>CM053414.1:50054986-50155749 GCA_028644305.1 Xerus rutilus
AGTTCATTTAATTTTAATTGAAAGTAATTTTAAAGTTCATGGGGTAAGGTGTGATGTCTCGGGATGTGTTTACAGATGAATAAATCAGGCTGATTAACTTTCTTGCTAAAGTGCAAAATAGCAGGAAAAGCAGTAGAATAAGCCTTCTTCCCAGCCAGGGTTTCTGGAGGGTTCTTGAAGAGTTGATGGAATCCGATGGCATACCTGGGCGGTTACCCTCCCATCCCTGGGTCTTCCGGAACATTCTTGCATGTCTCTCCGCAGCATCCAGCTGTCTCCACCTCTGTCCATTCTTACCTGACGGCACCCAGGGGGGTCCAGGCTGTAACAAAAGCCTGCAGGCGAGATGGAAAACCAAACCCAAGAGGGAGCAGCGGGGGCGGGGTCGCAGGGGCCTCGAGGACCCGCAGGGGATGAACATTGGCCAAAAGCCGGGGTTTCCCTGAGAAAGAGGACTGTGTCCCAGGGATCCGCAGTTCACTGTGAGGACTGTTGTTAGTGACGTGTGTCTTTCACCGTCCCCAAGAGGAGCTTTGAACCTTCTTTCCACAAGGGAAAAATCAGCACGGGAGGCAACGGGTGCCGGGTTCCCTTGGTTTAACTGTTCAGCAAGGAACAGGCCACCACTTCACACTGCGCCCCATAAATACATAGAACTGCTGGTCCATGGAAAATCAAGTAAAACAGTAAAAATACTTCACAACTGACAGGCGATGAAGACATAAAGAATGGACGAAAGGGCCAGGATGGTGTCCAGCCCGACAGCTGCCTGTGCTGAGGACTGTGACCACCGGGCTACCGGGTCCCGTTCCCTGGGCATGGCCTGGAGTGATCCAGGACTGTGGTCTGTTCAGGGTGTGACCACCATGGCTGCTTCTCTTCAGAAGATGAGAGGAGCCTTGAATTTCAGAACTGAAACTAGGGTAGGAGGAAGGGGAAGCAGGGATTAAAGCAGACGTCAGTGAAGGCTTAAGTTCCGGTCCAGATGGAGAGCAACCGAGGAGCTGGAGGGCCAGTAGCCAGGGACTGCAGCAGCTCGCTGGGTTTGGGAGGGTTTTGTTTCTGGTTTTAGTTGGTTGGCTTGTTTCATGGTGCTGGGGATGGGACGCAGGTGGGGCCTGCGAGGGACGCCCCCGACCACCCGGCTGCGCCCCAGCCAGGTTAGGTTTTAAAGCACAGGCTTTAGCCCTTGGTTGCTCGTGTCTCTGAGCCACTGCCGACTTCGCTGTTCTCCAGGTCTTAGAACACTTGAACGCGAGTGTAACCAGAGCCCATCAGAAAGGACACGGCCATGGTTCCAGAGCTGGTTCCCCTCTAACTTGGCACGCGTGGCCACGGCCACCGCTTCGGTCACCGCATGTACAGCTGGGCTGCTTCACGTGTTCACTGTGACGATTCAGCCCCTGAACAGACAGTGCCTGCCTATCGGGACAACCCGCACGATGTCCTCCTGTAACACTTACCATTTCTGTGTTGGGGATCTTCAGACTGCTCTCTTCTAGTTCTTTATAAAATACATAAACTGTGAACTGCAGTCACCGCCTGTGCTGGAGAGCCTTAGGACTCAGGCCTCTTATGCAGCTGTGTTTTTTTGTTTTGTTTTTTTTGGTACCAGGGATTGAACTCAGGGGCACTCGACCACTGAGCCACACCCCCAGCCCTATTTTGTGTTTTATGTGGAGACAGGGTCTCACTGAGTTGCTCAGCGCCTCGCTGTTGCTGAGGCTGGCTTTGAACTCGCGATCCTCCTGTCTCAGCCTCCCTAAGTGCTGGGATTACAGGCGTGCGCCACCGCGCCCGGCTGGCACTGTATTCAATGTCTTCATTGGTGCGTTAGAGTTATGCACGGCGGGGATTCACCGACATAGTCACAGGCGCAGGGAGTCTCCTTCGCCCACTTCAGTGCCCAGGGCCTCCTCTTCCCTGCCCTCCTCCCGCCCCCAGGCCCCCTTTCTCTACTCCACTGGTGTTCCTTCTATCTATTTATTGTTTTTAAATTAGTGCTTTATTGCCATACGCAAATTCACTGCGAATCCATGGAATTCACTCTGGTCTATTCATGTGCGCACACAGGAAAATTTGGTGAGATTCGCGTCACCGTCCCTCCCGCCTCTAATTCTGTTTTCTGTTTCACTGACCCCCTTTCTGTTTTCACGTGATCCCTGCTTTTTCTCCTATTTTATGCAACTGTCTTTACAGTGACTCATTTTCTTCCTTTACTCAAGTTTTTGCACAACTGCGTGCCTCCTGGATCCACACGCGGCCTCTTTCTGACAATCAAATGTCACGCGCATCCACTTCCCTCCCTCACTCACCGGTACGTGTGAAGACCAGATCTGTGCTTTTGCTGACGTCCTGGATTGTTCTCACGAGTGTACACTGTTCCCCTGTAGAAATGCCCCCATCTGCTGGTGGATCTGGGGCTCACAGCGCGTGACCCTGGAAACAGCGTTCGGCTTTCACGTGTCTGTGTCACAGGCGCGCGCGCAGGGTTTTCCTAGCAGTGTCCTCGTGTACGAGTGCGTGGCCTAACTGCCCAGCTCTTCCCCTTCACCAGGAGATTCCCACCTGATCCCCTAACTGGCTACAGCCACTTGTGCAGCTACCAGCGTGTGTGAGACCCCACTTGCCCACCTCTCTAGCAATCGGTGTTGAAATGCAAAGGGATAACCAGAACTGTCCCTCGCCTCCTTGGCATGCGCAGCCCACTCAACCCACGAGCTCTGTGCGGGCGCCGTCGCGGGGGGCTGTTGCTGGGGGAGGAACAGCGCTGCAGCCCCTGGAGCAGCAGGAAGGGCAGACCCAGGCGTGGTGTTGGGCAACGGTGCTCGGTGGTGCCTTCCAGCTGGGACGCCTGCCGAGTGTGTTGAGTCATTCGTCCAACCACACCGCCTGAGTCACGGCACTTGAGCTGAGGACAGAGATGAGGTCGCTCGCATCCGGGAAGGGGGACGTGATGAAGGACACGCTCGCAACCCGTCGTCGGCACAGAGCCCGAGGCCGCGTGTGGACACGGATTCTCCACGCAGGCTGTAGCCCAGGCCGCTGGGACAGGAGAAGCCAGAACCCAGCGACAGTAACCTGCGACATCAGGGATGGGTCCTGGTGAGAGCCACCTCCCAGGAGCCTCCAGCCTCGCCAGCGCCTCCTGCACCCCCAGCACGACCTCAGCCTTCACCTCCCTGGCACCACCGGGACCAGCCCAGAGGACCCTGCAGATGAGATTCACCACCGTGTGGTCTGGGAGCCAGGGACCTGGGGATGATGGGGCAGAGAGGTCACACCCGCCACAGCAGCCAGAGCGGAGCTTAGATCCCTGTCCCTTGGCCAGGTCATGTGCCCCATGTGCTCCCACTCCCCAAACTGAACGCTGAGGCCACCTCTTCCTCTGGGACTCTGGTGTCTTCTCTGATTGGGTGACGGGGTCGGGAGCCTGGAGAATCAGGAAGGCAGAGAAGATGAGGAGCGGGGAGCAGCTAGGCCTGCGTCCCCAGGAGCTGCACTGCCCTCCCTGGCTCTACCCAGCAGGCTCTGCTGCAAGTGCAGGCGAGGGCAGCCCTGGGCTCCAGCCGTCTTGCATGCAGACCTGGCTTCTGGGTGTCCCTAACCGAAAGGGTTTGGCCCTGCCCCAGCCACCAGAGTGGACACATTTGGAAACCCTGGAAGTCTAGCGGTTTGGGGCTCCCTTCGCAGCCTTTGGCAAAGGTCCTGGCTACACTTGACACGCTGCCCCTCAGAGTCCCGAGTTCATCAGCTCAGCGCTCGGGATGCGCTGCTGAGGGGCTCCCGGGGTCAGGCACGCACAGCAGTGCAAACCTGGGGCTGCGATCTCGCTCAGCCTCTGCCGGCTGACCCCACTGCTGGTCTGCGTTAAGAACCTTCAACGGGTCTTCTTTCATGACTTCAGTCATTCATTCACCCTCTGATCAATTATGAGCTATCGATAAATACACGCATAATGTATGAAAACGTATGCACGTGGTTGTACATATTAATGTGTATTTAGGCATATTATATGTACACGTGACATGTATTTAACAATGCATAGAAGGCACGCATAATGTCCCTGTTGCTCCCATTGCACATAATTATATTTCATATACACACACGTGTGTATGCATGTGTGTCTTGGTGGAGAATGACCGTCACACTAGGAGAGGAGACAGATGGTGCTGGCTCTGGTGGAGGGTCAGTCTGTGCCGGGAGCCGGGGATCCCGACGGAGGCACTGTGCCTGGACGGGGAGGGGAGCAGAGGAGGTGGAGAGGTGTGGCTGCTGCTAGCCCGACGCGGGGATGCAGGAGAGTGCAGAAGATGCTGAGGATCCTCAAGGACCCACGAGCTCCCGGGGCTCACTGGGCGTGACAACGAGCATGGGAGGTGCTATGTGAGCCGTAGCACCTGCAGGTCCCCCGTGGTCCAGGCTGCAGAGAGCAACATGTGATCTTGGCACTGGGACCCGAGGTGCAGGGAAGGGCCGGCCTCCCCTCCCTGGACAGAAGAAGCGGGTCAAACAAACTCTTGTCCTGACCCTGCGGTCATGTTCTCTCCGAGGCCTCTGAGGGGCCTGGCTGGGCTGACAAGGAGGGACAGGAGTCCAGCATGGCTGCACCCGCTGCCCATCTACCCCTGTCACCACCTCGGTCCATCACGCCTGTCCTCCCTGACTGTCCTAACACTGTCCCCTCCCTCGCCCATCCTCCACACTGTGCCTCTCTGTCTGCATTTCCCACCTTCATTGTCAGGACCCTGAGATGCCAGCCTGAGTCCCAGGCGGCACTGGAGGGTGGACAGGGGCTTCTCACCTGAGACGAGGATGTCCAGGGGGTGACTGTGGCTGACCACTCAGCTACGTCCACCTATGCCTCCTTAGAGCCTCTCACAGGGGCCAGGGGCAAGTTGGCCTGGGAGAACCCAGCCTGGGGCTGCTGGCCATGGCGCTAGGGGAGGTCACGTCCCCCCAGCTTGGACAGAGTGAATATGTCCTAGCCAACATCAGAGTGACATTGAGGGCCAGGTTCTCTGCAGGGCCACCACCACCTGGCTAGACTGAGGTAATGGTTTCCTGGATGTCCCTGGTTTCCACGAGCTGACCCTCAGGCTCCCTGCTGTCCTCTCTCTGGGGCTCACCACCACTGGCCTTTGTCTTTCCAGGAGCCTCACGCCGTCTCTGCCCCCCCACCCCGCATCTTCCTACCTGGAGCTACACCTGGATGGGCTCTTTCCCACTCCTGTGGGGAGCCAGGGAGTTCTGGGCGCCATGGTCTAGATCTGGAATGACCCCTGAAGGCTTGGCCCCCAGGTGGTGCTATTGGGAGGCGGGGGAGCCCAGGGAGCTGAGGCCTGGTGGGTTGGCTCCCAGTCACTGGGGTGTGACCTAGACAGGAGGCGAGAGCTTCTGCCCCGTCACAGACTCAAAACACGGGGCCAATCAACCAAGGACCAGGACCTGCGGAACTGGGAGCCTAGACAACTTCTCTACTGCTCCAGTGAGGGGAGCTGACTCATGCGGGGGCAGGCTGTGGACTCCTCGCCTGAGAGCAGGAGCCCCAGAGGAAGACTCAGGTAGGGACACCTCGAGGGGTGGCCACAGCGCCTGTGTGTCCACCTGTGGCTGGGACTCACAGGGCCCACAGACAGGAGGGCCTGGACACCCCCTGGATGTCGCTCTGCATCCAGGGTCTAGGGGAGCTTGTGCTCCCCTTCCCTAGTCAGAAGGCACCTGCTGCATCCCAGCTGTGATTTACAGCCTTGCCCAGAGCCATTGCTGCTCCTGTGGCAGCCGGAGCAGGCAGTGGGTTCCCATGGAGCCCCTGGTACGGACGCCAGGGTGGTGACGTGGCCCACTCCACCCCTTCCTATACCAGTGGCTGTGACCCCTGCAGCCGGGCACAGTGAATACCAAGGGGAGCAGAGGAATGGCCCTTCTCCAGAGCCCAGAGACACCCTCTCCATGCGAGTAGTACCTGCCAGCCTGGAGGGACCCCTGGCATGGAGGGTGACCAGCCTCCCCTGAGCAATCAGAGCTGGGCCCAGCCCAGGCGAGGGGTGTGAGGAGAGGCCCCGGGAGAGAAGCAGAGACTGCCATCCCAACTCTGTGTTAGGTCTGGTCAGGGTCTAAGATGCCCAATTAAGGAAACTGGTCAGCGGAGCTGCAAGCCAGATGTGACGTCACTAGTGGACACACCTCCTGTCAATCAGCGAGTTTTCCTGACCCATCAGGAAGGACTCTGGCCTTCTCTTCCTGTTCCCAAGCCCTCCCCTTCCTGACCGGGTTTTGAATCTGAGAGCACCTCACCCTGTAAGTGTGGCGGAGATACTGAGGCGTCCCATCCCACGGGGTTTTCCTGGGGTGTGTGAATGCGTGTGTGCATGGGAGCGTGTGGGATTCTGCTACTGTAACGTGCAAGCGTTGGAGATGGTGTGGAGAGGAGGGACCCCTGGTCCACTGTTGGGGGACATGCTGGGGCCTCGTGTGGAAAACTCCTGGGGCGCCTAAAGTCACAAGCCTCTGTGTGACAGCAATCCCACGTCGACGTCCGCATCCAGCGCTCGCGGCCAGGCGCTGGAGACGCCCCCCTACCTTCATCACACCGCGACGCACAGCGGCCCGGATGTAGAAACACGGTCCGTCAGCAGAGGAGGGACAGCGGAGCTTGGCGCAAACCTAGCATGGAGTGTCAGGCAGCCCTGTAAAGGAAGGAACCCTGTCACCTGCAATGACACGACGGGCCCAGAGGACACTCCGTGAAACGAGCCGGGCACAGAACGGAAACGAATAGGAAAGGTGGAGTCGGCTCATTCGGAGCAAAGAGGCGAAGAGTCGGGCCCAGAGGACGGGGTGGGGGAGCCGGAGGTGAGGCCAAAGGCTGCAGAGGTTCAGGTTTCCAGGATGAGTGAGTTCTGGAGAGCTAAGGTGGCGTGTGGAGGCGAGGGGTAACCTCTGCCCTGTGGGCCTGAGGTCTGCAGAGTGTGGACCCCACTGCCTTCCCACCACGTGCGCCCCCAGCGGCAGCTCTTAAGTGGGCGGATGTCAGCGATCCTGCCTGTGGGATCACTTCACAATGTGCACACGTGGCGGGTCATCAGGTGAGCCTGTTAGATGCACACGTTTTACAATGCCCAAGGCGGAGGAAGGCAATGTCTGTTGTTTAGGCAGGACACATGGATTCCACTCTGAACCCACAAATGGATCAAACCGCGGTGTATTAAGAGAGCACTCTTGTACTCTTCTTTACCAGGAGATGGCCAGCGTCTCCTTTGGGGGTTCTTCTTCCTACTGAGGAGGGTGTAAGCCACCTGAGAAATTAAAGACTAGAACAATTAGTGAAGAACAAAAGACAAAGTCATTTATAGTTTCCAAAGTTAGAGCCCCTGATAGATCCTAGTGCACGCAGAGCTGGGCTAGACGAGAGAAAATGGCTCCCGTGGTTTCTTTAAAGGGGTCCGTCAAAGGCAAGGATAAGGTTTCAAGGGCAGAGTCTTGCCTTGTGAGCTCTTGCAGTCAGCAGGTTGATTGGCATCTTGGCAGGTCACACCCATCTCAGAGGGGCTGTGCAGCTGCAGCAGGTCAGCCCATCTCTGTGTGGGACTTTTGGCAGAGCTTGAATAGACACAATGAGTCAGGGCAGTCAGCCAGAGGAAATGTCCACTGGTCATTCCCAGACACCACATTCCCCTGTTCAATAGACTACGATGCAACGGCGGTCCACACACAGCCCACAGATGGCTTTCTATAATTTTTATTTTTTCCCAGTATTGAAGAACTTCTTTTTCACTATTACACTAGTTAGAATTATCAGCACATGGAGATTATTTAGAAATAAGACCACAATGCTGGAATTCACCATTTTTAAAAAAAATTCAATGTATTTCTAGTAAATAGAACCAAGAAGGCCAGAAAGAAAATTGTACAACCATGAATGTATATCTCATCAACCCC
This sequence comes from Xerus rutilus, assembly GCA_028644305.1. Classification (NCBI taxonomy): domain Eukaryota; kingdom Metazoa; phylum Chordata; class Mammalia; order Rodentia; family Sciuridae; genus Xerus; species Xerus rutilus. The sequence goes on from CM053414.1 coordinate 50,062,928, forward strand.
CAATTACCATTTCAGTCTTTGTAATGAACCCATTGCCTAACTGCTAAATACTGTAATTTTCTAGTTGCTAAATAAAATAGAATGAATTTTATTAATATTTATGAGTTTTGAAAATACACAAATTCTGTGGCTAGGGCTGTAGTTCAGAGGTAGAGTGCTTGCCTCACATGCGTGAGGCACTAGGTTCGATCCTCAACACCACAAAAAAATAAATATATTGTGTCCATCTACAACTAAAAAAAAATTTAAAAAAGAAAATACACAAATTCTAAGTTAAACAATAACTTATACATTTTTATTTCTAGAGACAGTTTTATATATTAAATTGTGGTTAAAAAAACAACAACTGTGGGTGAGGTGCGCTGGTACCCACCTGTGACCCTAGCTACTCAGGAAGTGGAGGGAGGAGGAAGCCAGTTTGAGGCCAGCCTGAGCAACATGAGAACCTGTCTCAAAATACAAAGGGCTGGGGCTGTAGCTCAGGGATACAGCACTCCTGGGTTAAATCCCCAGTACCAAGAAGGAGGCGGGGCAATCATTCACGGAAAAACTAAGACTTTTCCCACTCTTTTGTCAAAGGATTTTTTTGGAGATACGGTTAGAGACTGAAATAGCTTGTCTTACTTCCTGGGGCACTGATAGTCCCTGGTGGTATGTGGCAACAGAGATGTGCAAAATATCACACTGTGTGCTCCTAATCAGACACTCATACGAGACGAGGATCTGCGTGAGTGTGCACACAATAACCTGGAGTATTTTTGTCAACTGGTGAGCACCATGAGATTGGTTGTCACTGGATAAAGTGAAGAAAGACAAAGATCAAATTTTCATCCTTGGGAATTCAAAGATTCAAATTCTCAGTTCAGATTCACATAACTGACCTGAGGCTTCTCTTTCTGTCCTGCAAGTGACTCATTTTCCGTAGCCACAGGGCTGAGATTGCTGAAAACCAAACCCAAAATCTTATCTTTCGAATTGCTGGATTTCAAAGCAGATTGAATTCCCAGCTTTGCAGGTTGTCTACTGTTCAACTGAGAGCACTAAATGGGAAGGAATAAGACCCAGAAAGTTGGAATGGGTACATATGGGAAGACTGTGATAAAGCTGAGGACACTGAGCCCTCAAGTTCTGCTGAAACTTCTTGGCCAGTAGAAGTGGCCTCTCCATCCCCATCTGAGGAGGCTGACCCTGCATGTCTGAGGAAGCTGTAGTGGCCTCCCCAAGGCAGTTGTTCTCCTGAGGACCCACCCCTCTTTGCTTCTAGACCCATGTTATAATTTGGATTTAAAATGTCCCCCAAAAGCTCATATGTGGAGGTTTAGTCCCCAGCTGGTGGTGCTGGTGGAGGTGAAGGAGACTTTAGAGTGGGGCATAATTAGAGGAGATGGGTCACTAGGGTCACGGCCTGGAAGAGTGTAGCTTTTCCCTGGTCCCTTCATCTTTCTCTCTGCTTCCTGGCCCCCTTGAGGTGAGCAGCTTTGCTCTACCACATCTTCCCCTCCATGATGTTCTGCCTCACCTCAGTTCCAACGCCATGGAGTCAGCTGACCATTGCCTGAAACCTCTGAAGCCATGGGCCAGAATAAATCTTTCCTCTTGTAAGTTGTTTATCTTGAGTGTTTTATCACAGTGACAAAATGCTAACACAACCCATAACTAGATTCTAAGTCACAGGAAGCCCCTGAAAGTGAGGGTACAAAGTGTGACCCAGGAGGATATGTGCTGTGTTCCAAAGTTACTAGATTTTTCTGATTTAGACTTAGAGAAATTCAGGAAACCTGTGTATTGGTTGTAGATATTGAGTATATGGATAATAACAGAGAGAACATAAAGTTGAGTCAGTTCAAATTTACTGATATGGGCCCCCCAAGCAGAGATTCTGTATTTTATGAAGCTCAAGGAGGCAGAAATGGTTTTCCTATTTTATCTGGTTGATTGGTTGAAACATGGAGCAAAAGGCGGCCCTCAGTAAATGAGCTCAAAATGCACACCTTCCTCGTTGCTGCGAGGAAATGGCAGGGGGATCGGAATGTCAGAGTGGATTGATTATTTAAGACCTACTTACTCGCTGAAGGAGTCCAGAAAATGTTTCTTTCACCAATTCTGTGAGAAATGACCCGGTGAGGGGAGCCCTGATGTCCCTGCAGAGCTCTGAGATGGCTCTTCCCTGGAGGCCAGAGCTCACAGCGGCAACGGCTGCCACTCGACTGGCAACCCACAGAAATAGGAGTGCGGGCATTCTGCCATGATGTGGATGAGCAAGACCCTCGGCACCGAAGGCAAGGTGGGCACGGACACTGTAACAGACAGCAGAGCCAAAGCTGCAACTAGAATTTCCTGACCCGTGGAGTCCTGTGCTGTTGGCTAGTTGAGGCGGTGCTCCTAGCAGTGAGATAGATAGGAACCGCTCTAAGTTCTCAATGGATCTGTATCAGCATTAAAGTTCTAGGTGAAGGAAAAAAAATTAACTCATAAAGTCAGAGAATCAGAGCCCCTCAATAAATTCCCAGACTTGAGTCAATTTATAGACCAGACTCCTTGAAGAGGAGGCTGGGTCCCCTCTAGGAAGGACCCTGGCATCATGCAGACATGGAGACCATGCCAGGCTCAGGGCCACAAGCCTGTTATCCCAGATACTTGGGAAGCTGAGCCAGAAGGATCACAAGTTCAAAACCAACCTCAGCAACTTAGCAAGGCTGTAAACAATTTAGTGAGATCTTGTCTCAAAATGAAAAATAAAAGGACTGGGGATGTGGCTCAGTGGCTAAGCACCCCTGGATTCAATCTCTAGTACTTCCCCCCAGAAATGGAGATTGAAGTGTCAGGAACAGATAAGGGTCTTGTGGGGCCTTTGGCAGGGCCCTCCAAGCCTTTCGGACTTTGGAGAAAATCCCTGCCGTCCTACGTGGACAAACACACACGTTGTGTGAAACCACTTGGCCTGCTATTGGTCTTAGTGGAAACTGAATACCACCTGGGCTGAGTCGCCGTGCACCCTGAACTGCCCACCACGAACTGGGTGTCCTCTGACGCACTAACCATAATGTGGGGTGTGCACAGAAGCTCTGTCATCAAGTGGACGTGGTATGTAGTGATCAGGCACAAGCGAGTCACATGAAGCAGCCCAAATGCCTGTGGTCCTTGGTCCTGCCACCTCTCTCCCGCCTGCACCCACCACCTCCTGGGGAGCCCTCTATGATCAGACAGGAAGATAAGGCCCAAGCTTGGTTTACAGATGGCTCTGCGAGGTATGTGGACACCACTTGAAGGTGGACAGCTGCAGCACTGCAGCCCCTCTCTGGACAGTCCCAAAGGACAGCCATCAGGGGACATTTCTCAGCAGGGAAGGCTTGCGCACTGCACCTGGTTGTGCACTCTGTTTGGAAGGAGAAAGGGGCAGACATGCAACCCTGCACTGATCCGTGGTCTGTGGCCAGTGGCTTGGCTGAACGGCCAGGGACCTGGGAGGAGCATGACTGGAACAATGGTGCAAAGAAGTTTGTGTAAGAGGGACGCAGGTGGGCAAAGGAGCGAGGCCGCTGGTGACCCAGGTGAGTGCTCGCCAGGGCGTGACCTCTGCAGGTAGGATTTTCAAACCAACCGGACAGTATTGTCCATTGCAAGGGCAGTCACCAACCTCTTTCCCCAGCCACCAAGTCATTGCCCAATGGGCTCATGAGCTAAGGGACTGTGGTGGCAGAGATGAAGGTTGTTCATGGGCTCAGCAACATGGGCTTCCACTCACCAAGGCTGAGCTGGCTCCAGCCACCACTGAGTAACCAGTCTGCCTGCAGAAGAGAGGTGAGCCCCCGACACAGTGCCATTCCTTGGGGCAAGCAGCCAGCGCCTGAGGCCGGTAGATCCCACTGGGTCACTTCAGCATTTCCTGGAACAGGCACTTACTCTTCCTGGAACAGGCACTTACTCTGGATGCAGATTTGCCTTCCTCCCCAGCACACAGTGCTCCTGAACTGCCCAGAACTGCCCTCCTGGGCTTACAGAACTCTGTCCTATCTGCTGCCATGAAATTTGCAACATTCCTTCTGATCAAGGAACTCACTTCACAGAGAAAGGAGTGTGGTGAGCCAATGCTTGTGACTTCAGTGGCCTCACCTTGCTCCCCACAGCCCTGAAGCAGCTGGTGTGACAGGGCAGTGGACATGCCTCCTGAAGGTCCACTCTCGAGGCAACTGGGGCAGGCTCTCCAGAAGGCTGTCTGGGCTCTGAACCAGCAGCCCAGCATGGCACCGTTTCTCCCACAGCCAGGATCCCCAGGTCCAGGAACCAAGGGGTGGCACTGGAGCTCTGCCCCTAGCCACCCACTAGTGAAAGTTGCTTTCTGTGTCCATGACCTCATGGTCAGTAGGTCAGAGGTTTAGCTTCAAAGGGAGGGCACCTCTGCCCAGGAGTCACTGCAAGGATGCTAACTGGCTGGGAGTTCAGATGCCACCTCCACTCTGGGCTCCTCCTGCCTGTGAATCAACAGCTGAAGGGGAGAGTTGGGGTGCTGTCTGGGTGATGTCCTGACTCCTGGTGGGGAGGAGGGCTGGACCACAGTGCTGGTGAGGAAGAGGAAAGCAGGAGACCCCAGGGCGTCCTTGGTGTGATCACTCCTGTGGTTAGAGCCCATGGAGAACTCCCCATTCCAACTAGTGCATGATGGCTAATGTCCCAGGCTCCTCAGCAGTAAGAGTTGGTCACACCCCCACGTAAAGAACCACACCAGGGAGAGGCCTGTGTGTAGTGGGGAAAGCGGTAATCAATACCAGCTGTGGACACAGGACCACTTGCATAAGCAATGGCTGCATCATGAGCATTTCTTTCTTATTTTGTTACGAACATATTAGATGTATGAGTATGTATAACATCAACTATCCTATGTATCATTTCTCTGTGTTTACCCCCATGTCGTATGACACACCATGTTTTGGTGTGTGTCGTAGTATCTCAGCATTGTTAACTTTACCTGAGAGTGTTTGAGTTACAGAATACCAAAGAGGAGGTGAACATCACCCAAGGACTTTGCATTCTCTTCTGGGGACAGAGCTGGTCCTCGGCACTGTTGCACCGTTAGGTGAAGTGTGGCTTTGTTATGGTCTTTATTTGACTGAGTGTGGTTTAAGGAGATGTGTGTAGGTAATTTTGGTTAATGGTTAATTTGGTTAATGGTGTGTAGGTAAAAATGGTTGACTTTATCTGTCAACTCATGGGCCACAGTGTTCAGATACGTGGTCAAATATTCTGGATGTTTCTGAACAAGATGAACATTTCAATTGGTGGACTTCAAGGGAAGCAGATTGCCCTCCATAATGTAAGCAAGCCTCATCCAATCAGTTCAAGACTCGAGCAGAACTAAACACTGACTTCCTCCAAGCAAGAGGGGATTCTGCCAGCAGGGAGCGCTGCAGCCCCCACTCATCCCGGGGTGCCTGCCTGCTCACCCTCCCTCAAGTGCTCAACTTAGCAGTGGTGTGTGAACCAATTACAACCGGACATGTATATTTTTTTTTTTTTAAATATTTTTTTTAGTTGTAGATGGACACAATGTCTTTATTTTGTTGCTTTGTATGTGGTGCTGAGGATCGAACCCAGGGCCTCACGCATGCGAGGCAAGCGCTCTACCGCTGAGCTACAATCCCAGCCCCGGACATGTATATTTATGTGTGCATGTGATAGGCAGATAAATGATAGGTAGGTAGGTAGGTAGAGAGAGAGCTAGATAGATAATAAGTTATTTTGGTTTTGTTTCTTTGGAGAATGCTAATAATTATTATTATTATTGTAAGAATGCTTACAATTAGTGCAGGCTTTCCGTAGGAGCTCTGGAAATGTTCCGGACCTAGACTGAGGTGATGGTTGCCCATGATTTTGAATGTACCAAATGTCACCGAAGTGCACCCTTTTAAATGCCTAAGGGTTAATTTTTCCTTATGCTAATGTTACCGCGGTAAAGAATCAGCAATGATGCTGTATTTCTAAAGGGAGCGGCAAAGGCCCGGCATGATGGAGCATGGTCCTGCTGCATCCACAGGGCACGTTCATTCATCCTGAGAGGAGACACTCTCCAGACTAAGCCAAGTCCAGAGTGTGCCCATGTTTGCCTGCCCTCCGCCTGCCCGGGTATAGAGTAGAAGGGTCTGCATATGGAGACAGCAATGCTCCCTGGTCTATCTAGGACTCGCCCATATCTTGGGCTTCCCCGCCTCCTGCTGAGTTGTGGCTCCTTTCCTCTGGATGTGCCCAGTGCTCCTGATCCTGTGCCTAGACAGCCTCCCTGTTCTCCTCATCAGGACCCAGCCCTCAGAGAGAGGCTCTGGCGGCCCAATCCACCACACTGGTTGGGACATTGTGGTCCAACTCTGGTTTCAGCACCACGGTCAGAGTCTGAGGCAACGCAGTCCGCCATCTTCCTCTGTCTGGGTTGGTCAGGTGCGCGTAGGTTATCTTTTGTCCTCCTACATAGAGTCTTCCTGAAGGAGTCTAATGGGTAATATTCAGTCAGAGGATAAGGGTAAATTGGAAAAAGGCAAAGAGATGCCAGTTTTTAATGGGAATTCAAGCTGTCTTCTCCCTCGTTCATTCTCAATAGGAGGAGAAGTCAGAAGCTTGGGACGTCCACCTTTGTCTCATTCCATTTTCTGTTGCTAATAGCACAAGACCACAGACTGGGTGAGTTTTGTAATGAAAAGAGATTCATTTTGGCTTATGGTTTTTGTCCAAGGTTGAGGGGATGCATCTGGGGATGGCTTTCTTGCTGGCAGGGTCCTGAGACAGCACAGAGCATCCCAAGGCAAGATGTTGGGAGCACCCTGGAGACTCTGTCCAGCTGGCAGTCACACAGGCACACCCTCAAGAACCCATGAACCCATTAGCCACACAAGAGGACTAAGCCAATTGTGAGGCAGAGCCCTCACGGCCTTGTGAAGGTCTCACCTGGCCCAGCCTGCAAGCATCTCATGATGGAGATTAAGTTCCAACATGAGTGTTGAATAAGACAAACCATACTTGAGCTGCAGCCCCTTCCCCAGGACAACCACTGGAATGGGCCAGGGTGTCACGTAGCATTCAGGACACTAGCTATTAGGTTTTAACCAAAAGACAACAGGCTTGGGGGTCATGCCAAACTGGCCTCAAAACTTGGATCTTTCTCTTGCTACTTTCATGTCCTTGGGAAAGTCACTTCACCTCTGAGTCTTACTTTGCTTTTCTATAAAATCTTCTGCACCAAAAATAGAAAATAAAAAAGAAGGAAGGGATCTTGCTAAGAGGGAAGGCTCTGGAGCCAGGCAGCCTGGGATTTGGTCATTGCCTGCCTCTCTTAACTATGTGACTGAGGAAAGCCACATCACTGTTTTCTCATCTATAAAATAAAAATACTGCTTCATTTGGAAGATCTGGATGGGGACCATGGTTATTATGGGCAGCGTGTGGAGTGAAATTCCAAACCATAGCTAGCAATCTCTCAAAAATGCAAACTGCTGTCACATTACTGCCATTAACAGTAAGTGCCTGCACGGAGCCTGAGAAGCTTCATTGCATAATGACAGCGGCTCTTCATGGATGATTTCTGGGCTGCAGGGACAGTCCTTAGACATCTGGCACTTTCCCTGGTTTACTTTTCACATTCTGGATTCTCCACCTCAGGTTTAGAGACTCCTCCTCAGCCTTAAGGGATGCCACCTTTGCTTATCAGATATTTGTTCATGGAACATCTCCTGGGACTCTGGTGCGCTGCATCCTGAGCAGGAAACCGTGATTAGAAATGAATGAGGCTCAGCCCCTGCCCCTCGCAAATTCTGACATGAAGACACACAATTTAATGACAGAATTGGGCTCCCAGAGCCTAGAAGATGGGGCCACATTTTTCCCCCTTAAGGGTGAGGAAAGTCTTCTCAGAAAGGGGAACTTCTCAGATCATACTTGAGGGAGAAACAACTGATCCAGAGAAGGAGGGAGAGGAGAAGGGTGGGCAGTGAAAAGATGAGCGAGAACTGGGTGCACTCAATACCCCAAGCGTGGAGCCTCAGGTGGGCAAGATTCAACAAGAGGGAAGGGGGGGCGATGCCCACGTGATCTGCTGGGTTGTACGTAAAATTAGGAACTTTATCGTGAACCTTGGAAGTGCTGAGCATCGAGAGACAGGAGAGACATCCAGGAGTGTCCAGGGAAAGAAAGTAATTCAGTGTGGATGGATTTTAAAAGGGAGAAGGAGAGGGAGGGAAAGAGACTCAGACCATCAGCCTGACACACGGCCCACTACATGCCAAACGCCTGATGGGGTCTCACCTGGTTCTCACCTGGCAGGTATTAGCGAGCTCTGGAAGAGTTCTGAGCAGATACTTGGGTGGCCTGTAGACAAAAACTGATCTGGAGCTCTTGGGCAGGGGTCTCAGAATGGTGCTGGGCCATGGTCCAGGCGAGTGGAGACGGGGCTTCACTGGGCATAGGGATGCTGAGCCAGAGGGGAGGAAATGGGCTGGAGAGAGACTCCAGAGTGAGACGGAGCAGAACTACGTCACTGTGCCCAGGGGAGAAGGGCACAGAGACAGCAGTGGCTCCCAGAAGTCAAGTCTAGAGGACGGTGGGCATGGCTTGGCTGTCCAAGAGGCAGTCTGGACGCGGGGGCAGGGGGCAGACACTGCCTTCACTGTGGACTTGGTGAGCAGGAGGGGTTGGCGGGCTATTCCTCAAGGGAAGAGCCAAAGATCAGCCGGACTGGACAGGAAAAGCAGTCCAAAGCGCCATCAGTGGAGAAGAGGGAAGGAAGGAGTCCAAGGGAGGAAATGTGAATCTGGGCTCACGTTCCCCAAGCACGGTGGGGGACACCCACCAGTCCTTATCAACACTAGGCCATCCGACAGCATCTGGGAACTCTGCATCTTTTGAGTCTGCACCTCTTAAGGTGAAAGCAAGAGCTCAGAGTCCCTGCCTCCCTGGAGGAAACGTGTGGACACGTGACCTACCTACAGGCCACCAATCATAATGCACCCACAGAGGCACCAACGTGGGGGTAAGTGGCATGGAGATTTAGACACCATGAGTAACCCCTTATGATAAAGCGTTCTTTCACAGGCTGTAGTGGAAGAGTTGAGTTTATTCTAATTTGTTAAAAATTGATTTTGCAGACTGAGGTTGCAGCTCAGTGGTAGAGCGCTTGCCTAGCATGTGTGAGGCACTGGGTTTGATCCTCAGCACCACATTAAAAAAAAAATAAATAAAATAAAGCTATTATTATGTCCATCTACAACTAAAAAAAGTTAAAAAAAATTTTTTTTATTTAAAATTGAACCCAGGATCTCATGCAAGCACTCTACAACTGACTTATACAACCAACCCATAAGGGTCACATTTAAACATCAGGACTGCACCAGACTGCAAATTGTGCTCTTTGAGATGCCCCCCAGTATTAGTGGAGAGAATATCAGTGTCTCAGCCTGTGGGGGCAGCATTATCACAGGGAGAGGAAGAGGGAGCGGGAGGAGGAAGAAGAGGAGGAAGAGGAAAGAAGTTCTACTGGAGCCTGGCTGCAGCTTCTCCTCATGAAGCCTCCTTCCTCTACATCCGAGTTTCTGGTCCTCCAGAGATGCTAAGAGTCCCCCAAATCCTTTCAAAAGTTTATTTACTAATTCGAATCCATAGTGAGAGACCACATTGCACCCATTAGGATGGCCACCATCAAAGGAACATAAAATAGCCAGGCACGGTGGCTATGCCTGTAATCCCAGCACTTTGGAGGGCTGAGATGGAAGAGTTGCGAGTTCAAAGCCAGCCTCAGCAAAGGCGAGGCGCTAAGCAACTCAGTGAGACCCTGTCTCTACATAAAACACAAAATAGGGCTGGGGATGTGGCTCAGTGGTAGAGTGCCCCTGAGTTCCATCCCTGGTATCAAAATTAAAAAAAAAAAAAAAGAAAGAAAGAAAAAGAAAAGAAAATATAGCAAGTGCTGGCAAAGATGTGGGAAAATTGCAACTCTTGTGTCCTGTTGGTGGGAATGCCAAGTCTTCTGTTCATTATGGAAAACAGTATGAGTTCCTCAAAAAATTAAAAATGGAATTACCATATGATCGAGTGACCCCGCTTCTGGATGCATCCCCAAGAGAACGGAAAGCAAACGATACTTGCACACCTGTGTTCACTGCGTCACTGTCCACAATAGCCAACAGGTGCCCACGACCCGAGTGCCCATCGACAGAGGAATGGATGAAGCAACCGTGGTATGTACACCCGATGAAATATCATTCAGCCTTCAGAAAGAAGGAGATTCCTTTCTATGCTGCAATATGTATGAGCCCTGAGGACACTAAGCCAAACGAAGCAAGCCAGGCACAAAGGGCAAATACCACACGATCCCACTCACGTGCGACATCTAACTTTCCACGGAAGCAGGAAGTGGGGTCAAGGACTGGGAGAAGGAAAGGGGGGATTAGTGTCCCCTGGGCCCGAGTTCTGGTTTACAGGATGAGGACATTCTAGAGATGGATCACACAACAATGTGAACATACCCAACGATATTGAACTGCGAAGTGGTTATAATGGTAAATTTAATGTTATGTGGTTTTTTACCACAAAATTTTTAAAAGTTTATTTTTTCCATTCCTAAGTGAGGAATGGAATGGAGGGGCTCCCTGGCTCACAAGTACAAAACCTCCAGACAGGAGACATTGTCTCTCTCTGGTGACAGACTTAATCCCAGACTCCCACCTGCTGGGGATTTGGGGTTCCCCCGCCCTGGCAGAAGGCAGGAGGTCCATTTATAGCACCTGGGATGTGGGTGAGGTTTTCCAGAGAGAGGCTAAAGTGAGGAGAGTGGAGGGCAGGAGGGAGGGTTTGGGGGGCCTAGCATGGGTCAGAGGTCTTGGTCGTGCTGGTTTCCTGTCCCAGGTGCCACATCTCACCTAAACCTTGCCAGAATTCCTTCAGAATTGGGGGCCAGCACATCTCGGCTTCACAGACTAGGAAAGGGAGGCTAAGATGAAAAGCGACTTGCCTGGAGTCACAGGGCCCAGAGGAGGTGAAGCTGGGACTCAAAGCCAGGCAGGCCACAGCCACGCACGGATCTCAGCACTGAGGCTCTCGGGCGGGAGGGACCTTAGGGAGGAGCGCCTCCGGGTACACTGCCAGGCGCTCCAAGGACCTCCCCGGTGGGGCTGGGCTGGAGGGCCGGTCCAAGCTTTGGGGCGAGGCAGGGCGGTGCCGGACTTGTCCGGGTCGCCGGGACCCAGCCGCGACTCTAGGCAGACGTGTGGGAGGCCCGCTCCCCGCCCCTCCCACGAAGGTGAACTTTGTCCCCTCCCCTCCCCGCACACTTCTTCCCTCTCCTCCCTGGATATGGGAAAGTCCCGGGGTGGTTAGAAACCCTGCCCTCCCCCTGGGGTGGCTGGGCCTCCTGCAACCTGACCTGAGATACTGCGGAGATCCCCGGGGAGGCGGTGCGCTGGCGGTCACTGCGGCCTTGGCTAAGGCCCTAAGGACTCCAGTCCTCACCTGCTCCGGAGATGGTGGCAGCAGGTGCCCATCAGATACGCCTGCCGTTCTCTTGGGCCCCAGGGACCCCAACTTCGTCTTCCTCCCCAACCGCTGACCCAAGTTCACCTCCCAGGCTCCTGTCCTCTCTCCTGCCCACTTGCAGAGAGGCCTCCCCTCCCCCTGGCCAAACCCTCTGGGCTGGCCAGTGCGCCCCTCCCCCAACCAGGGCCACTCCAATTTGAATCAATTAAAATTAAATCAAGCTGCCAGGTGTGTCCACTGGTAATCTCAGCCACTCGGGAGGCTGAGGCAAGTTCAAAGCCAGGCTGGGCAATTTAGTGAGAACCTGTGTTAAAAGTGCAGACTAAAAAGGGCTGAGGTGTAGCTCAGTGTAGCGCATGCCCCTGGCACCTGGGTGCAATTCCCAGTCCCAGAAAAGTGAAACTTTAAATTAAAACTTCAGTTCCTCAGCCCCACTAGCCCCGTTTGGAGTGCTCTTGGCTACCCCAGTTTGGGCAGTGCAGGTAACATGACAATCCCGTCCTTCCAGGAAGTTCTGTTGGACAGGATCCAGTTCTTCCTTACTCCCAAGGGGCCTCCCTGCATAGACCACCCTCCCATGTGTCTCTCCCCTGTTAGGGACAGCCTGCTGGAGTGCAAATGCCACCCACACAAATTAGCTGCATTAGCTCAGTTGCTGAGAAATGAAATGAAAGCCCACTGTGTCTCAGTTTCCCCATATGCAAAATGAGGACAATAACATCAGCTCCCACCCCCTTCCCCACCTATATGGAAGGTTTTACTAAGATATAAATGAGCATCGCTTGCTCTTGTTATTTTGTTACACTGAAACACACTTATCTTTTTAAATCTGCACTAATGATGAATGATTCCCAAAATGAAAGGGAAGATGGGGCAACCGGAAGGCATCCCGCAGGATCTCATTTGTGTATTCGAAGTGCACTAAGACCCCAGAGGGACCCTCACCTCTTCACTGCATGAGGACACAGAGGATGATGTATCAGAAACAGCCCCTTCTGACCTTGGACTTCCCAACTTCAGAACCGTGACAAATAAATGCCACGGTTTATAAAGCACCTAGCTTTATGGTCTTTTGTTTTAGCAGCCCAAATGCACTAAGACAGTCAGGAAACATTTTGGAAACATTTTGTTCAAACTAGGAGTATACAAGGTGTGCGGGGAGAGGGTTACTGGGGTCTGGTAGGCAGAGCCCAGCAACAATGGCCCTTCAACACAAGGAACTGATCAGCCCCAGCCCCAAACAGCAAGAGAGCCCAGGGGCTGACGCTCTGGTTTTCACATTTGTAACAACCCTGCCCAGGTGGGGAAGTGCGTACCCCAGACCAAGCTCAGGGGATGCTGTGAGCTGCGGACTGGGTTGGAGGTGCTCATGGAAGCCTTCTTAAAGTTTGTCTCTCCGCCTTGCTGCCCCTCCCTCCCTTTCCCAGGAGAGGATGTGCTTGTGTATCCTGTGTGTGTGTGTGTGTGTGTGTGTGTGTGTGTGTGTGTTTAAAGAAACAAAATAACAGCAAATGCATCCAGTCCAACCAAAGAAACAAAAACCTTTCTTTGAGTGACTCCTCCCAGATCCCCTGTCTCTTGCCTTCCCTTCTCAGGGGGCTCCCGCGCGGTCTGCCCACTACTCAGAACTTCCTCATCTCTCTGCTGAACCCCAAGATTTGTGCTGTTGGCCTGAGTTTGAGATAGTAAATGCTCCCAGGCTCCTGGGACACAGCTGTTCTCCTCCTTCTGTGGCTGCTGCCAGGACCTTGTCCAAGGTCCCATTTCCTCCTCTTATCTCTCCAGTGTTGCTCTTCTCAGATGCTCTGTCCCAGGTCTCGGCCCTTCCTGCACTCCCGTGCAGGACCAGCTACTTAATTTGTGGGGTCCAGTGCAAAGGACAAGATGGGGTCCATGTTCAAAATGATCAGGAAAAAGTGGGGGAGTATTAAATCAAGCACCAGGCCCTTCGGAGCCTGGGCCCCTGGGTGGCCTCACAGGGCTCATGGCCACGAAGCTGCCCACACACATCAGGATAACTCCTGAGGGTCACTGCAGAAGCAGGAGGCTTCCCCCAGGGATGCCCGTGCACTAGTGCCACTCACATTTCATTCGCAAGTGGGATTCGGGTGATGGGCCTGACATTAGGGAGATTTTCCCATGTGATGGTGGGTTCCATTGTCCACCTAGCGACCTCCAGTCTCCAGCTCTTCAATCAAACCCTAGCCTGGATGTTGCGGTGGATACGTGCCTGTGGATGTGGTTAGCATCCATAATTGATTGATTCTAAGTTAAAGGGTTACACTTGAGAGATGTTGGTGGGTCTCATGCTTGAAAGGACTCAGGAGCTAAACGGCGCTTCTCCTGCCTCACACTGTCACCGTGCCTGGCTTAGTGTATCTTAACAACAGGTCTGTAGGCGCAGTGCGAGGCACAGGAACCTCGAGAGCGTGCTCAGTGAAAGCCCGGACCCTAAGGCTACATAAGGCATGTTTCCATTTACACAAAGTTCAAACAGGGTTGTCAGAACAGATAAACCCACACAACCAGAAACAGACTTCTAGTCTCCAGACCCTCAGGGGAAGGGGAGAGGCTGCTCAGCCGAGTTTCCTTGGAGTGAGGGAATGCTTTGGAGCTAGACAGAGATGGAGGCTGTTCAACGACGTGAACGTACCAAGTGCCACTGAGCTGTAACATTGTAAAATGGTGACCTTTATGTTACATGAATTTTACATTAATAAAATCACTAATTTAGATTTTCGTTTTGTTTTGTTTTTCATCTCCATCACTGAGTTTCTGGTGACCACGTCTCTCCCTAAGACTCTGCTCAGGACACTTAGCCCAAGCCTGTTCAAGTCCTTCTCCATCCAGGTTCCAGAGGGAGCTAATGCCTGCACCCAACCCTGCCCTGCCCTGCACAGGCTCTCAGACACAGTACCAGGACAGAGTCTTGGCTCCTGCTGCCTTCAGGTTGGCTTCTCAGGGCCAACTGTACTCCACCCTCGCCTGATTCCCTATGTGCTGCCGGCCTCCAGCCTCCTGGTCTCCTTCCTAAACTCTTTCCTCTCCCCTGGGCCAGCCTCATGGACATGAGCCCTGTGAGGTCACCCAGGGCCCCAGGTTCAGAAGGGCCTGGTGCTGGAATTGATGCTGATCCACCTGAAATTCTTCCTGATCATTTTGAACATGGATCCCCATCTTGTCCTTTGCACTGGACCCCACAAATTAAATAGCTGGTCCTGCACAGCAATGTAGCAAGGGCTGAGACCTGGGACAGAACATCTTCCTTCTCATCTCTAAAATCAACTCTTCTCCTTTCTCCAAACTTCAGCCCAGCCTACCTCTCCACTGCTGCAGCCTCCCACCTTGTCTTCTACCTGGGCCTCCACTTCCCTCTCCAGTGGCCCAGCCTCCCATTTGGGCCTCCCTGCTTCCCTCTGAGCCTGCTTCCTCCCAGGAATACTCTGCTCTCCCAACTCTCTTCACCATCAACACAGGTGCTCACAGTGATGTAACATCTTTCTATGAAGGGTGGCTTGAGTCAGGGACAGTTGTCCAGGGGGTGCCCCACAGGCTGGCCAGAACTGCCCCTCTACAGACCTCTTCATTCTTCTGCGGGTCTTAGTGACTCTCCCTCGCCGTGTCCCTCTCCCGTCTGCACACAGGCACTCCCCCACCAGCTGCAATCTGGAAGAAATTACTCTAAATTACTGCTAAACAGCTCGACTTCCCCAGTGTCAGGAAATTCCAAGCTGGGCAGGGGGAGGGCCCCAGCCGGTCCATCCCAGCCGCCTGCGTGTACGGCAGCACAGCCAGTCCTGGCCTCCCGCCCCACAGCCAGCGCAGGGCCTCAGCTTCTCCGCCTGCTTCCTAGTGCTTTAAATCCTACAGGCAAACTTTCTGGGGGATAAGGAACGCTGGGAGGGGCCTGTGGCTTAACCCTCTCTGCCCAGGAACAAGGAACCGAACCAGGCTAGGAGACTAGGCGGTGACTTGCCTGGCTTGGACTCCCACCATGGCCCCTGAGAGGGGCTGACATTCAGTTCACCGAGCAGGTAAAGAAGAAAGCCAATGCCAGGGCTTGCCAAGGCCGGCTGGGGCTGGGCCTGGACCCCAGGGTCTGAGGGAGGAGGCTGGGCCTGGACCCTGGGTTTGAGGGAGGAGCCCCCCTACCCCAGATATGAGAAATAAGAAACCTAGGGGCTGGGACTCCTGGACCTGTCCACTGGAGGGCCTTAGGAGGTGGACCTGCTGCCCAGGTCCTGGATCCCTCTCCAGGTTCAGCATGGCCTTCCTCTGCCAGGTGAAATCCCGCCCGCCTGGAGGAAGGACGCAGGCAAGAAGGCGCGGGCAGGGACTAGGAGGCGGAGGCGGACTCTGAGTCAGGGAGGGTCGCAGCCCCAGCCCAGCGGTCGCCTGCCCCGCTCAGCAAGAACCACGAGGTAAGGGACGATGGCGGGCAGGGGTCCTGGCTCCCGACTAGAGGGAAGCGGGTCAGACGGCCAGAGACGGCTGCCGCCGAAGTCCTGCCGCAGCCACGTGGCCCGGGAGGCTCGCGGAGATCCCGGAGCGCCGGGGTCTCGCTCCGCGTCCCCTGCCCGGGCGGCCGCACCCCGTGCCGCCTCTCCCACGGGTTGGAGAACCAGTCCGGCGGATCCGGGATCCGGGACCGGGAGCGGGCTGTTACTTCCGTGCTGGCGGGGCTGGGGCTGCTGGAGGGCAGAGGGGAGCCGGCTGTGCCCCACCCCTGCAGCTGGGGCAGGGGCCCTGCTGGGCAGGAAAGCGAGGGCGGCTGGTGGAGGGCCTGCAGCCTGGGCGGCCTGCTCCCTGCCTGCTTCGTGAGTCCCAAACAACAGCCCCTCTGTACGAGATTTGGCCAGTGACGAACTTTTTCCACGCATGACCTCATTGCATGAAGCCCTACAATCCTGCTAGAGGGCGACTAGAGCCGTTGATCAAGAGGACAGCCAGGCTGGGAGGAGGGGGCGATTCGCCCAGGGCCTCAGGGGCCAGCGAGGAGAATAGATGGCGTTCCAAAACTCTTTTCTAACTCATTTTTCTCATCTAAAATGGAAAATAGGAAACACACACACACACGCACACGCACACGCACACACGCAGCTAACAGTGCAAGGGAGTCAACCCCCCCCCCCCCCGCCCCCGGATGGCTGTAAGCATATAATATCATCCTTAGACTTTGGAGTTCATCCGCCTGAACGCCAAATCTGATTCCCCAACATTGAGTCCTGTGTGACCTAGGGCAAGTTACCCAACCTCTCTGTATTGCAGCCATCACTGTCCTGTAAAATGGACATTAGAATCAGTCTCCACCTAGATGGGTTGCTTTGAGGATTCAATGAATTAGTTCATCCTGGGAAACACTTAGACCAGTGCTTGACCTAGAATAATAAGTGCCTTGGAAATAAAACGCGAGTGTGGCCAGCGTTCATGATCTGCCAAGCCTAGCTCCTGGTTTTCAGAGGGTAAACTGAGGGCTAGGCTGAGGAACTTGTTCAGGATCCCACCCACAGGAAATGACAATCTGAGCCAAGCATGCACAACATCAGAAACCTGATCTTACAGTGCTACCAGGTGCTGGAAGACAGCAGTGACATTGGCCCCTGTGGCACTAGGAGGAGCACCCTGCAGAGGGCGCAGAGGGAGCTGCAGGAGGGGTGAGTTCAGGAGGAGCAGGGGTGGAAGGAGCCCTGGCAGGACTCTGGGGCCCCACAGAGCTGGCTTTGTGAGCTTACGCAAGTTGGGGATCCTCTCCAAACAAGCTTCCTTCTCTGGGAGCTGGGGAGAATGATCCAAGGTGGGTTCCCTTCAGCCTTTCTTAAACACTCACTGTGTGCTGGCTGCCGCGCTCAGGCTTGGATGGCAACATCTCACCAATTGTTGCCAAAAACTCTGAAGTGTTACATCAGTATAACACTGTTACAACGGTGATACAACTTCTCCAGGCGAGGAAGTGAGGTCGCAAAGGCTAAGCAGTTTACCCTGGTCTTCACAGCCCTGGGCACAGCCAGGTTCTACCCTGGGTGGCTGGCTTCCTGAACCCACCTTCCAGCTCCAGCGCATGTAGAGCCAAGTGCTGAGATAGAGGGCACTGCTCGGCACCTGCAGAACACTTTTATTTTAAACCGTGGATGGAGATTCTTTAATGAGATGAGTTGATCATTTAAAAACAAAATGTTAGAAGAGAATGTGTCAGAGTGGCCACCATGTTGTGAGGACAGCCTTATTTCATAAGTTTTTGTTGCTTGTGTAGGGGAGGAGGGAGTAGTGACCGTGTGCTGTGTTGCAATACCAGTGCATTGATTCATGTAGGTGAAGGATGCAGAAACGTGATAAATACCGTGCAGACGGCAAATCAGGACCGGTTTCCCCAGAGGAAAAAATGCAGAGTGTGTGTCTGTGCGTGCACGCGCGCGCGCGCGCGTGTGTGTGTGTGTGTGTGTGTGTGTGTGTGTAGGGCAGTACTTAGGAAACATCCATCTAAACTATTTTAAGTCTTGTCTGCTTTAGTTTTTGTCCCCATTATTGCTGATACACTCCAGAATCCTGGTTACTAAAAGAACAGTGTTGGCTGCATTGTTTGGTCTGGTCACTCTGTTTTACCAAATCTTATCTTTGTTCTGTACTCTTTTTTTTTTTTTGGTACCAGGCATTGAACTCAGGAGCACTCGACCACTGAGCCACACCTCCAGCCCTATTTTGTGTTTTATGTAGAGACAGGATCTCACTGAGTTGCTTAGCACCTCGCCATTGCTGAGGCTGGCCTTGAACTCGCGATTCTCCTGTCTCAGCCTCCCTAAGTGCTGGGATGACAGGCGCACACCACCGTGCCAGGCTTCTCCCACACTTACTGTTTGGGGAATCATTCCTCCCCACACTAGCAGACTATCACTACCAATTGGTTAACCGCCCCCCTCAGTACTAGGGATTGAACCAGTGGGGGCTTTACTGCTGAGCTATATCTCCAGACCTTATTATTTTATTTGTGTTTTGAGGTGGGGGTCTGACTAAGTTGCTAAGGATGGTCTTAGGATCCTTCCGCCTCAGCCTCTGTAGTCACTGCACCCAGTTACAGATGGCACAATTACAAATATAGTTTTCTTTAATGGCTTTTCTATGTGCTCTGCAAGGAAGGTAGTGTTATTTTATCCACTTTACAGTGGATAAACAGTGGATAAAGGAAAACAAAGATTAATTTATCTCAATTTCTATAGTTGGCAAAGGGCAGGGCTTCAATTGAAACAACAACAAAAAAGGCTTTTCATCATAACAACAGTGACTGTTAAAACAGTCCCCAAAGTCCCTCCCAGAAGTTCCATAAAAAATTACCAAGTTCCAGGACATGGCGGAGGCTGGCTGCACCTCTGCTTGCTGCCCAATCCCAAGCAGCCACGCGGCAAGAGCACATACTCTACAGTTCCCAAGCAGCTGGCTCCAAATATGTGTCGTGGTGCCAGGAGGGGGCCTGGGACTCCCATCCTTGTCTAGCTGGAGTTCCTGCCCGTCAGGTTGGGAACCACTCAGTAGGGTTTCTGCCTGGCGAATAGGAAGGTTCAGATACCAGTTCTCAGGACGACCAACAGAGCGCCATGCGCGTTTTGGAGTCAAGCAGACCTAAATCTGAATCTGAGATTCGAGTCCAGCGATAACCTCTCAGAGCCTCAGTTTCCCCACCTGTAAATCGGAATAACCACCCCACCACTGCCTTGTCCTTGCGAAGAGCATCCTTCCAGAGGACGTCACGGCTGCTGGGGTGTGATGGGCTGGGAGCACAGCAGGGCTCTCGGAGAAGCCGCGCTGACCGTCTGTGCTCCCACAGATGCCGGTGCTGAAGCAGCTGGGCCCCGCGCAGCCCAAGAAGAGGACAGAGCGCAGCGCGCTGTCCATCTCGGCGCCGCTCGGCGACTTCCGGCACACACTGCACGTGGGGCGCGGCGGCGACGCCTTCGGGGACACCTCCTTCCTGAGCCGCCACGGCGGCGGGCCACCCCCCGAACCCTGCGCACCGCCCGCGGGGGTCCCACGGAGCGCGCCGCCGCCAGCCGTGCCGCAGCCCGCAGCGCCCGCCCTCTGCCCGTCGGCGCCTGCCGACCCGCTGCTGTCTTTCCACCTGGACCTGGGTCCCTCCATGCTGGACGCCGTGCTGGGAGTCATGGATGCGGAGCGCGCCTCGGCCGCCAAGCCCAACGTGGACGCGCGCTTCGGGGCGCAGCACCCCAGGGCCCGCTGCCACCCCAACGCTGACCTCGAGCTGGACGATGTCATCGGTCTCTAGGCATCGGGTTCCCCTCGCCCTCCCTACCGGCACCCCACTTCTGCGCACATAAACGGCTAAGGTTTGCGCCCGGACTCTGTCTCTTCTATTTTGCGGGTAAGGGGAGAGGAGAGAGAAAAGACTGTGGGGTCCCAGTGCCTTGGAGAGTAGTGCGTGTCATCCGCAGCCCCGGACTCGGTTGATGATTGGCATGCAATGGTGAGATGAGGCTCCTTTAAGGGCCCCCGGGGCGTGGCCAGGTAGTTCCTCTCCCCGGGACCGGGTCCCCGGAGCTGGCCGCTCCTATTGCCTCCTTCATTCGTCAAATGTTGACTAAGAAACACCGCAGCGGGACTTGGTGCCGGGCCCCAGGCACAGCTCTAGCGAGGCTGTAAATACTGAGGCCTGGCAGCCACGGCCGCCCTGCCCCGAGCTTCCCAGGTGGACTCCCACAGAGTGACGCCCCCTTTATTTTGGGAAGTGACTGAGAACCCACTTAGAGCCTCAAGGGGCCTGGTTCCAGTACAGAGGGCCAAGTCCTCCAAAGATGTGTCGCCAGAGAGCGGTGGCAGCGTCCCAAGTCTGGGCACAAAGTTCAGCCTGGGTATGTCCGTAGGCGTCTGGGTGCTTTTAAGTTCTCAGAGGCGCAAGACCGCACCTGCGAAAATGGGTGGGGCCCGGCTGCTCGGGGCGTCGCAGAACAGGTGTGGACCACTGCGCTAGGGGCGGGGCCGGGAGGCGTAGGGAACCGGAGCGCGAGGCAGCCGTAACGCAACCGGGAGGGGCGGGGCCGGACCCGCTAAGGCCTCCCGGGGGCGGGGCTATGTAAATCTGGAGGACTGGGTGCTCCGGGCGACCGGTGGTGGAGTACCGGGTGTGGCCCAGGCACCAGTAGCTGGAGCCAAACTCCAGCGCGGCGCCATCCCAGCAGGGATCCCTGAGTCTTCAGCACCCACGGTGATGGCCGGTCAGCCAGGACTGCTGCCGGAGGGCCCCGCCGACGACTCCGCATCCCCGCCAGCCTGCCGCTTCTTCCTGGAGGGCCGCTGTCGCTTCGGTGCCCGCTGCCGCCAGCCGCACCCCGGGGTGGAGGCGCCGCCAGGCCGCGGGGCGCAGCCGGAGGCGGGGGCCAAGAAGCCGCCGCTGCGCACTGCCGCGGCCGTCATCCAGCGCATACGCTGGGACCCGCGCCTAGAGCCCGCCGACTTCTCGGTGGGCTACGCCGACCGCTTCCTGGGCGTGCGCGAGGAGCCCTTCAGCGCCTTCTGCTGGGACGAGCCACTGGCGGCGCTGGGGCCTGGCGTGCTGGCCGTCCCGCAGCACCGCGTACGCTACTTCCGCTTCCGCGGCCGCCTGGTGTGGGACCGCGCTTCGCGCACCGACCTCATCTTTGGCTCGGGGTCAGCGGCCGGCAGGGGCCCCACCATCCTGGACGCACTTGAGGGCGAAGACGCACAGGAGACCCCGGACTGCGAGAGAACTGGCGAGGTCCCTGCAGGGCCCAAGACCCAGGCGGATCCCAAGGGGGCGAACGGAAACCCGGACTGGACAGAGCTCCGGGAATCCGACCTGGAGGAACCCGGAAGTGTGCGCGAGACTGCCGCGGAGAGGCGGCGGAGCCGGACCACCGACTCGGGAACAAAAATCCCAAAGAGGCATCTCGCAGAAACAAAGAGGGCAATGAAGGCGATAGAGCCCCACGGAGCCACAGTGCTACCAGGCCGGAAGGCCCAAGACCTGGCAGCCCCAGGAATGTCTGTTGGGGAGATTGAAACCGAGTGGGGTACAGAGAACTGGCCAGAGGACAATGAAAGGGACATGCCAGCTAGGGTTCTGGATCCTCGCCAACCCCGCCCTACACATTTTGTGGCCCTCATGGTGAGCGATCTGGGGCTACAGGCAGAAGTGGCCAAAGCCCAGGAGCACCTGGTCCAAGTCGCCCCATCCTATGCTGACTTCCTGGTACCCACACATGCCCTGCACCTGACACTGGCCCTGCTGCGGCTGGCAGGCCCGGGGGAGGAGGCGGCTGCAGTCGGAGCTCTGAGACGGGCCCTCTTGGCCCCAGGCCTTCAAGCACCTCCGTGGCTGCGGTTTAAAGACTTAGTGCTCCTGGGCCACCATGTACTTTGTGCCCCACCCTGCCCCACACTGGAAGGCATGGCCCACGTGCTCAGCCAGAGGCTGGAGGCAGAAGGACTGAGAGTGCTGTGGCCCCCAAAGGGGCTGCACCCCCACCTCACCCTGGCCAAGGTGCCCCATGGCTCCCAAATCCACTTCCCAGAGCCCAGGTTCAGCCTGGACGGAGAGTTGCAGAGCCAGCCCCTGAGGCGACTCTGGCTGTGCCGCATGGGGAAGGCAGGTGGCACCTACCAGTCCCTAGCGGAAGTACCCCTGGGGCCACACACTGATTCCAAACAGTGAAGGGTAGCCAGGCCAGGCAGAAAGGACAGTGCTTGCATCATGCGTGCTCTCTCTCGCTCTTTAATTTTGGTTTCTCTCAAGCTTCCAAATGGTGCTCAGTGCTCCAAGGAAAGAATGGAGGGAGGGGAGGGAGGGAAGGAGGGGAGGGAGGCAGAGGAGGGACATCTGGAAAAAAAGCAGCCTGACAGTCCAGCTGTTTGCAAACTCATAGCACATCCTCCAGTTACATGGCAGAAGAGGAAGGGAGGACCGAAAAGAAAAGGGGAGGAGGAAGAAAAAATAACTTAAATAAACACACACACAAAGAAAAGAGAAGGAAACATGACGTGAGCTGGTGATCCATGAAGGCGGGAGGGAGGGAGGGTGACCGGTTTACCTGTGCTGAGCCAGGGAGGGCTGGGAGCAGGAGGGGGAGGAAAGGGAAAAAAAAATCAGAAGAAACATTGGGGGCGAGGAAGGAGGGGACACGGAGACAACTTAATACAACTTGAGACGAGGCGGCCCGGCCGGCAGGTCCCGCGATGGCCTCCGGAGTCCTCAGTGCGGTGTGGTGGCGCTGGTCTGGTGGTGGTGGTGGAGGAGATGATGGCGTTGGCATTTCTGGGGTGGGGGGCCAAGGGCGGGGCATAGTCTCTAAGCAGCTCCCCTCACCCCAAAACACTGAGGCCCCAGAAGGCTGGGCTACAAGAGTCTGTGAAGAGGCAGACGAGGCAGCGGGCGTGGGCTGGTGTGCTGGTGACCCCACTGCAGGCGGGCGCGGGCTGGACGGCCTGTCTTCTTTCCGCTGGCCCCCCGGCATGGGATAGGCCAGCGCGCCGGGTCGGAACCGGAGTAGAAGCTCGAAAGAGAGAGAGAAAAAACACTGAGACAGAATTAGTGGAGGTGGAAAGGGGACAGACACGCCTGCAGACCACGTCCCCAGCCTCCACGCCCCCCCAACCCGTCCCTCTGAGGCAAAAAATAAAAATGTAGAAAAATCTCTGTACAGACTCCCCGGCGGGAAACGGGGGCAGGGATGGCGGCTCTTCCTGGAGCCCACTCCCCATGAATTAATTTACAACCCAAGTCCATGGCTCAAAAACAAAATCCACAAAGGTGGCGCTGGGGGCCCCAGCCCTGGCCCCCGCCCCCTCCTCGCTGGGTGCTCAGAAGGCTGGCAGCTGCGCCAGGCTGAGGCGACAGTCGATGCTGGAGTTGTCCGGGCCCGTGTAGGCCAGGCCCAGGGGCTCTAGGAAGGCCCGGCAGGCGGCCTCGCCCTCGAAGGCCAGCTCGGCCTGCAGGTAGGAGACTGGCAGCGCCGGGCGGAAGCTACGAGACAAGAGGAGAGAGTGATGAGGCCGCGGGCGAGCGGGCAGGGAGGGCCCCACAGGCAGGGAGCGGGTGCCCCCAGTCGGGCACCCAAAGGGTCTTCCTTGGCACAAGCCCTGCTGGCTCCCCCAGTACCTCCCAGCCTCCCCACCTCTGAGGCTTGGGGGGACCTGGGGTGGGGTTGGTGACCCCAGTCCCCAGTGTGCCCCCCTTGCCCTCACTTACCTGTCCAGGAAGGAGAGGGGACAGGAGGGGAAGGGCCCAGCTGGCTCCTCCACTGGCTGAGGGGCAAGAGCCAGACAGGGAGTAGTGCATGGGCACGGGAGGGCGGGGCCAGCAGTGCTACCTGGGGAGCCCCTTGCTGCTGCCCCGCAGGGGCAGTGCCCCTGGGAGCCGGGCACAGGCGCTTGGCCTGCACTCACCACAGACCCCCAAAATACTAACTTTTGGTTCCAATTAAGATACACTACGCCTTGTGCTTGTGTTACAGATGGCAGGAAACAGCTGCCCAGGGCTGCGGGGAGCTCTACGGGCTGTCGCTCTGCCCTCAACAGGCACAGGAGGCAGCACCGAGCCCATGAGAGGCACGACATAACGGAAACTCATCTGCCAGCAAAGCCCCGCTTCCTGTGGCCCTGAGACAGGACAACCTGCTCATCTGCCACTTGAGCTGGCTTCCCAGCTCCTGCAGGGACATGGCTCTGGGATCGGTCTGCCAGGAATAGCTGTGCCAACTTCACAGGGGGAAGGCGCTGAGAGCATGAGGTCAGCCATGGGCCAGGGCCTCACCCACAAGGGCCACGTGCGGCCATGCTGCCATGGCCACAGCTGGGGATCTATCCACCAATAAGGACATGATCACTTGCCAGTCACACCCTGTGTGCAGCAGTGCAGCTCAAGGGCTGCCCACCAAGAGGCTCATCAGGCCACACGGGGCTGAGCAGCCAGCCCGCTGCCTCCTGACTCCCTTCTCTCCCCAGCTAGTGGCCACATCCCTGCACAGTGCACTGTGTCCTCCTCCGCCCAGACTCCACTGTGGCTCAGCCTCTTCCTTAAGTAGGCTTGACTGGAACTAGATCCCAGAATGAGTTTCTTGAACTTCAAGAGGATGGTGCCTCCCTTACTGAGCCATCCCTAGGGCTCCCTGTTACCTTCCTGAGGAAGGCCAGGCTACCTGGCCTGGTGTTCAAGGCCCCTCAGACCTACCCACAGACCTCCAGTGCGGATCTCTCAACCTGGGGGGAGACTGACACTGGGGCTGGGTGACCGTGGGTGTATCCTGCACACGGCAGAACGCTGAGCATCCTCTCTGGCCTTATCCACCAGATGCCAGCTGCATCCCCCTCAGCGTGACAATCAGAAATGTCTCCTGATGGTGCCCAATGTCCCCTGGGGGCATCTCAACCCCAAATGAGCACAGGGGGTCACAGCATGAGCCAAACATGTCTCCCCCAGGCCACAGCAAGGCACACGCTGTCAGCAAGACTGACCCGACCCAAGGCCTTTCGGCGGCACCCCAGTGTGGCCCTCACACCTATCCTAACACTCTGGCTCCCAAAGGAGCTGAGGAGAAGCGGGGCTTGTCTCAGTGGAAGAGAGGCCTCAAGCCCTTCCCTCCCAGTTCATCTCCAGGGCAGGAGCAAGTAAGGCGTGTGAGGGGTGGACAGAGGTCCTGGAGGGGAGCCAAGAACTCGAGAGAAGTGAGGATAACCAGGTCCATGGGGACAGAAACAGGGAGAAAAAGCAGCACAGGTGGGAAGGGAGCCAGGAGCAGCGAGGTAGGGGTGGAGAAGACCCAGGACTAAGATGTGAGGAGCGAAGACCAGGGGAGCCCAGGAGGAGGGTGGGGAGGAGTCTAGCAGATGGGGTGGAGGGGGAGGCCCACAGGCCGCAGCGCAGAGGGCGGGAGAGCACAGCGCCACATACGTTTTGATCATTGCCTTGAGGGCAGCCCTGCGCTCCCGGTCTGCAAACTTGTCCACGAGGTAGCCAGACATGCAGGGTGCGTGGCAGTAGAGCCGGAAGAAGCGGTGGTAGTTGCCCAGGGCCCACGCCGCCCGCAGGGCCAAAGCGTGGGCCACACAAGGGTCTGCCTTCAGCTCCCGTGTGAGGTACGCCAGCTCCGTGGTGATGTCTGGGCCAAGACAGACACGTCAGGTGGTGGGGTACCACCTCACACAGCGCCCTGCGCCCTGGGGCTGGGCTTCCCACCTCCAGAGTTCTTGGTGAAGATGTAGTAGAGAATCCGGTAGGCAGTAAACTCGCCCACGTTGCCTGGCAAGTTCTCAGCATACAACGACTTGAGCTGTGTCTGGCACTGGTTAAACTCCTCGTGGTCACCCTGAGGGCAGGGGCGTGGAGGAGTGTGGTGAGGCCTGGGCAGATGCAGGCAGCTGCTGGGGAGGCAGCTGAGGCCTGCATCATCCGCTCACCTTCTCCAAGGCAATGCGGGCATGGGTCTCATACACCTCCACTGTGAACTCCGTGCGGATGCCTTGCACCTGGGCCAGGGGGAGAGCAGGAGTTGTAGGGGCAGGGAAGGAGGACAGGAAGCGGGGCAGGGTAGCCTGCACAGGGCCCCTCCCAGTGTCCACCTCACCGTCAAGTCCTGTCGGATGGACTTCATCTGCTCACAGGCAAAGGCGTAATCCTGCTTTTCCTTCCAGTGGGACTTCACCATGCACAGCGACTTTTTCAAAACCTAGCAGGGAATCCAATCCAAACTCAAGAAGGCATGACATGGACGTGCCCAGGCCATCCCCTTTGCACCTGTGCAACGTCCTCAGAACTTGAGTCTGAACGTCAAACCCATGCAGGCGACTCCACTGCACGGCAAAAAGCAAAAACGTACACACCAAAAACCACCCAGCCCACGGTCCTGCACACAGGGCTGTGCGTGTTCTTCAACAGAACCCAAGTGCCTTTGTCCATGGCCACCCCAGCTCAGGCTACGTGCACGTGACAGGCTTTAACCTCCCTGGTGCACAGGAGGGCACCAAGGCTCATGGCGGCCAAGCAACCCTCTGGCAAGGCCGGGGCCCAGGCACAGGTCTGCCCTGAGTTCACCTCAGGACAACCTGCCAGTGCTGAGGGCCTGCAGGGTGGGGTCTCCCCAGGCCTGGTGCCAGCACCTCATGGGGCAGACCTGCCCTGCTTGGGACTTACTGCCACAGGGCGCACAGTGGAAGGGTCAGGGGCACAGGTGAGACGCAGGTAGTGCTTGGTGATGTCAGGGCAGGTGCCCACGATCTGCAGCTCCTGCCAGTCAGGGTCGGCCCCGCTGCTCTCCAGGCTGCTCATCTGCAGCACCAGGGGCTCAAGGCGCAGGCGGCGGGAGTGCCCATGCTGAAAGCGGGCTGCCCGCTTCTGCTTCTTCAGCTCGCGCTCTGGGTCCTCACACTCCAGCACTGCCATCTTCTTGCGGCTGCGCTTGGTAGGAGCTAGATCATGCCTGGTAAGAGACCAGGTGGGTGAAGGAGACAGGCACCCTGGCCACCTGGAAGCCCAGGCCCGTGACACAGTCCCACCAAAGCCTTACCTCTTCCCACGCTGCGCCCTGCCTCGGCCGCGGTCCATGTGGGCGCCCCGACCACCCCGGCCCTTGGGAGGTGGGTTCCTGCGGCCCACAGGATGACACTCGTTGCCTGAATAGGAGCTGTCAGAGTCCGAGTGGGAATCACTGCAGAGAAGCAGGAGGGTCAGGCCTCCAGAAAAGCCCTTCCCAGCTACCCTCCAACCCGAGGCTTGCGCACCTTCTCCGGAAGTGGCGGGTGGGGGACCTAGAGGAGGAGCGGGAGCGGGAGTCCGTGCTGGAGGAAGAGCTGTTGTCCTTCATGAAGACATTACGGTTGCCGAACTTGGCGAAGCTGCCGCCCCGGGCTCGGCCAGCACCCCCGGCCCCTGGTGTCCCTCGCTGGGACTGGGCACCCCCGCCCCTGGTCACTGATCCTGCCCCCCTGGGAGGGTGAAGGCTGCTAGGGGCCTCCCACCGCTTCTTCTTGGGGCTCTCAGGCACAGGCTCCCTGGTCAGCCTGAGGATACAGCAGGGCAGGGCATCACCAACCTGGCAGCCAACCAGCAGGATCACAGGAGCCCCTGCCCCCAGCCCAGGGCCCACCTCACAGAACAAAGGCACTTACCCAGGCCACGTGGCTGCCGTGGTGCAGAGGGAGCAAGCCCAAGGCTGTGTGTCCAGGCTGTGCTCTTAACCACCAAGCAGTGCACATCACCCCAGCCCCTAGCCTTGGCCATTATTGGGCCACTACCACACTAAGCCCCTCCACCCTAGGACTTCATGCCCTAAGGTGCAGCTTTCTGGCTCATTTCTCTCTGGAGCTGCTGGTTCCTGGGCGCAGGTCTCCAGCCCAGTACCCGGTGACTCTGCCCCTACGGCACCGCCCTCCCGCCCAGACTGACCCAGGCAGCGGCTCCCGGCTCCAGTCGATGGTATAGGCCGAGCCATCCTGCAACCGGGCCTGCAGCACCTCCTTG
Source organism: Xerus rutilus (assembly GCA_028644305.1). Lineage (NCBI taxonomy): Eukaryota > Metazoa > Chordata > Mammalia > Rodentia > Sciuridae > Xerus > Xerus rutilus. The sequence goes on from CM053414.1 coordinate 50,090,910, forward strand.
AGCAGCTTTTCTGTCCGGTCCTTGTCCTCCTCTGACTCACAAGCAGTGAAGCATCGCTCCACATACTCCTTCATGTCCTGGGGCCAGTCGTCAGGCTTCCCAGAGAGGTTCCCACGGGGGGGAGGCCCGCTATGGAGAGGGCAGACCAGGACCCTCAGCCAGGACGCCGCCAAACCCATGCAAACCCTCATGTGACCACTCAGCTGGCGAGTGAGCCAGATACAACCTGAGTATTCCTTCCCTGCCTCATTTAGTGCTCAGGGCAACCCCAAGAACGAACTTTCCCCACTCCGGAGGGGCAAACGGCCTCCAGGTGGGGAGCTTGCCAGAGCACAGATTGCACAGAGCACAGAGGCAGGCACAGCAAAGAGGCGACCATCACCTGTGGTTCTGGGCCTTCTCCGGGTTGTGCTGGGGCCCAAAGCTGCTATGCTGACCCTCTGCGCTGGAGCCAAAGCTTTGGCTGGTGACAGCAAAGGGCCGCTTCTGAATGTTGAACTTGAGACCTCCAGTCCCAGGGGCTGCTGTGAAGGTGGCAAAAGCCGGGGTTAGGCCCTTCCTCCCCATGCACTCCCGGGGCTCCCACAGAATGTAGAACAGACGTGTCAACAGCAAAAAAACCAGGCATTTGGGAACCAGGGAGGTTGCACTTCAAAGAAAGGCCCAGGACAGGCACACACACCTGGTTATGGAGCAGCCCACCCCAGGCTCAGGATCACCCTGACATCCAGACAAGGGGTGCCCCTATATACCTCACACCCTGGAGCTCAGAGCTCTAGGAGGGTCCACACCCCCACCCTCTGACTTCCCACAGCTTTGCCAACTTACGCTTCATGCGGTTCCATAGCTGCTGGCCTTTCTTGGGCTTGGCAGGCTCACTGTAGGTATGTGGCCCATAGGCCTGGCCGGCAGGGGGCCCTGCCTGACTGTGCTGTGTGGCTGGAGCTGTTCCAGGCTGAGGCCCACTGCTCAGAGAATGGGCCCCATGTGGGGGGTTTGAGGGCTGAGGGGGCTGGGCCGCTGGCAGCTGCTGTGGCGAAGCCTGATAAGCCATGCTCTCGTCCATGCCAGGGACTGGGGGCTGCAGGAGGAAGCAGGAACTAGGGTGAGGGCACTCTGAGGCCTTCTGTGAACTCAGCACTCAGTCTGCACCCTCAGTCACTCCTGGGGTGAATGCTTTGATTGACAACCCTGGTACAGCTAAGAAGACTCACACTTGAAGAGACTGGGCAACTTTCTAGGCCCCAGCTGTTAGGGGGCAGGTGTCAGCATTTCAACACTGGAGTGTGACTCCACAATATCAACAGCTACTGACAACACTCACTGCAGTGGTCTCTGACCTAGCATAACCAGGGCACACTGGACCGCAAGTACTCACAGGGACCTTCCTTACTTCAAATAGCTGACTGAGACGCAAAAGTCACATTGCTTCTAAGAAATCACATGGAGGTGAAAGCCAGGTTCAAACCAAGGTCTATCTGGCTCCCACACACCAGGCTCCACCATCACTCCAAGCTGCACGTTAAATGCAAAGCCAGAATGCAGATCTCTGTGTGCAGGCATGTGCACACGTTGGAGAAGAAGGGAAGATGGGTGCCACACTACAAACTGCTCCCACCCTCTCCCAACGCTACAGCCTCTGGCCTTGCCCAAGCCCTACACCCACCCTACTTTCAAAATTATGCTTTGCTCTCCTCCTCCTTAGATCAGAAGCTGAGTGGCAGGAAGGAGGGGGGAAAAAAGGAGAAATGATGAACACCATGAACAGCAGAAGACTCCTTACTGCTAACCTTCAAAACCTGCATTCTCTCCTCCAACCTGACCTGGCAAGTGGCCAGGCACGGTGTTACCTGGTTCAGAGTCCCTTGGTGCTGGGGTGCCGATGGCTGCTGGGGTGTGGCTGAGCCATAGGAGCTGGCCATCCCATACTGGGAGGGGGAGCCGTAGCTCTGGTACATGCTCTGCCAAAGGCACAGGAGGAAGGGTTAGTGGTAGGCTGTCCTTGGCCCCCTGCCTTCTTGGAACTGTGCAAAATCTAAGCCTTCCTACTCATCTCTCACCCTTGTTCTGTCCACTGTACAAATACACCAAATCCTTCCTCATATATCAAAGAAAAGGGGAAAAAAAGTAAAACCTCTACCAATCCCCTGTCCCACTCATGTCAGCTCTCACAGGGTCCACTCAACAAACACCACTGCCATCTCAGTTCTAAGTTCTAGGACAAAGAAATAAAGGCAAAAACCCACGCTCTCATCAACCCTGTGCCTGACACGTGCACAGCAACAGGTGCACACAGCACGTTCTGTGCACTACTGGGAAGGAAAACAGCAAAGAAAAGGAATGCGGGCGGGAACACTGCTCTAGGTGACAGTCCAGCAGCCAGCGGCTCTGAGGACACTTTCTAAGCAGAGACCTCCTGGGGAAAGCACAGAGGACAGAGCTGCAGCAAAGCAAAGCACAGTGGGCTCGGTGTGTACTTGTGTCAAGGTCTCCCCGCAGTAAGGAGGACATCAAGAGGGCAGAACCAGGCACACAGGAGCCTGCAGGCCTTGGGGCCACACAGGGCTTACCCTGTGGGCCGTGGGCCAGGAAGGTTTCTGGGAGCATCACTGCTCTCTCCACTCCATCAACCCCCCTTCCCACAGTGAGGTACCTCGCCCTCCAGAGGGCACTCACCATGGGGTAGTAGTAACTGTAGGGGTAGGCATAGTTGTACTGCTGGTACCACTGGTAGTACTGCTGCTGCTGCAAGGCCGAGGCTTCTGCCTGAGACACATACTGTGGAACAGAAGCACCATGCCATGAGCACTGGCAGCAGGAGCCCATGGGCACCACAGCTCCCAGGAAGCCAGGCCTCTTTACTGATGGGTATTTGCAAAGGAGGGAACTGGGCCCATTTCTGCAAAGAGAGCTTATCTCTGCTGTCAGACTTGGGCACCTTAGAGACCCGGGGCACAACCTCCCTCTTCAGGGCAACATCAGGCCCTGGCTGCCTCAAGGACATAGGCCTTTCTCTTCTCATCAGATTTCAGTAACAAAAAACATCTTGTTTGGCCCCCCTCAGGATACCCCATCCTAGGCTGCAGGCAGGCACCAGGCAGAGACCCTCCCACAGTAAACCCCACACAGGGTTCCCAGCCCTTCGTGGCCTTCTCACTTGTGCACTGGCCACAGGCCCATTGCTGCTGGCCTTGGAGCTGCCAGCAGCTCCCGCTTTGCTGATGCTGGCCAGGGCCTGGCGGGCCTTCTCCCACTCTGGGTTCTCATGCATAGGGGCCTCCATGCCATTCTCTCTGTTGGCACCAGCCACCATGCTGTATTGAGAGGACCTGCAGGAAGAGGACATTGAGTCAGTCTGTTTTCTCACTGCACACAACCGGGCAAGATGGCAGGGGGCAAACACCAGGCCTTGAACCCCGTACCTAAGCTCCCTAAGTTTTCTAATTACACTGTGACAATAACCAGCTTTTGCTTCAGAGGTCTCTGTGAGGGATGAAGGCAATCACCTGCTTAAGGTGCCTAATCGGGGTCTTGCACACAGCTTTTTAAACAAAAGGGTGGCCAGTATCATATAATTTAACATGGGCCTTGTGCCTAGCCCAAGTGTTTTATAAATCAATCGATTCTGTCTGACACTACCTATGGTCAGCAGGTTACATGGTTTTTTGGAAAAAACAAGTAATCAACAGAAGGTCAATGGCTGTGTACCAAGTACTGGAGTCTGTCTCCTCACTACAGTTGCCTGGAAAAATTAACAGTTCTCTGAAATGAAGGCGCAGAGGGGAAGACTTGCCCTGCCACACTACAACCCAGGATGTAGTGTCCCTTTGTATTTGGGGCTAGAAGTGCCCCACCCCAACCCCAGGGACTGTTGTACTACCTTCCTCAGGCTGTACGAGATCCCACCCCTGAAGACACCCCTGGGCCTTGCTATCTCTCTCCCTCCCGGCTAGCCTCTCTCCCTCTACCGCACTAACCAATCCGTGCTACGTTGATCACCCACGTTGGCCGCCATCTGGACCTCGGGGTATAAGGGGTGGACCTCGGGAGCCAGACTGCTTTTTCACTGTCTATGAGAGAAAGAATGAATTGGGAGACTCAAGAAAGAGCAAGAAACGTGTCATAAAGTGGGCAAGAAAAGTAGGTGGACCCATGAGAAACCAGGCAGAAAGGGGAATTTTAGGAAGATGGAACCACTGGCGCAAAGAATGTGAAGGGAACCCTGGGTAGGGAATGAAGGAACTGGAGTGTGGGCAGAAGACTCTGGCCTCCCTGTAGAGCTCTAGGTGGAAAAGGAAGGATCTAAAATGGAAGCCTGAAGGAACTTCCCAAAGGAAAAAGGCCTGAAACCCACATGAGGAAAAGGGGGACATGAGGGAAACCCTGAGACAGGCTGGGGGAAAGTCCAGAGGGTGGGTGGAGGCCCTCAGCCAAGGGCAGAGGATCTAAAAAGAATTCCAGAGAACACATTCTGAAAGGAAACAGGAGGAGGAGGATGTTCCAATAAGCAAAGTTTGAGAGACTCCAAGGCTCAGAAGCTTGGAAAGAGGGAAGCCTTTCAGGGTACTGCAAGGAGAGAGCACCCTGACCTGGGAGAACACTGAAGAATTGAGGAAATTTCTAAAAGAAAAGATGATTCCTAGAAATTCTCCTGAGAAGCCTGGAGAGGCTGAAGGTGCCATAGGGGATCTCCCAAATAAGGAAACACTAAAGACTATCTCCAAAGGTGCCCTAAGGGCAGAGAAGAGACCCATACAGGAGATTTCTAGAGGAAGGAGTAGGCCTGGGGGCCTGGAAGGGTGATCCCCTTGGCTGGGATCTGGGCATGCTTTGGGGACACCTAAAGAGACCCGAAACACATTTAGGAAATCATTACGAGTGGGGAGGAAAGCAAAGAAGCAAGGACTGAGGGGCCTGAACTCCTGGAGGCGTTAACTGACTACTAAGGTGAATCCCATTAGGGACCCTTGCTTACAAGAAGTTGAATGATCGGAATCAAGAGCCTGGAGCTGGGAAAAGTCCTACAAAGGGGAAGCCATTAAAAAGGACCCAGAATCTACGCGGAAACCGTGAGGACACTGGGGGAGGAGGTAGACTGGGGTGAGGGCAAGAGTCTGGAGACCAGTTACTGTGCGGGGCAAACGCGAGGAAGGCGATGATGCGGGGGGCACCTGGCAGTCCCGCAGGCTGTGAAGGCGAAGGGAGCCGCCGTCGCCCGGGAAACGCCGCCTGCCTACCGGAACCGTCAAAGGGCTTGGGGCCGCCGCGTTCGACGCGCACGCGCGCTGGGCCTCTGTGTGGCCCTCCACCCCCGCGGTGCGCAAGCGCAGTGCCCGCCGCCGCCACACCCTGCCGACGCTCGCGCGGCGTCCGTTGGCCCGACGGCCAAGAAGGCCGCGGGGGCGCGAGGCCGAAGGGAAAGCGTCCCCGCCTGCCCGCCCACCGCTCCCCACACCAACCAGGACCGTTCGCTCCCGGGACTCGTCAGCAACGGCCCAAGGCGATAGCACCACGGCCGCGACAACGCTCAGCCACCCAGCTTGCTTCTCTCTTCTTTGGCTTCGACGTCCTGACCGCGGCGTCCTGACGTCATGTGGAGGCTCCGCCCCGCCCCCCTCCCCCGAATAGCCAATGGTCGCCCTCTCGCCTACGCAAGCACGATGGGGGCGTGTTCAGACAAGCCGGAAGTCTGGGCGGGGACGGTGGCCTCGAGGGGACAATCGCGGCCGAGTCTGTCGGCCCGCCACCCTGGCACGCAGCCTTGTTTTGACTCCGTCTGTGGTAGCCATTGTTATCCCTGGTGTAAACCAGAGTGACGAGGCCTGTGAGATTGCTCAGCGGTGACGTGGGAGCCCGGGGGAGGATGGGCTCAGGGTAAGGGCGCGAGGGCAGCCTCCACCCGGAAGCGGGGCCCGGGACGGCGCTCCCGGTTGAGTCGGTCGTGGTGGCGGGCGCGGCGTGGCGGAGCTGGGTCCTGGGGTGCAGGGGCATGTGCGCGGGGGCGCCGCGGACCCCGGAAGCCGCCGGGCCGCGTCTGCAAGCGCGCACGGCACCCCGGGACGCTGCAGTCCCGTGAGCGGGAGAGCAGCACTGAAGCGACGGCTGTCCTTGCCGTTTGATGAGTTCGTACCGTTTTGTTAGTTTTAGGACGGTAGATTCCACCCCCGTCTTTATTTTATTGAACTTTGCTTTGGAACAATTTAGATTTACGGAAAAAGTTGGAAAGATCATACTGAGTCGTACATACTCTGCCCATTTCCCCTCCTTTCTGTCGTCTTACATTACCGTAGTTTGTCAAAACGAAGAAAGCGACATTGGTGTTACTCTACACTAAGACCCGGACTTTATTTGGATTTCAGTACCTTTTCCACTAATGCTCTCCGTGTGCGGGTCTAACCCAGAGCACCACAGTGCATTTAGCTTCCTTTTACCTGTTACGTCCGACATGGGCTTCTTGGCTTTATGGTACCCATTTGCTTGAAGAGGCCGCTGCGGTCCGTGAGGGAGGTGAGTAGCAAGACCTGGAAGGTCCTGGCAAGCCAGGCCCTGGACCCTGGGGCCGCGTCTTTGTGTCCTCTGCTGTAGTGGTCTGACACCAGGCTCCAGAACTGCTGTCTTCCAGAGAGCTTTGCTGTGCACTGATGGCACTTTTTGTTTCCAGGGTTTAGTTGATCAAAGTAGTGTTGTAGCCAGCAGCTCCTGAGGCAAACCCTTAGGTGCTTGTGCTGCTTTTTCTGGAAATTGATTCCCCAAAGCAGGATTGCTGGGTCAGGGGGCCTACACAGTTTGATTTTCTCACATATGAATAGGTAAATTTTTTTAAGGATGTGATTCAAACCTCTGGACTGTGTGTTGGAGTGCTGTTCCTGCCTCCCTGCCAGCACAGGACAGGACGCCTGCTTGTAATTTCATAACTAGGTAGTGGAGCTGCTGGTTGGTTCACGTCTCCTCTGTGTATGGGTGTTGGGACTTTTGTTTCATGAATGTTCATTTCAGTTGCTACTTTTTAAATTGGGCTTTCTGTTGTCTGTAGAAGTCTGTGCAGATGATATTTATGTTAAGAGTAATTATTTCTTTGCCATGTGTCTCACACAGATCCCCAGATTAAAAATTTGTTTTTTGACAAAATTTTTTTTTCATGCTATGGTTTGTCAAAGAAGTTATCTTTTCCTTCCTGGGCTTGTTATTTTGATTAAAGTTCTTCCCCCAACACCAGCTGGATATACAACACAAAAATAATCTCCTAATTTCTCTCAAAATTCTTCTGTCCCTTCACTGGTACACATTTAGATTTTTCACCCATCTGGGTAGGAGGTTCCGACTGGATGCAGAGCAAGCTGATTGGGCACTGTTAACTGTGCTTTCACGTGGACTTGATGTTGGTCTTACATCACGTGTGCACACAGACCCTTAATCTACTTCTAGGTGTGTTTTCTCTTCCTGTCAGGATATGGGTATGACTTTTAGAGGTGGAACTGCTGCTGAGCTTGAGCAGGGTCATCCCCAGCCCAACCAAGAGCAGAATCTGGGAAGGGGAGACATAAGGACCCTGCCGCTTGTAAAATAAAGTCTTCCTTTTTATTTCAAATCAACCCTTTCCAAGTTAGTGCCACAAGTTGAGACCAGAGCCCTGGAGCTCACTGGGGTATGGAGGGGCGGGAAGACTCCTGTCCCTGCACCCATTCCAGTCCCATTGCGGGACTGGCAGGCAGAGATGAGGCCTGGGCTGTCTGCCTGCCTCCTCCCCTGCCAACCCAGGCTCCTGCTCTGCCCCCTCAGCTACCCTAGGGGTGAGGACAGATGGGGACATTGGAGCCAGGGCAGGAGACAGTCCTGTGTGAGGTGTCCATGGCCATCAGTGTTAGTGGTCAGAGCCCAGTCAGGCGGGTTAATGGGGTCTCCTCCTGTGGCCAGGGAAGGAGCTGCAGAGAGGCAGAGACCAGGTGCTGAGGGCCACAGGCCACTCTGGTGCACACCCACCCAGCATGTAGGCACCTCTGGGAGCACCAAGGCCAGCCTGCAGATACCCTGCTATTGGGAAGCTCACCGAAGAGCGGAGGCAGGCTCCAGGCCGGCGGGCAGGAGGGGTTCAGATAGAGGACTGCCACTGCACAAAGCGCTTGGATTCCTGCTGGGTGGGGGAGGAGGGGGTGGGAACCTGGCTTGCACTGTGGGTCCCAGGGTCTCCTCCCTCAGACCCAGGAGCCCAGGTCCCAGCCCTCCTCCCTGAGACCTTGCAGTCCAGACCCCAGCCTCCTCCCTCAGGCTAGAGTCTGTACCTGAGGGTTAAAAGGGTCGTCATCATCAGTGTCCTCATAGTCGTCACTGGGGTATGAGGTGGGGAGTGGCAGAGAAGCAGGATGGGGACCCATCAGGAGGCCACACCCTCCCCAGCAGTGGCCCTGGGTGCTGCCTCCTGTCCCCTCCCCCAGGACCCTGCCCTCTCTCCCCTGCTGACCTGGGTGGGAAGAGGGCCCAGGCTCGGGGTAGGCTGCAGAGGGTGGTGGCCAGGGCCCCAGCGGACAGGAGGGAGAAGAGCAGCAGGAAGAGCAGGCCCTCCAGCGCATCCTCGCACAGGCCGCGCAGCGCCACGCCGTAGTCCTGGGGCGAGGGCGAAGGTTAGCGTGAGCACACTGGGCACATGTGCACACTGCATTCCCGGTCAGCCTGCCTGGCCGTGCGCTCTGTGGCCCAGGATCTCTGACTGTTTCCTCCCTGTTGAAGGGATGCTCATTCATGCTCACAGACCTCTCTCCAGCCCGGGCCTCGGCCAGACATGAGCCCTGCACCCCACCCCATTTCCCCACACTGCCCCTGCACCCAAGCCAGCCCAGTGTGTCCACCTGGAGCCCCAAGAACTGCCCTTCTCTCCTCCCTTGGCAGGCAGGCCCTGCGTGGCTACCTCCCTGCCACCCAGAGCCCTGGCCCTGCACCAGCTCTGCCTAGGGTTGCTCAATGTGGGCACTGTTGACATTTGGGGCCAGATAATTCTCTGTCGCGGGGCTGTCCCGTGCACTGTGGGGTGTTGAGCTGCATCCCCAGCCTCTACCCACTCGATGCCAGCCGCACTCCCTTCCTGCAGTTGTGACAGCCAGGCATGTCTCCTCACGTTGTCAGGTGTCCCCTGGGTCTGCAGTGACTGCCTTAGAACACCTGGGGAACCCTGGAGTGACAGTCACACCTGTTGTGACACAGCAACCGCTAGCTACAGTGCCCTGAACGTCCAGCAGCACAGCCCGGGTTCTGCAGCGGTGGACTGGCCTGCCCTGAGCCAGGCCTCCTCCGAGTACTGAGGACTCCCAGGAAACAGAACAAAGAAGGTCACTCAGATGGTGGTGAGCTGCTTAGATGGGCAGCCCTGGGCGGAGGCCACGTGGGAGCAGCCAGGCCTGCAGAGGGGCTGGGGGTGAACCAGGCACATGATGGGCAGCGGGGCTGATGTGGACAGTGCAGGGTGGCTGGAAGGGCGGAGGCCAGAGAGTTGTGACCAGGGCTGCCACGAAGGCCCTCAGGCCAGGGCAAGAAGCCCAGGTTTTAATCCCTGTGCAGAGGGGATCAGGGGAAGGCCTTGATCGGATTGCATGTTGAAAGGATTGCCAGCTGCTGGCTGCTAAGGACAGATGGGGTGGACAAGAGGGGACAGGAAAGAGGAGCTGGTGGTCACTGGGTAGGAGGTGAGGAGGCCAGGACGTGGTGGCAGTGGAGGCCGTATAAATGGCGGCTGGAGTCCAGATAGGTTTAGAGGCTGGGCGGCAGGGCTTGGGAGCGGGGAGTGGAGGTGGAACAGCCAGCAGGAGCGTGTGCCTGAGCTCCTGCCCTGCACACCTGGGTGGGTGTGCCTGTCAGGGCCATGGAGAGCACTGCCTGGCCGTGTCGGGCACAGGGGCACGGTGGGGCCCACACTCCATTATGCTGCTGCCTTTGGCAGTGTGGGAAACAAGTCCAAACCCAGAGAGGACAAGCCAGTTGCCCAGAGTCGCACAGCCTGGAAGGGGGCAGCCATGGGCTCCAGCGCCACCCTCCTCCCTCCTCGTCCCCGATGCCCCTTGTGCCTGGTTCTACGTGGCACATCAGTGGAGGGCAGCGGCTCTGACCATCCTCCTCCTTCCCTTCATAAAGCAGCAGGCATGTTGCGGCCCCGCCCCCAGCCTTTCTCAGCTCAGCTACTGAGCAATTTTGCGTTTGGACTCTGCTGGCCCTGGGCCTTTGGTGCGATGGCGTCAGGTGCCTAGCACATACCGGTTTCATGTAAGTACCTCCCAGAATTGCATGGCGCACCCCGGGGAGGCCGCAGCAGTACCCTGAGCCTGGCGTCCCTACTCTGGGGAAGATCGGGAGTGGGAGAAGGTGGCCGAGGAGGATGTGCCCTCCGGGTCGGAAAGCCACGTCTGCTGCACTGGGGACCGTGGTGGATGGATGAGGACATCCCGGCAATAGAGGGGCAGCGGGAAGTGTACCCGGAGAGGAAGGAGGGCTGGGCTGGCGACCTCCCCTGGGGAGGAGGACCTGGGAGGGGCGGAGCCACCTTGTGCAGGCCGCGGCAGTGTAGCAGTGCCACCAGCTGGTGGAAGTTTCCCTCTGTCACATTCAGCGTCTCCTCCAAGGACAGCAGAGGCTTCTGCCATGGGAATGGAGGTGGTTATCCCACCTACTCATCCGGAGGGTCCGCCATACTCCTCCCAGCTCCACAGGCCCCACCCACAGCAAAGAACCTGCCCCTAGAGGCCTGCCCAGCTCTGCAGGCCCCGCCCCTTCCCATAGACTCCTCCCACAACTCATGCTTTCAGTCCCCAAAGAAACCTAACCCAGCTCTGCATTCCGGGTCCCCCCATGTATCCAACGTGCCCTTTCTGCTCCTCTGGTCCCTCCCCACCTGCCCTCCTTCCCTTGGGTCTGCAGACCTGTGCAGATGGGAACTGGGGAACTGCTTCTCGCTCCAGGCCCTGCAGCTGGGAGTGGATGTTAGCCAGAGCTCGCTGGGACAGAGTAAGCCTCTGCAGGAAGACAGGAGGGAGGAGGACCCTTTGGATGACACCTCTGGCCCTTTCTCCACTCTTGGGACACAGAACCCTGGGCCCCAGCACCCTGCTCCTCCCCTTAAACCCAGGAACCCAGTCTCCAGCCCTGCCTTCCTCCCTTGGGGGTCCACATTCAGGGTTCCTCCATGCCATTTCCTTTGTCCTCAGTCCTCACCTGTTGGAAAGGGTTGGTGATGGCCTGGTTGCACAAGAAGTAGTAGTTCAGGATGTCTAAGGGGAGGGGACGAGAGGAGCAGGCTGTGAGCCTGGCCCCAGAACCCTCCTCAGGGAAACAGGAGGTCCACTGCCCACCTCAGGAACCCTCAGGAAACCAAGGTGACTAGACTGCAGCAGCCAGATCCTCTCTGGGGCCCAGGTCCATGCTCCTGACTCCTTGGTCCCCACCTGACACTAACACCTTTATCCAGCCCTTCCCAGCATCCCAGACAGGTGCTGAGAGCTTCCCTGGGGCAGGCTGATAGCCCTCACCCCATCCCATGCAGGCCTGCGCATAGGGGAGGCCTAGGGAAGCAGGAACTGTAGGAATCACCTGAGCTGAGCCCAGTCTCCTCCTGGGTCAGGTTCAGGATGTAGGTGTCTGGATTGGAGCAGAAGTCACTGAGGCCCTGAGCGAGACAGCAGGAGGGGCTCAGACCAGAAACAGCCATTTTCACACTCCACAGAGCTCAGCACCTGGTCCCCGCACTCCTCCCTCAGACCCAGGGGTCCGGGGCCCAGCCCTCCTCCCTCAGACCCAGGGGTCTGGGCCCAGCCCTCCTTCCTCAGACCCAGGGGTCCAGATCCCAACTCCTTCCTTGGAGCCCAAATGTCCAATGCACTTGCCTCTGCCCTCTCAGGACCCTGGAAACCAGCCCCAAACCTCAGAACTGTGATTGCGTCTCCCAAGCCCTTTCTCTCAGGACCTAATGTATTAAACCTCTCCTGCCCCAGGAGTCAGGGTCCTATCCCACTGAACACAGAGCCCTCAGAACTCACCACAGCTGTGGCTGCCTCAAGGCCCATGGAGCCCCAGCTCAGGACAAGCACCAGGAGACTCATGGCAGTCATCCTAGTGTGGGAGGGCGTAGGTTTCAGGGTCCACAATCGCTCCACCTGCCTTTCCCCTCTACACCAAATCCCATCGCTGCCCACCCCTCCCGCACTGGGCTTTGGATCCTGGGGGATCAGAGTTGGGGCAGAGGAGCAGGGGGTGGTGGGGACAGTGGTTGCTGACGTCAAATGGAACAGCTGGCACCTGCCAGTGTGGTGGAGATGGACGGGGTCTGGGCTGGCAGGCTCTGCCCACCTCACCTGGAGCCCTGGCAGCCCCCGTGCACCTCTGAGCTTAACTTCCTGGGCTTTAAATTTTGCAAGGTCCAGTATCCTGCTGACCAGGCCTGCTCCCAGATCACCCACGGCCCAGTCAGCCTCCCTTCAGCCCTGTCTCCACAGAGGAGTGGAGATTGTTCCTGGATTGACATCTGAACCTGGCTGGTCCCTGGGGTGGGCTCAGGCTACTCGGTGGAGGGTCAGCAAGAAGGGTACTATGGTGTGGGGAGCTGAAGGCCTGCTGTGCCCCACCATATCTCACCCATCTGAAGCCTCAGTGGGGGCCTGAGTGGTATGCAGACAGCAGCTGCAGCCAAAGCCCCCCTCCCACCTCTGCTGGGCCCTTCTAGTGATAGGCAGCCTGGGTCTGAATGCTAGCTGTAGCACTTCCTGGCTGTGTGGCCCTGAGCTAGCAGCCCAGCCTCTCTGAGCTTCAGTCTCCCCTGTTAAACAAGGACACAGTCTGCCTCAGTGACTGGGCATGAGGGTCCCATGAAGTGCCAAGAAGAGCTAGCTGTTAACTAAGCAGGGTGCTGTGGCTCTCCTTGGTAGCCTTCCACCTCAGGTTCCTGAAGCCTAATGGTGCCTCCTCCTTCCTGGGGTCATGTGGCCACGAAGGACTCAGTGTGCGTGGCCCTCAGCAGACGTCAGTGACCGTCCTCATCTGTGTGGCCCGTGTGGTCAAGGTACCTCCGTGGCATGGCACACTGCAAGGCCTGCCTGCCTCCAGGCCCCATGGGCTGCGCTAGGCCTCGCCTCTGTCTGCAGGCCTCGCCCTCGGAGGACCCCGGCCCCCTGCATAAGAGCTGTGAGGCTGAAGTCCCGCGGCCAGGGACATGCTGGGCACAGCAACTCTGAGGAAGCCTAGCAAGGGCCCTCCCCATGCCCACTGTGGGAAGGGCCAGCAGCCGGGCTGCCCAACTCACACGACCACCAGCCACTTGCTCTGCTTCGCCAGGCCCAGGAGGGTGAAGAGGCAGACCAGGAGCTCCAAGAGCAGCAGCAGGACATAGGCCAGCCACCTGGGGGCAGGAAGGCTGAGGCAGCACACCTCGAGGAGGCCAGCCGCACCCCAGCTGCACCTCAGCCCACCTGGGAGGAGGCCAGTCGCACTCCAGCTGCACCTCAGCCCACCTAGGAGGAGGCCAGCAGCACCCCAGCTGCACCCCAGCCCAGCCCCACCTAGGAGGAGGCCAGCTGCGCCCCAGGTTCACCCCCAGCCCAGCCCCACCTAGGAGGAGACCAGCTGCGCCCCAGGTTCACCCCCAGCCCAGCCCACCTAGGAGGCCCCAGGTACCCTCCCTGCTGCCCAGCGCCTGTGGGCTGCCGCCAGCTCATCTGTGAAGGGTGTGCTGGCTGGGGAGATACAACACTGGACCGATTTGGAGCATAGGTTGCAGAGTTTGAGTCCTGGGACCCAACCCTGACTGGACCACGCTCAAGGGCTGTGACTGTGGACATGATTTGGCTTCTCTGAGCCCGGATGCCCCAACCCTGCAGAACCAAGGTAACTCATCTGGCACTAAGGATCTCCTCGCAAAACCCAGGCATGTGGTGCATAGAGGCGTGGCTGCCTGGGCCTCAACCCCAGCCCATCTCCTAACCGGCTGTGTGACTGTCCCAGGACTTTAACCTCCTGGCCTCGGTTTCCCTGCTGCTCTGGCAGCACAGTGGCATAGCTTGCAAAGGTTGCTGGGTGAATGAGCGAGCACACCTGAAGAGAGGCACATGCTCATGGACCCACATAAATATTAGCTTGGGTGCCAAGGAGGGAGCTTTCAATGGTTTTTAATGACTACCTAAACATTAGTAATTCACCGAAATTGCCAGGGTGAGGCCTGGGAGAACACAGCTAGGTGCCTGGCACACAGGAAGCACCTGGTAACTAAGTGGTTTCCTCCTTGGCATCCCACAGAGCTACGGGCGGCCCTCCCTGGCCCTGCCTCGTTTGTTGAGGGACTCCCAAATGCCACGCACTTTGGTACTTTCACGAGGGTCCAACCTTAGATGTTCCCTGGGGACAATGGCTCCTCCTCACCCCAGCCAGGTCCTCACAGCTACCCCATCCCACGGCCCAGATGCCTAACCTGATCTGCAGCCCAGGCCTGCCTCCAGTGCTGCCCGCTCCCACTGCCCAGCCCCCATGCGCCTGTACCCAGGAACCCAGAGTCTCTCCGACGGTGCTACCGGCTAGCAGTTTCCGAGGCACTGGAAGCGGGGTTGGAGTTAAAGGTGGTCTGTAACTGGAAGGCCTGGGTTCAAATCTCCCTCCCAGCCCCTTCCCCGCTGTCGACTGGATGAAGGAAATAATTCCTAGTAAACTCCTGGTAAGCACAACAATAGGGCACTTGCTGGCTGCTGGGAGGCGGTGTCCCTGGCGGCTGCATGGCGGGTCCCCGCCTCTCCTTCAGCGTCACCTGCTCGGGGTAGCCTTCCTGGGCCCTCTGATGCCAATCGCCAGCCGCACCCCACCCAACCTCTTTCCCATTTAATCTTCTCCAAGCTGTCACCAGCCAGCACCTCAGTGCTTGGCCTGTGCAGGCCTTCCTGACACCTCCCTACTGCTCTGTCCAGCTCCAAGGTGGCGGCTCTGTACTGACACGCTGTCAGTGCTCCCTGAGTGCCAGGGGCTGTCCTCAGCACCCAACAGATACTAACTCCATCAGGGAGGAGGCCCTGCAGGAGGCCCACGGTACAGGGGCAACTGAGGCACTTTTGTAGGCCAGGTGGCAAGGGGGTGTCCCTCGGGATGGCAGGGGTGTGCGTCTCCCTCACCACGGTGCTGGACAAATGTGCTGGGTGGACATCTGCACCACACGGATAATCGAGTGAGTGGGCTCCTAACCAGGCGGTGACTGAGCCCAAGCGTGGATGATCCCCGAGTGAGTGAACAAATGATGTCACAGCCAGGGGGTGGTGGGCCAATGGGGCACAGTGGGTGTGAGGGTGGGACCGGGTCACCTGATCCTCCTCCCTGCAGTGGGGCTCCTCAGCCTTGTCAAATTGACACCGGGGCTGAATGTTTCAGGGGCGGGTGTGCATGGTAGGAGGAGAGCAGCTCCCTGGCCTCCATCCACTGGGTGCCGGGGGTACACCTCAGTGTGACGACCCACCATGTCTCCAGAAACTGCCAGGTGTTCCCCAGGGACCCAGCTGGAGAACCCCTGCTGCACAGGAGGGACCCACCTCTCACCTGTACTCCTCCACAAAGGACACATCTTCTGCCACCTGCAGGGGGCTCAAGGGCACTCCCTGCCAGAAGGCCAGCCCCTGTAGCTGCTGGGCCACAGCCTCCGCCTGCCGCCGAGCTCCCCGGGTGGCCGCCACCAGCTCGGTGCGCTGAGCTAGCACCTCCTCCAGGGTGGTCAGCTCAGTCCTCACGGCCTCGCCCAGCCTCTCCACCATCTCGAACACCTGGGGAGGAAGAGGATCAGGTCTTGGGAGGAAGTCCCCCAGAGCTGGGTCAAGGAGCTGGGGAAGCAGGAGAGAACAGTGGCGGGGTGGGGGTGGGGGGCGCTGAGATCTGGGTCTGGGGCACCTGAGGACTGAGCACAGGAGGGTCTGTGCAGGGCTCTGAGGCCCTGCAATGGAGTCTTGTGGCCTTAGGAGGGCTCTGGGTGGTCAGTCACTGAGCCTGGAGTGAATTCCAGCCCCGGGACTGGAATGAAGTTTGGGGTCTTGGATCTGAGGTCTTCCTCTGCCTTCCTGAGTCTGGGGTCTCCAGTCTGAGTGCCTTGCTCCAGGACCTGCACCTCTAAGTCTGGAGGTGGGGCTGTGGGGCTGGGGTCCCTGGGCTAACATCTGGGCCAAGGCTCAGGTCTGGGGTCCTGGATCTGACCCCAGTGTTCAGTCTCTGGTTTGGGCTGCAGGTTGAATCCAGGCCTGGAATAGGACATGATTCTGGGGTCTAGGTTTGGGCCAGCTCTGAATCTGGGCCAGGGCGGAGTGTGCGGCCTGAGGTCCACTGTCTGTGTATACAGTTCTGAGCTGAGTCCTACCTCTCAGGTAGGGGCTCTGTGTTTGGACCCCCTGACCCTGCGTGCTGGGTCCCACGTTCCTGTGTAGGGGACCAGTCTGGGTGTGGGTCAGGGGTCTGGCCAGTCGCTGGCCCCTCACCAGGTGGTCAATGGTGCTGAGCGTGTGGTTGGCGTGCAGCAGTGCCGAGCTGAGCTGGGATACCCCATCACTGGTCTCGCTGTTGCCATAGAAACCAATGCCAATGCCAGCACTGAGGGGGAGGGGGAAAGGAAATCTCAGCGGTCTGAGACCCCACTGGGGCCACTGTCTCCTCACATGCACCCCCTCTGCCCACCTCTTCATCCACCTATCCTGTTCCCGTGCCCACCCCATTGGTCCAGCCAGCCGTGGGAAAAGAATGTCTCCAGCTTGGCCCCCACCAGTTGCCAAGGTAACGGGAAGGCCTCACACCCCCAGCTGGAGGGACGTCATTGTGATGCAAATGGTGGGTGGAGTGGCGGCGGAGGGGAGGGAGCCCCCAGATTTAACTCGCGCATCCCCAGAACCAAACCCTGGTCACACCCAGCCCTGCCAGAGAGATCTCCGCCTAGTGACCACCTGCCCCAGGCCCGCCTCCATCCTCTCAAGAGTCCAGCTTTCTCAGCACATGTCCTGGGAGTCCTGAGAGCCCAGACATCCGCTGCCCCTGTCTCCTGGGGGCTCCTGGGGGCGCAGGGTCCCCCAGCACCATCATCTCCTGGGAACACGGAGCCCGGAGCTCTCGGCTTTCCCTTACCCCACCCAAGACCCTAGCATCTGGCCTGCTGGCAGGGCAGTAGAGGAATGTGGGAGGAGGGCATGGAGGATGGGCCAGGAGCTGGGGTGTCCCTGCTGGCCCCTCCAAGCCAGCACACGGAGCTCCATTGTGGAGTCTGAGCCTGGAGACCTGTTCCCTGCCCCCAATCAGTGTCCCAAAGCAGAGGGGGCGAGGAGGGGGCGAGAGCCTGCGCCCTCCCAGTTCCCAGTCCTGGCTAGGCAGGCCCCCACCCCCATCCCTGGGATGGGCGCCCAGTGCCCCCGCCCCATTGTTCAGAGCCCTACAAAGCTCTTCTTGTTCCCAGGCCTGGGGGCTGAGGCCGTGTCTCTCCCCCACTGGGCCTTTGTCTGCCTCCCCCCTCCACCCCCATCTGGAGAGCCTGCTGAGAAACTGCCTTGGATACAGGGTACCCAGCCTCCACACACACCCCCAGTCACACACCCTCTTCTCCCTGAAGTAAGCAGGTGTGACCCAGAGCCCAGGCTGGGGTGACCAGCTCCCAGCCACGCCCCTGTGGGCTGTAGGAAGACACCTATACAGCCTCCTCTGCTGGCTAGCCCTGTGGCTTCAGACAGCTGTCCCTAAGCTGGTGGGTTCCACCCTGACAGGGAGGGGGCTGGCTCTTGGTAAAGGGCTTGTTCTCAGAAGCAGCCCCTAGGTCCCTCCTGGGGGTTGGGAGTGCATCTCCACTCGGCCCCTACATGTGGCGTTGAAATGTGGCCTTCTCTCCCTCCCAGACCCGCCTTCTTTCCAAACTGGACACGACAACTCTGAATCCAGCAGCTCTCCTGGGCTGGGCTCACGCAGCCTGTCTCCCTGGTGGGAATGTAAGCTGTGGGCAGGCTGGGGCTCCTGGGCTGGCGTGTTCAGTGCCCAGCTCACAGGAGACAGGCAAGCCCGCTGGACGCTGGTGAATGAGGAGCACACTGACTGAGGACAGCAGTGGGCACGCCTGTGCTCTCTCATCTCTCTTACCAACCCAGAAAGTGGGTGGTGCTACTGTAAAACCCATTTCACAGATGCAGAAACTGAGCCACAGGGAGGTCATAGCACTCACACAGGTCACATAGCTCCTTGATGGGAGGGCCACCCAAACCAGGCACTCTGACCAGCCCAAGCCCTTAACCTGCCCTTCCTGCCAGGGAAAATCATTTCCCTTCCAAGTGACATTCCTCCATCTGTCAAATAGGAAAGTTCTCCCTGCGCAAGGTGAGGTGGCAGGGCCTCGCCTGTCTTCTACCCCTGTGCCCCAGGCACCACCAGGAAGGCTGATGGAGACTTGCCATGAGTGGCGGGGAGCCCCTGTAAGGCTAGGGAGCCCTGCCCACTCCTGCCCGCCCTGGGTCCCCGTTACCAGCCGACGAGGAGGGCAGCCACGCAGCTCCAGGTGACACAGCCTCCGCCAGGTGGGGTGCTCTTGGCCCCAGGGGGATCTGGGGGGCGGCAGCAGCAGAAGCGGATGAGGTAGACAGCGATGAAGACGAGGCTCAGGCCCAAGCCCAGGCCCGCCAAGGCCACCACCAGCAACAGGGCCTGGGAAGGGTACAGCAAGCCTTGGAGGGCACCAGCGTGTCCTGGACTTGGGGCCCCTCCCTGTCCTGGAAAGATGGGGTCCCCAGCTGCTCCCCGCCAAGGTGGCACCTGGGGCTCCAAGACCTAGGACTGGGTTGCTTCCAACTGGAGGTCCAGCTCTGCTCTGTCCTCCAGTGGCTGTGTGGCCTTTACAAGGGCCCTCCCCTCTCTGAGCCTCTGTGTCTTCCTCACTGCCACCAGGAATGGTGCATGGCCTGAGGACCTCCTGAGGCTGCCCTGGAACTGTGTGGGATCAGGGGTGGTGGGTGCCCAGTCCTGTGCCATGGCAGTCTGAGCGAGGCAGGCTTCCTCCCTCCTGCTCTCTCTGCTCTCCCCCCTGCTGCTGAGCTCACACACCCACCGCAGCATGAGTCTGTCACCCAGGGACTGCAGGACGGGGTGCTCTGTGACAGCGTGTGTGCACACAAGACTCAGAGGTGGAGACTGGGAGAGGAGACAGAGCAGAGAAGAGATGGAGGCAGACACAGCCAGAAAAGACAGGGAGACGTGCAGACATGAGACAGAAAAAGACGGAGACTAAGGGGGTCCAGTCCCAGATAGGACAGAGAATGCAAGAGAGAGGGATGCACACAGAACCACAGAGAGCACCAGAGAGACGGGGACAGCAAGAGAGAGGGATGCACACAGAACCACAGAGAACACTAGAGAGACGGGGACAGATGCAGTGAAAACCAGAGGCTGGGAGGCCAGAGGCAGGCAGAGAAGGTGGACACAGCAGGAACCACCTTGCAGAATAACGTGGCCGTGGGCATAGTGGGCGGGGCTTCCAGCGACCTGGGCCATCCTTCCTGCCCCGAAGTGCAAGGTGGTTTGGGTGTGCCTGGAGCCACACAGCACATGGGGCAGCACCAGGATCAGAAGCACACCTCTGTGCTCCGAGGCTGTCCCCTAAACTGGAGGTGTGTGTCTGTGAGGGAGAGAAGCGTGTGCGGTGTGTGTGTTTCTGGCAGCTTGTTTTTGAGTTTAACTGCCATGAGACAAGACCCTGGAGCATGCGTGCATGTGAGGTGCGTGCACACGGAGGTGCCCTGGCCTGTAGGGCAGAAGACACCTGTGGGCATTTGTATGTTCTGAGCATAGTTCCTGGAGGCTCAGTGTGTGTGTGTGTGTGTGTGAATGAGTGGCACAGTCAACATTTGTGTGTGCATGTGTATATGTGAGGATGTATGTGAGGGTGTCAGTGCATAAGTGTGCATGTGTGTTGAGTGTGCATTAGTACATGTGTGCATATAGGTGTGTGCATGTGAATGTGTGTATATACACACGAGGGTATGTGTGAGTATGGATGTGTATGGACATGTCTGTGAGCAAGTGTGCATGTTTAGTGTTTGTGTGTAGGTGTGAGCATATACGTGTGTTCATATGTGTGTGTTTAGTGTGTATGTGAATGTGTATATGCGCCTGTGTATGTACATGTGAACGTGTATACGTGTGTTACTGTGCACATCTGGTGGGTGTGTATATGACCATGTGTCCCCTGAGTCCCAGATGGTGTGTCTGGCTGTGCCCCAGGTGGTCCTCTCTAGGAGGAGAATGTCCTGGGGGGGGGTTGTGTCAGTGTGTCCCTGCTGTGACCTGACCACCCACGATGGGCTGGAGAGAACCCCCTGAGCCCTGGGGAGGTGCCTGAACCCTAGTCGGTGTGGCTGGGGAGGTCCAGGTGTGGGTGGAGGGGATGGAGGTTGTGATTGTGTAATGTGGCTGTGGGCGAGGGGATGGCGGTCCCGGTCCCGTTTGGTGAGGAGAGGGGGCGGCGCGGAGTAGCAAGGAGGAGCCGCTCAGGGCTGTGGCAGCCCGTGACCCAAATAGCTACATACAGCTCACATCCTCTCTGCGGTTGCGGGAACCCCACTCCTAAGCTCTCTCAGCCCCAGACCCCTTTCCCAGAAGCAATCCAGGGCAGACGGAACGGTTGGGACCCTACAGGCAGGGCCTGGGAGCCGGGCTGGGGCATCAGGACTCCCAGCCCCCCACCCCGTCCCAGCTCAGCCGAGCCTTTCTCCTCATTAATCTCAAAGTCAAGCACTTGAATTAAACTGGGTCAGGGGACAGTTCTTTCCCCCTTCCCGAGGGATCCTGGCCTCAGTGAGGTTCCCACACCAGCCCCACCCTCCAGAACCCAAGTCTGTCAGCCCCGGGCTCCCCAAACTCAACCTCGTCCCTGCCCCCACCCCGTCCGCGCCCCCGGCGCCTTCTGTCCTGGGCAGACTAGAAGCGACCTCTCCCGACACCGCCTCATTTCCCGGCCCTGGCCCTGAAAACCCCCTTCCCTGTTTGCGGGTCTCAGTCCCATCCCAGAACGGGGAAGCCCCCACCCCACCCGCGACCTTCCTCCTCTCCACCGGGATCAGGGCTGCTCTCTCCGGCTCCCCCTTATCTGGGACACAGTCACCCGCTGTGATCCTATGGGGGCGGGGTCTTTTTTAGGACCCGAAGAGTGGACCTTCCCTCCGCTGACCCTGGAGGCTGGCTTCCCTGGCAGGTCTCCGGGACCGGGAGTCCAGGCAGCCCCAGCCCGCTCCCCTTCGGGACTCGGGGTCCAGGCCCTGGGTCCCCGGCCCTCCCTCGCTCGCTCAAGGGACCAGGAGGCTGATCGCAGCGCCCGCTCCGGGAGCCTCCAGGTGTGGGCGCCTCGCTCCTCCTCCCTCAGGTACCCGAAGTCCGGACTGCCCAGCCCCGGAGACGCAGGGCTGCGACCCAGCCTCCTCCTCTCCTCCCTGGGGACCCAGGAGCTCGGGCCGCCGGGCAGCGCCGGGTCCCACCTGCTGGTATTCTTGCTCCCGGGGCGCGAAGCCGCTGGGCACCGGGCGGAGCTGGAAGTCGGCGCGGGGCAGCTGGTGCAGGAGATGCACCCAGGCGGAGGGCCGGTAGCCCGGGGGCGCCCCCATGGCCCCGGGAGGGGCAGTGGGCGACGGCGGGAGCCGCGGAGCCGAGCGGGGCGCGGGCGGCGCGGGGTCTGCGGCCCGGGGGAGCCGAGCGGGAGGGCGGGGGGCGGAGATTGGGGGAGGGCGGCTCGGCGCTGCCCCTGGCGGCCGCTGGGGGCACTGCGGCGGGGACGCGGCCGCGCTCCGCCCTCCGCTGGCTCCCACCTGCCGCTGCCGAGCAGGTGCCGCGCTGCTCCAGTCCGGGCCTCGGGAGAGCTGGGCTGTGCCAGCCTGGAGCTCCTCGCCCTCCTCGCTGGTGTAGGGGCCCTGGTATTGTGATACCACCCTGGAGGATAGCGATCCCTTTATCTTTATGAAAAACCGCATCCCTGAAAAGGCCACTAGTGTGTGCGCAGCATTGTACAGGTAATGGCCAGCTTCGTCACGAAGCCCCCACTTCTGTGTATAAGGGTGCCCTCCTCTGTAAAGGACGCCTGCTTTGGGGTAAAACCTGCACAAGGGCACAGCTTCTACACGCAAACCTCCCTGTGTGCAGGGACCTCTCTAGAATGTATTTAAAGCCTGCACAGTGTAAGGACTGGGCATCTGCTTAAGGGCCCTGTCCACCTGCCTCAGGACCCCACTTGTCTTTGTAGAGACCTTTCAGGTCCTTATAAGGATTCCTCCAAACCAACTGAGGGTCCCTTCAGGGTCTGTAGAGTTCCCACCCCTGCTGGTCCGTGGTAGTCCACAGGTATTTTTCAGCCACTATCTACGTTGAGTTCCCCGGAATCCACTAGTGCCACTTGGATATTGGGGAAGTACATATCCTGGAGGGGACTTGGCTACCCTGGCATCATTAGCCAGGTGTCACTTTTGGAGCTGAAGCAAAGATTCCCAGGAATCTTGCGCGGGGGTCTTCCATTGCTGTGGAGCAGGTCCCTATAGGGGTCCCTATAGAGACAAGCAGGGTCCCTAGACAGGTAGACAGGGTCTGTATGCAGACGGCAGGAGTCCTTGTAACACGTGCAGGTTTTAAACACATTCTGGAGTGTTCCACACACACAGGATGGTTTGTGTGTAGGAGCTGTGTGCTTATGCATGATAGAAAAAGTGAGAGGGGACTTTACCCAAACCAGGTGTCCCTTACGGATGAAGGCACACTTCACATGCTATGTGAGGGGTTTTCCTGATGAAGGAGACATACTTGAGATCCTCACACCTGTCTTCACCTGAGGGGGGGGGATTGAGAGGCAGGAGGAAGAGAGGAGGCTAGTGACCCACCTACCCCATATTCTGCCCCAGCTTGGTAAGAAAGGGCTGGGGAGCAAATAACGATGATGGGAAGGTGGGGGTGGTGGGCCGGGGATGACAGTGATGGTTGGGTTTGGGCCTGGCCTGTCCCCAAAGGCTCATGTGGTCCTCCGTGCAGCAAGCTGAGGGCTGGGGCTTCGGGCATCGACTGAATCATGGAGCTCTCTTCATCAGGAGGCCTACCCACTGGTAGCTGAGTGGACTACTGGGGGGGGGGCGGAAACTCTAGGCTGTGGGGCGCCGTGGGGGGTCGGTCACTGGGGTTCACCCTGGAAGGAGACTTCTTGTCCCTGGCCTGTTTTCTTGCTCTCTCTCTGCTCCCTGGCTGCCATGAGCCACACCCTTCCACCTTCCTCACCTCAGGCCCAGAGCAATGGAGTGGACTGACCATGGACCAAAACCTTGAGACCAAGAGCCAAAGCAAGCTTGCTCTCCTTTAGGTTGTTAGGCTGGAGATTTTGATCACAGCAATGAAGAGCTAACTAACACATTGATCATGACATGGTGACAGTGTTCATGATGATGGTGATGGTGGTGGTGGTGGTGATGGTGATGGTGATGTGATGATGATGATGGCGGTGATGGTGGTGGTGGTGATGATGATGATGGTGATGGCGGTGATGGTGGTGGTGGTGGTGGTGGTGATGGTGATGGTGGTGGTGGTGATGGTGATGGTGATGATGATGATGATGGTGATGGTGGTAATGGTGATGGTGGTGATGATGGTGATGGTGATGGTGGTGGTGATGTTGGTGGTGATGGTGATGGTGATGATGATGGTGATGGTGGTGGTGATGGTGGTGGTGATGGTGATGGTGATGATGATGGTGATGGTGGTGGTGATGATGGTGGTGGTGATGATGGTGATGGTGATGGTGCTGGCGATGGTGATGGAGACAGGGGAAATGCAGATGCTTCCACAGGCACTCATTGTCACTACCTTGGATTTTCCCCTCAGCCACCTCCAGTGCTGACTGGAGTTGTATTCTCACCCATTCCAACCAGATGGTCTACACAGAGCTTAGGACTGAAAGAAGATTCTGAGCTGAGCAGCTGGTGGCACCTTAAGTGACCCCAGGCACTTGATTTCCAAACTTGGAGTCTCTGTTTTCCCATCTTTAAAATGAGAGGAATAAATCTGTTAATTTTTTGTGTAAGCTTTTGTACATGAGGGGGAGAGGGTGTGATTAGCCTGTTCTAAAGGCTGCCCCTGGGACAAGGTCCTGCGTTGTGTCCGCAGAGGATGTTGTAGAACCAGCAGATCCGCTAAGGCAGCAGAATCCCAGGTGCCCTGATGTGAGCAATTAGGTGTAAGTGGACGAGAGTGGGAACCATCCAGGTGCTGATGGAGACTGCAGCTCAAGAGTACTCCGTGGCTCCCCATCACCCCAGGGCTCCTCACACCTCAGCCCATGTCTGTGCGGCCACTGTCTGCCCTGCACCAGCATTCTCCAGGTGGATCATATCGAGTGGTGGTCTTCCAAGTTGTAGGACCACAAACCACAGTGAGAAACAATTTTACTTCATGATCTGGCATGTGTGTGGGCATGAACGTGTCCACACACACGCGCACACGCACACACACACACCCCCACTCCTCTCCATGCCCCCCGAAATTTGGGTTGATTGAATCTCCCTTCCTGTCTATCTCTCTGTCTCTTTCTCTCTGGCCCTCCGTCTTTCCTCCATCTCTGTTTCTCTCACAAGTCATTTGGCAAGATGCTAGAGAATTTCTCTAACAATTAATTAATATTGATTAGGCCCAAAGTATCCATCCTAATGCGCAGGAGACCTGAAGTGCTGTGTGACCCAAATTTGTTCACTGTCTCTTTCTCCTGGGGAGGATACGTGGTTGTTCCAGCGTGGTCCTTGGGTTTTCCTAGGCCCATGGCTGAATACCAATCCAAAACCGTCTCAGGTTCCACAGCTGTCAACTGGGGGCCAGAGAGCATGAGAACCCCTGGCGGGGGTGGCTCAGATCACGTGGCTGATGCTCTTTAGTGTCAGCCAGTGCCTGCCATATGGGAAGAGGGACCCAGAATCGCCAGATGTTCCAAATTTCCAAGACAGAAATCTGGATATTTTTAAAAGCAAAATCCCTCAGCTTTTAAATGTTAAAACTAATTCAAATACAAAAAATAAACCGTGTGGGCCAAATCAAGCCTGTCCGTGGGTTGGAGCTGGCTGGTCTGTAGCCCTGCTCTAGCCACACGCTGAGGGGCACCACTGTGCAGGGTGCAAGCGGAGGAAGAGGGGCCCACAGTAAAGCTGAGAAGCGGCAGCCAGAAGAGGGGAGGGGAGCCAGGGAGTGGCAGCAATGCCCCCTCCTTCAGGAAGGCGTCCTGATCCTGGCATGACCTCCCATGGATGAAATCTCAGGAGGCTCCAGGTTCAGTGGTGTGATTGTGAGGGTTCCAGAGAGATGGCCAAGTGCTGGGTCCTGTGCCCGGCACACAGTAGGTCATCAATACTGGCAACCAACAGTACATGCAATGAGCTGTGATTTGCCGGCTGTTTGTCTCACAACCATTTATTGAGTGTCTACTATATCCCAAGCACTGCTCTCTGACCCGGGGAAGTGGAGACAAGCAAAAGAGACGTAGTCTCCAGATGAAGCCGTCAGTATCCCTAGACTGGGAGGGCAGAGACTAAACCAACCGGCGAGCAACGTGCACAGTTTCAGAAAGAGGAGAGGACAGCAGGGTCTGGGTGTGGTGCAGAGGGAGCCGTTGCTACTTACAGAAGATGCCCAGGATGTGGGTCTCCCCACGTGGGCAGTGCCTGTGCGAGGACCGAGTGGGGGCTGCTCTTTTGTTCATGACAGCATGGCCCGGAGCCTGGACCTTGCAGTCAAGCCGTGTGTCCTGAGCCCTGGCTCCATGGCTGCCCTCAGCCTCTAAGCTTCAGTCTCCACGGTGGGATGAAAACAGCGGCCTTGACTGCTTCCATAGGGTCACGTGAAGGTCGGGTGAGCCCACAGCTGGAGCAAGCTCTCAGCAGGCGTAGCTGCTGTCCACTGTCCACGGTGACTGTTGATGACGATGAGT
Source organism: Xerus rutilus (assembly GCA_028644305.1). Lineage (NCBI taxonomy): Eukaryota > Metazoa > Chordata > Mammalia > Rodentia > Sciuridae > Xerus > Xerus rutilus. Next base: position 50,116,849 of record CM053414.1, read on the forward strand.
TTGTTACTACAGTGAAGCACGTACCCAACGGGGAACCAACAGTCAATCTGAAGTGCCGGTGGCCTTCATCCCGATACACCCACTGGAAGTTGAAAATATTGTAGGTCAAAAAGCTCCTGGTCCACCTGGCCTATCAAACATCCTGGCCGCCCTAAGTGTGCGCTGAACACCCACCTTGGCCTGCAGCTGGGCAAAACCACCAACGCAAAACCCACCTTACACCCGAGTGCGGTGCACCTCGTGGAACCCACCAAGGGCCCTATTGAAAGTAAGAAGCCGCGGCTGTGCGGATAGACATTCACACCCTCACGGAGCCCAGATATCATTCCCCACTGTAAGCTGGGGACCATTTATAAATAACAGCAAGCCCTAGGTGGGCACAGATGGATAAAGCTACTGGGCTTCAGGAGTCCAGCCATCCTCCTGTCTCTCTGCCTGCCCCTCTATTTTTCTTCCTTTCTTCTCCTCCCCTGCCCCCTGCTCCTCCTCCCCCTCCTCCTCCTGCTCCTCCTCCTCACTCCCTCTCTCCCACTTTTCTTCCTTAGTAAAGTGCTTACTCAGTACCAAATAGCTTTCTGGCTCTATGTTAATCCAAGTCCCACACTTTCAATTCTGTGAATATTTCAATAAAATCAAAGCAGGGACCAGGCATGGTGGCACACACCTGTAATCCCAGTGACTTGGGAGGCTGAGGCAAGAGGATCACAAGGCCAGCCTCAGCAACTTAGCAAGACCTTGTGTCTAAATTAAAACATAGAAAGGGCTGAGGATGTTGCTCAGTGGTTAAACACCCCTGGGTTCAATCCCTGGTAACCCCTCCACAAAAAATATTGAACTAGGTATGCTAAAATAGGCTGGAAATATTAATCTAGAGCTTATATATCCTTTACCCATGTTTTCATATATATATATGTTTCACATATATAGAAAATAAATGTGTGTTTTCAAACACTCTAATCATTCACTTATTTCAAAACAATAGAGCTCTGAAAACATGATACTTATCTCAAAAGCTGCCAAAAGTGGCATATTTATTGCTCAATTTAGAGTTTTAGAGGTGTTCCACATCTGGGATAGAGCTTATTGGGTTAATGAAGCCCTGGTCAATTTCACTGACAGAAAGTAGGAGACAGTGAATTAAAAAGAAAGAAAAAAGAGTCCTTACACACCACTTATGTTTTAATTAGACATTTATCGAGTACATAATAGCTATCGGGCTCTGATAATGTTAAGTCTTAGGATCTATGAGTTTGTTTATTTATTTATTTTTGGTGCTGGGGATTGAACCCAGGGGTACTTAACCACTGAGCCACATCTCCAACCTTTTTTTTTTTTTTGTATTTTATTTAGAGATAGGGTCTCGCTAAATTGCCTAGGTCTTGATCAGTTACTGAGGCTGGCTTTGGAATTGCGATCCTCCTGTCTTAGCCTCCTGAGTTGCTGGAATTATAGGTGTGGGCCACTCGCCTGACAGGATCAATGCATTTGAAAAAAGGAAAAAAGTCTCTTTGCTCATCCATCCGCCCAACCGTTACACAAGCCTCCATTCGACACCTCCTGTGTGCCGGGGAACCATGCTTGGCCTTGGGACTTCAGCAGGGAACTGAACGGATGAAAAGCTCTGCTCTGCTGGGCTTGGGTTTGGGGGTAGAGAACTCACTGGTAAATGGGCACATGTGTAGATGTACCCTGTCTGTCAAGTGGGCAGGCGTCACAGCTGACATGATGGGCCATCCTGGCTGGCCGGGGGGATGCTCAGGGAGCTGGTAAACATGTCTGGGTGTGTCCGTGCAATGTTCCCAGTCTTGACTCTGTAGACTAAGGACAGAGGACCCCTCACCAGGGCAGGTGGGCATCATGCGATCTTTGAGGCACTGAGGGGACAAAAGGCCGAGGAAGGGACTGTTCACTCCCGGTCATGACCTGGGACGTCCATCTTCTCCTGAAGACAGCAGAGCTCCTGCTTCTCCAGCCTTCTGACTTGGGTCTCCAGCCTGAAGAACGCACCTGGTGGGACATCCCAGCTTCCACAACCGTGTCAGCCAGTTCTCAGAAGCCTCCTCTGCTCCGTGGCTCATCTGTCCATCTACCCACCCAGCCACTCTCCCCCATCTCTCTATTCATCATCTAGTGTTTATGTATTGGTCCTCTATCACCTGTCACCTATCTACCCACCTATCTACCTACCCACCTATGTACCTACCTACTTACCTACCTATCTACCTATACATCTATCTACCTATCTACCCACCTATATACCTACCTACCTCTCTACCTATGTATCTACCTATTTAGCTACCTATCTACCCACCTATCTACTTATCTATGTAGCTATCTACTTAACCTATGTATCTATCTACCTATCCACCTATCTATACCTATTTTCCTACCTACCTATCCACCTATCTACCTACCCACCTATGTACCTACCTACTTACCTATCTACCTATACATCTATCTACCTATCTATCCACCACCTATCTACCTACCTACTTATATACCTATCTATCTACCTATATATCTACCTACCTGCTTATCTATCTACCTATCTACCCACCTAGCTATATACCTACCTACCTATCTACATATCCATCTATCTATCTGTCTACCTACCTACCACCTGTTTATTCTGCTGGTTCTGTCTTTGGAGGACTCTGATGAATACAGTTGGGCTCAACCTGAATCAGACACCACGTCCCTAAACACACCTGAAATACAAAGATGAGGGGAAGAACTCCAGGGAGGCGCTCACTAGGGGGACCTAACTGGCGCAGGTGCAAATGTCACAGAGACTTTGGAAAAAGGCCTGGTGTTTCTCACAAAGCCAAACCTCCCCCGCCCCGTGGCCCACAGTCCTGCTCTTAGGCCTTCACTCAGGAGAGAGGATGGCGCCTCCGTGCCCAGGGCCCTGCGAGTGCGCCGGGCAGCTCCTCCACAGCCACCTCAGGCTGGAAACCGCAGGGTCCATGGCAAGGAGGAGAAGGGCGGAGAGCCATGGCCTGTCCAGGGAGCAGGAAGAAGGGGCAAAGCAAAACCCCGATCATCCTGCTGAGAAGCCCGTTGTAAGGGTGCACTGCCTGCAGCCGTTTGGCTGACGTCCCAGAAGAGGTGAGGCCACTCTGTGGTGGCAAAGCAGTTGGAGCAGGAGTGGCCTCTGGGAGCCCAGGGCCAGGCTGGCCAGGAAGGACTGAGGGCGCTTCTGGACCCATTGAGGGCGCGGGGTGCAGGGTGTTTCGTCACATACACGTTCACGGGCCGCGCTAAGGACCAGACGCTTTGGCATCGAGGGATGTGGGTGCTCCACGTGCCGAGCTCAGCTGGAGACCCAGGGAAGCCAGTGGCACCACCCGGCCCAAGTCCTAAGGCTGGAGAACCAGGAGCTCTGCTGTCTCCCCTAGAAGACGAGAAGACGTATGTCCCGGAGTATGCCTGCATTATTATTATTATTTCTCCTTCTTCCTTCCCCCTCCCCCTCCTTTTTAGTACCGGGGACTGAACTTACCAGCACTTGACCACTGAGCCACATCCCCAGCCCTATTTTGTGTTTTATGTAGAGACAGGGTCTCACTGAGTTGCTTAGCGCCTCGCCGTTGCTGAGGCTGGCTTTGAACTCGTGGTTCTACTGTCTCAGCCTCCCTAAGTGCTGAGATTACAGGCTTGAACCACCGCACCTGGCTTGCATTTCTTCTTAAATGAGTCAGAGAAGAAAATGATGCAGGTCAGAGGAGGAGAGATGTGTAATAACGCAAACAAAGAAAGACACCAATGTGGACCCAGGCAGGAGGGGCCAGGTGTTCGCTTCAACCTTGGATGATTTCTGTGCTTCAAACTTATCATGGCAAAATGTTTAGGAGAAAAGAATGGATCTCTTTCAAGTGATAATATAAAATAAGCCAGGTGTGGTGGCTCAAGCCTGTAATCCCAGCACTTTGGGAGGCTGAGACAGGAGGATTGTGAGTTCAAAGCCAGCCTCAGCAAAGGCGAGGTGCTAAGCAACTCAGTGAGACTTTGTCTCTACATAAAACACAAAATAGGGCTGGGGATGTGGCTCAGTGGTCAAGTGCCCTCGAGTTCAATCCCCAGTACCAGAAAAAATAAAATAAAATAAAATAAAATAGTTTGGGATTATAACCCAAATACAAAATAAATATTTGAGTCTATAATGATATTAATAAATGAGTGAAAAAAGAAATAAGCCTGAGAGAAAAGACACACTTCTCTGCAGAAGAATGTCAAGTGGCCTATGCAGATGCCCTGCCCTCCAGCAGGACAGCTCCCCAGTCCTCAAGGAAGGGCTGGGCACAGCGGTTCCTTCCAAGGTGCAGCCTGCCAAGGGGGAAGGGGGACTGTGGAGGTGAGAAGCCTAGCCGAGGGTGGTAGTGTACATCTGTAGTCTCAGCCCCTCGGGAAGCTGAGGCAGGAGGATCACAAGTTCAAAGCCAGCCTCAACAACTTAGAGAACCTGTCTCAAAATATAAAAAGGGCTGGGATGTGGCTCAGTAGTTGAGCACCCTCAGTACAAAAAAACAAAAGTTGAAGCTGAGAAGCCTGATGAGCAGCTTCCTCAGCCTGGTGACCAAGCTAACTGGTCATCAAATTGTCCCTCTGTTGTCCAAGTCAAAGTCACTTACTCTACAGTGGCTGAGGCCTGCGCCGAGACCCTGGAGGGCACGGGTGGAGGCTGCTGTCCTCTCTCCTTGCTGTTGCTATTGCCCAGGTCCCATGGGCATGAGGGACACACCGACCCTGCTGCTTCCTCCTGGCCACTCCAGGTCGTGCCAGGCGGGCAGCTGGCTCTCTTGTTCTCATGACAATCCCAGGGAAGCCCCCTTCCCCTTGTGCTTGGTCCTCCAAGAATTCTCACCTTCTTCAGTGTCCAACTATTGCTGGTGGGATGCCCTTGGGCCACGCCCCCAGGAACGCACCTGTGGTGGAGCAAGCAGGTGTGCGCCACGTAGCAGCTAGAGCACCGCTCGGGCAGCAGGGTGCTGCGTTAGATTGGTCGCCGCCCCGATTCCTGTCCCAGGACCTCAGACCTGACTGTATCTGGTGGGCAGAGTCTCTAAGGGTCTCTAAGTGGTGATCTAGGTAAGGAGGTCACGAGGGTGGTCCCCATCTAACAACTGGAGTCAGAAGACGAGCGGGGGGGTGGGTGTGGTGGTACATGCATGAGGTCCCAGAGACTCAGCGAGGCTGAGGCGAAAGGATAGTGAGTTCAAAGCCAGCCTCGGCAACTTGGTGAGACCCCGTCTCAAAATAAAAAATAAAAAGGGCTGGGGATGTGGATCCGTGGTAGAGCGCCCCTGGGCTCAATCCTGGGTGCAAAAAAAAAAGGAGAGGCGATGAGGTCACGGACACACAGAGGGACGGCATGTGAGGTCACGGGGAGAAGACAACTTTCACAAGCCCAGGGTCAGAAGGAACCAACCCCCCAGCAAGGTAGGACATGCTTCTGGCAAGGCCCAGAGTCGGGAGGGAGCCAGCTTCCCCTGTGTCTTCGTCCTGGGCGCCCAGCAGAGGGTGTGAGGAAGAGCCTCTCGTGGGGGTCATTCTGAGTTGAGGGGAAGCTTGCTCTGGATCCGGTGTCGTCAGGAGGCAGGAGTAACCCTCATCTACAGGAGGGCAGGGTGCGTGGAGAGGACAAAGGCACAGCGTCACCGTGGGCCAGGAAGGCAGCGGCCCGGGGCGTGGTGCCGTGCAAGGTGTCCCAGGAGAGGTCCTGAGGTTGTCGGTGTCCCCCTGAGCCCGTCAAGGCATGTGGGGCGCCATTCTGGGCTCCTTGCTCTCCTTCTTACTGGGGAGCAAGCTTCTGCCGGCACTGCACACACTTGCTCCTCTCCCTCCCTGTTCATGTGGCCTTCTGACCACTCCGGTGGCTGGAAGGCCTGCAGAGCTGAGGGGTGTGACTCCAGGCTTGGCGGAGGGGCCCTTGTCACAAGGCTCCGTCCATCCACCATCTGCAGGAGAGTCCTGAACAGCCCACCGGGCAGGGCGCCTGCTGCAGGCCCCAGAGCAAGGACAGAGAACCAGATTGTCACCCTCCTTTTTTTGGTACCAGGGATTGAACTCAGGGGCACTCGACCACTGAGCCACATCCCCAGCCCTATTTTGTGTTTTATGTAGAGACAGGGTCTCACTGAGTTGCCTAGTGCCTCGCTGATGCTGAGGCTGGCTTTGAACTCGAGATTCCCCTGTCTCTGCCTTCTGAGCGGCTGGGATCACAGGCTGCGCCACTGCGCCCAGATTGTTACCCCCTGACAGCGGGAGTCCCCGAGCATCCAGAATGCACAGGGTGCCTTTTGTTCCCCAGGGAGATGGACTCTTGCCCTACATGCCTGGGCTCCTGTTTTCCAGGACCTGCCCCAGGCCTCTCCCCTCAGGCAGCCCTTCCTTCTGTTCTCCTCTCCAGGCAGCTTCCTGGTGTCACAGGTGGCCGCAGCTGTGCGCCCATGGTCAGCTCAGCCCACGGTCCCCTCGACTCCCCATGCCCCAAACCTCAGGGACACACACAGTCCTTGTGTCTCGCCATGCAGAGGCACCAAGATGTTTTTAAGTACATCAGGAGACTCGGCCTTTGAAAAGACAGCTTGTTACTCACAAGGCAAGGGGACAGGCCACCCCACGCAGGGCCGTGGGGAGGCCAGTGGGCAGAGCTGGGCAGGTGAGTGGGCAGGGGGGATTGCTGCTTTTTGCAGGAAAGAATGTGTGGGTCAGGGTTAGGATCAGCTGGCTCGAATAGTGTCCGTGGCTCTGGGCCACAGGGCTGTCTGTGGTGGTCTGAGACCTGCCCTGGGGTGGTGGGCAGGGGACAGTGGCTCAGGGTGACAGAGCCCAGCAGAGGAGGAGCTGGGGTGTGGGCTCCGGATGCTCTGATCTGTGTACAGAAGGCAGTCACAGGCCAGCGACTTGAGTCTCTAGGAATCAGCTAGTCCCAAGAGGGGTCCCTCCAGGCTTAGAAAAGAGCAAAACATGCTGAGCCCCAAGCCCTGCTGCTGGGCCCCTGGTCAAGGAGGGAGCCGCTCACCTCCGTCCTGAATGCAGATGACCTTCTCTAGGGCAGGGGTGGCCCACTATGTGGTGGCGCTGGAGTATTCAGGTCTCAAGCTCCAGCCTGTGAATGCCACCTTCTGTGGCAGAGGACACTGCAGATGTGGGGAGGCAAGGACTTCAAGGCAGGGAGACTACTTGAGTTATCCCCATGCGCCTTAGGTACAATCTCAAGTCCCCCGGGAAGGGAAGACCTTGGCACTGAAGAGAAGCTCCTGAGGATATGGCAGAGGCAGGAGGGGGCCACGTGGCAAGGAGGCAGGCGGCCACCAGAGGCTGGAGAAGTCAGGGAGCTGGCTTCCCCACCCCAGGACTCCAGGAACGGCCTCCCCACCCACACCTGGATCCAAGCCCCAAGTCTCATCATGGACACTGGCTTTCAGAACTCTAAGAAAATAAGTAAGGGTGTGGCTCCGAGCCCCGGGTTGTAGGTGCAGCATCTCTAGGCAACCGGGGCAGCAGGGGCCTGGACAGGGTGTTTTCCCTCCAGGGTTCTTGTTCAGGGGCTACAGATGCTTCTGGTGGGCAGGATGGAGGGTCCAGGCTGACACCAAGCGGTGGAATCCGGGACTGCTGCCCAGTGCCTGCAGGCTCCGGTGGCCCCAGCACCCAGCTGCAGGGTGATCCGGCCCCAGATGAGGGAGGCTGAGGAACCCTGGCCTCGGGCACAAGAAGACGCCTCTAGGCTGCATGTTCTGCATTTGTCCCTCCTGGTTTATCCACCCTGCCTGGACGGCGCTGATGGCCTGTGTGGTGCGGCAGCAAAGGGCTCCACAGGACCACCCACCAGCAGGAGGGTGGAGGGCATGGGGGTCCGGGAAGTGCCCTGAAGACTGTCTCAGGCCTGCAGACGGCTGGCCATCCTCTGGCCTTGTCCTCACAAGGGTGGGGAAAGAGAGGAAGGGGGGAGGGGAGGAAAGGGAGAGCCAAGGAGAGCTGCCTGGTACCTCCCTTCTTATGAGGACACTGATGCCATCAGGGGGCCACCCTCATGACCTCATCTAAACCAAATTGCCTCCCAAGGGCCCAGCTCTACATGCCATCCCCATTCAGGGCTAGAGCTTCAACACTGAGTGACGTATCCTGCCACGGGTGGGGCACACTGTACTGGGGAGGCTGATTTCAGAGAACCCCACCCTCTTGCTACACTCCCCTCAGGCAGGTGAGGGTGAAGGTGTCCTTTCGGCTGCTGGTGGTGAGTTCTGTGGGGTGTGTCCAGTGTCTCTTCAGAGTGGCTGGACAGTCAGTGCCCATGGACTTCAGCTGGGCCCTTAGCACACAGGCAAGGAGCCAGTGCCCCCTGTGGCATCTGCCTCCACATTTCTGGGCACCCTGCTGTCCTCTGCTCCTGGTGGGCCCTGAGCACGTGCCACTGCAGCTCTCCAGCCCCTGCAACCTCTGTACAAGGGTGGGGGGTTTTGTTTTTTCTTTTTCACTGGGAGGTGTACCCAGGGGTGCTCTACCACTGAGCTACATCCTTAGCCCTTTTTATGTTTTATTTTGAGACAAGGTCTCACTACATTGCTGAGGTTGGCTTCCAACGTGCAATTCTCCTGCCTCAGCCTCCTGAGTCACTGTGCACCACCATGCCTGGCTAAAATACATATAAAATTTACCACTTCAATCTTTCTTTTTTTGGTACTGAGGATTTAACTCAGAACCCGGGGGGGGGGGGCTTTACCACTGAGCCACATACACAGCCCTTTTTATGTTTTATTTTGAGACGGGGTCTCACCAAGCTGCTGAGGCTGGCTTTGAACTCTGATCCTTCTGCCTCAGCCTCCCCAGTCACTGAGATTACTGGTGTGTGCCACCATGCCCCAGCTACCCTAGCCATTTTTAAGGGTACAGTTCTGTGGCATTAAGTGCCTTCACATTTCTGGGCAGCCATCATTGTAAGGTAAAAACAGCCCTCCTCTACCCAGTTTCTGCCCTCCCTTCTTTAAAGCCTAGGCAGTTTCCCACCTGAGCTTCCCAACCAAGGTAAACCCTTCCCGCCCAAGCTAAACCCTTCCTGCCCAAGCTAAACTCTTCCTGCCTGAGTTAAACCCTACCCTTCAACTCCTAGAAGTGACTTCAGGGGCATCACAACCAGACCACCAATCCATAGTCCACAACCCTTTTACCGCAGGCTTTATGAAATCCCAAGCTCCGCACCCGCTCTCCTCTTTCTCCCTGGATGTCCACCTGCGCTGATCTCCGTGAATAGAGATCTCCTGGCCGCATGAGGTGTGCTGTGTGGTCCGGCCGTCACCCTTACGATCATGAACATCCATTTCCACAACTCTTTCCATGTTACAAAGCTAAAGCTCTGAAGTTATTAACCAACTCCCGCCCCTCCCCCGGGCACCCACCATTCCACTTTCTGGCTCTGAACTTGTCCACTTGGATCTTCGCGTGAGTGGAACCCTACCTGACCTGTCCTGTGGTAACTGCTCCGCCTTGTGCTTGAGTGCAGCCCTAGCTGCTGTGCCCCTGCAACTGATCTTTACAATGGACACGTTTCTTTCTCTTCCCCTCTCCCGGCTCCTCCCTAATTTCTCCCTCTCCCTAATCTCAGGGGAAGCAGGCTCACCTTTCTTCCTCATCCCAGGCAGAGTATCTGTCCTTGAGCACACACCCACCATAGGAACGAAGTCATCCAGACTTTGGCGATGGCACCAGAGGATCTCAGAAATGACTGTCTCCCAAATTAACAGTGAATTACAGCTCCAGAGAACACCTGGAATGTGGCCTTTCAAGCACCTCTTTAAAAGCTCCCTGCTCCCCCTGATAGACAGAATCACAGCCCCTCGGACAGGAGTCCCTTGTGTTTTTCCTTTGCTAGCAAAGTAATTAAATTCTTTTTTCTTTTCCTTAAAACCATGTCCTCCTTACTGGACTGGCACGGGGACGAGGACTGAGATTTCCTTAACACTGACAGGTTCATCTCACTCAACGTGGTGTCCTGAAGGCTCATCTGCTCAGGATTTCCTTCCTCTTTAAGGCTGAGAAGCATTCCATTGTGCAGCTGGATCACAGGGTCTGTTGTTAGTGGACACTGGGCGCGTCCCTCCAGGTGACCCTGAACAGCGAGGCTGCGGCCTGTGCAGACCCCTCTCTGGGGCCCTGCCTGCTCTCATTCTGGGAACAGCTCAGAGGAGGAAGTGCTGGTGACTGCTTGTTTTTTGTTTGTATATTTTACTTTCTCATTTTAGCCTTTTGGTTTCTTAGATTTATGCGAGAGTTGCATTATTGCAGGCAGCTCCAGGGTGCCCTTCACCCACCTTTCCCAGGAGTTCAAGCCAGGGCACGGGGCGGCACCCAGAGCGCAGAACCTGGACACACCGGACTGAGCTTCCCTAGGCTTTCCTCTGAAGCTGCTTCTGCACCTCAGGGGCCTCAGGGATCCCCAAGTCACCTCTGGGATGGGGCGTTTCCTCCATCTTCTCTGTCTTTTGATACTTGTGCGGGTGCTGGGCCAGGTCCCTGGAGCCTTCCCTGGTTGGGTTTCCAGGGGCGTCTCTCAGGATTAGACGGGACCGTGCGTTTGGCGGAGGGATACCAGGGAGGCAGGAGCGCATCTCACGACTCAGGCTGGTTTTCCTTTGATGCTTTTTTTTTTTTTTTTTTTGGTTCTCTTATGGTGGTGGTGGCGGGGTGTGTGGGACGGTGCCAGCCTTATCTGTGTGCTTGCACGCTCTGGAAAGCTATGGCGGGATGCATGAGAGACTCTGAGGAAGTGTAAGGGGCACCTATCTTGGCTCTTTCGTGGGAATGGTCAGGGGTGGTGATTTTGAAGAAGTGATGGGGATGAGAAAAAGTCAAGGCCAGAGAGGATCGGGCAGACGAAACAGCGTTGCAAAGGCCCTGGGGCAGGGACCAGCCTTGGGTCAGAGGGGCCCAGAGACAGCACAGGGGGCATGGTGGCTGGAGAGGGCCCAGGCCAGGTGTCCTAAAGGATGAAGCTGGCGAGGCAGGTGGCACCAGTTCTGCAGGATCTCGAAGCCCAGGGGAGGAGCCTGGTGTTTATTTTCAGCCGACAGAAGCTGATGAGGCGCTTTAAGGAATTCTGGGCCCAGCAGCGAGGCTGTGAATGGAGCGCGGCAGGAAATACGTGTGGGCCCATCACTGCGGGTGGGTTTGGCTCCAGCAGGTGGGACAAAAATGGAACTGTTACATTTATAGTGTGACACGCATGCAGGGATTTGCCCCGGACCAAGTAAAAGCAGTGAAACCTTCAAATCCTTCAGTCGCCTCTGAGCAGCGCCCGGGAGCTTCACCTGGGCTGGCAGGAAAAAGAGCTTCCAGGCATCTTAAAACTTGTTTTCTGTCTTTCTTCTTTCTTGTTCTCGATTCATATTGGCTTCAGAGTGCAATGAAATCCTTACTTTATTAGAAAAAAAATCCATCCTTAGAAACCTGGGCAGACCAAAGCAGCAAAACCGGGCTTATTTGTGCAGGAAGGGAGGGGGGCACCCCTGAGCCCCACAACCTGATCCTTCCCCTGCAGGGAAATTAGTGCAAGGAGGGACCCGTGCCCAGACGGACAGCCTGGGCTCCCATTCTAGATCTGGCCTGCGCTTGGGATATCCACCTCCAAAAATGTTGGTAACCCTCCCCACCTCCTAGGAGGTCTGAGTTCCTAGGTTCAGGGGCGTTGGTGGGAAGAAGTGGTCAGAGCCCGAGCTGTTACACTAATACTATTAATCGTTTTAAAGTGACAGTTGAGTGACAGCAGGGTCCCAACCTTGTGCCACTGCCACCTCTATCTATTCCAAAGCATTCTGACATCGCAGAGGAACCTCTGTGCCCTAGAGCGGCTGCCCCGGGCCGCCGGGCAGCGCTGATCTGCTTCCTGCCCTTGTGCATTGGCCTCCCCTGGGTATGTCATTTTGGGGATCACGCAATACGTGTCTGCCTCCTGAGGCTCGTCCCAGTGGGGCGGCTGCGCCTCACTCCTTTCCACGGGGGGGGGGGTAGCGACCCAGTGCTCGGGCGGACCACGCTTCATCACTTGGGTCTTCTTACTGCGACAACGTTGCTGCTGCTCCCATCTCCGCGCCTGGCGCTGTTCCGAGGACGGCCAGGACCAGGGAGAGGGAGCGCCAGCCCAGCTCCTCCCGGCGTGGAGGCCGCGCCCAGCCGGGATCCAGTTTCCTTAATAGTGAACCAGCCTGTGATTCGCTTTGTAAAGTTGCTTCCAAATTTTAAAAAATTTGACATGGAGGTAAACTATTTGTTGCGTAGAACTTGCTGTTGTGACCATTTCCAAGTGTCCAGCGCGTGGGCGTGTGTCCACTCACACTTTGGCAACCAGTGTGCCCATCTCCAGGGCTCTGACACTTAATCTCATGTCCATCAACCGCCCCATTCCCACCGGCTCCAGTCGTTGGCACCTGCTGTTTTACTTTTTTTTTTTTTTGGTACCAAGGATTGAACTCAGGGGCACTCGACCCCTGAGCCACATCCCCAGCCCTATTTTGTGTTTTATGTAGAGACAGAGTCTCACTGAGTTGCTTAGCGCCTCGCTGTTGCTGAGGCTTTTGTGTTCACTCATCTGACTCCTCCAGGTCCGTTTTATCTGGTATCCTTGTCTCCCAGCTCCCGGGCTCCTCCCCAGTGGGAGGGTGAGGAATGGTTACTAGGTATCCGGAGGCTGCTTTGTACCTAGTGCGCTTTGCATACATTCTAGTCAATAAGAATCAGCATCAAGTCTGCCATTACAGGTTCCACTTAGCAGGGAGAAATCAGAGGCCCAGCACCAGGGAGGCGCCCAGCAGCCAGGGGGCAACCAGGACATTGAAGGTGGGGACCTGGCTCCAGAGAACTTGCCCTTCCACCTTAGAAGGAACATTTCTTGGGCCCCTGCCAGGCATCAGGCTCTGTTGTAAACACCCATGATGGATTGGCCCTCTTGACCTTCACCCCAGTCCTGTGAATTAGACACTGCCCTTCTTGCTGTTCTGTGACTGAGAGAGCAGAAGTACAGAGAAGGTAGGCCAGTTGGCCAAGGTCACACAGCCAATGGTCAGCAGAGCTGGGATCTGAAAGCAGTGCGTGTGGCCCCACAGCCAAATGCTGTCCCTCCCCAACTCCACACAGGGCTGGAAGACTTCTTAAAACAACTTGTGGCAGATGCATGGCTGAACAAAATGTGACCTGTCCATCTGATGGAAAGTCACTCAGCTGCAGAATGCATGTGCTAAATACCATGGAATAGGACACTTTGAAGTGGTCAGTGCTTAGTGTTAGGTTTTGTAGATTTTACCTCAACCACACAAAAACCAAAGAAAAGCAGCAGCACCAAACAACAGCTCAGCCCTACTGGACGTGGACTTGGCATCGTGAAAGCCAATGTTTAAATCCTCCCGAATGACCAGCAGGTCCGCCCCTCCGTATGTGCCCAAGGGAAGTGCAAACGTGTTCACACAAAGACTCGTGGAAGGGGCTGCGCAGCAGATCTGCCCACGAGAGCCCCAAGCCACCAGCAGCCCAGGTGTCTGTCATCAGCGGGTGGACAGACAGCCTGTGGTCCTTCCGCACATGGATCCCACGTAGGAGAAAGGAATGGACTGCTGGTGCTCAAGCAGCAGGGACAGCCTCAGAAATTCTGAGCAGAGTGCAAGGTGCCAGAAAGCAGGCTGGCTCTCAGCTCTTGATTCTGTCTGCATGAAGTTCCAGAACAGTCCAAACTAATGCATAGTGGAAAAAGTCTGAAGAGTGCTTGCCCCTTGGAGAGAAAGACCAGGATTTGAGTAGCAAGGGCATGTGAGAGCTTTTGCTGGGATGATGGCTACATTCTGTCTTGAATTCTTGGGGTTTAGGTCCACAGTGGTCTCAACAGTATATTTCAGAGTTGTGCATTTCATATGCCAATTTTTTTTTGTACCAGGGATTGAACCCAGGGGCACTCACCCACTGAGCCACATGCCCAGCCCTTTTTGATATTTTATTTAGAAATAGGGTCTCACTGATTTACTTAGGGTGTCGATAAGTTGCTGAGGCTGGCTTTGAACTTACAATCCTCCTGCCTCAGCCTCCTGAGCCACTGGGATTACAGGCATGTGCCACTGCACTCAGCTACATGCCAATCTTAACACAAAGAAAAAGAAAAAGCCCTAAATACAAGTTGCTGAAGTCCTGGGGGAACAGGCTGCTATCTGCATCACAGAGACCCCAAGTGGACTAAGGGACAGGTGGGGGAGGGAGGGACATGGACAGCACATGCAGGGGGTGTCAGGGTGGACCCCGGCAACGTGCACAGCAGGTCTTTCAGCCCTTCATGTTTGAAGAGCTTGCATAAGTGAATGTCAGAGGGGAGCTAAGCCCATAACCACCTTCTCATCTCTTCCAGTTTTTAAAAAAAAAAGTCTCTGGACACCTGGCAGGAAGCGAGTGGGAAGGCAGTTTTATTTAAGGCATCACCTTGGCTGCCGGGTGCGGGGGCAGAGCGCGGTGGCATCTTGGGCTCTGCACAGGGAAACCCTTTTCCCATTTGGGAAGAAGTTCCCGCCAGGGGAGAATGTGGTTTGGCCTCCTCATGGGGAAGCCAAGGCCCTGGCTGTCCCCGCCTTTGCAGTAGAGTGGGCCAGGTCCCGGGCGCTGCCGGTTCCACGGTGTCCCCGAGGGGCTTGGTGCTAGAGATTAAAACCAGGGTTCCACCCGGGCTCCCTCTACCGCATAGCTACGTCCTCAGCCCTTTCTATTTTTTATTTTGAGGTGAGGGTCTAGCCAAGTTGCCCAGGCTGGCCTTGAGCTTGCCATCCTCCTGCCTCAGTCTCCCGAGTATGTGGGACCACGGGTGCCTGCCACGGCGCCTGGCCCGGGCAGCTCTGTGGAGATGTCCTTGGCATATCCTACAGCTCACCCACCCCAAGGGGACAATCCCGAGTCCTTAGCATGTTTGCAGAGTTGTATGACCACCACGCCAACAGATCGAGCGCAGTCTCATCAGCTAAGAAGGAGCCCGCAACCCTGGGCCTGGCCCAGGCAGCCCCTTCCCCGCTTTGTGTCTGTGTGTATCTGCCTGTGTCCCCCAACCACACTATCGTCCTTCGACGACACCTGCCCCCTCCTCTCCACCCAGCGGCCGGCATCCTCCTTCCACTCCGTCCTGCAGGATCAGCCTGGTGGCGTCACGGGGCACATGTCTCTACATGTGGCTTAGGTCTCGCAGCGCGAGGTCCTCCAGGCCCACATCATTGGCCCCAATACCGCACTGCCTTCTTTTTGTGGCTGAATAACGTCCCACCGTGCATGACGTTCCCCAGGGGTCTGAGGGTGACGCCGGGCTGACTCCATTTCCTGGCCCTGAGACAGTGCTGCTGTGCAGGCGGGCTGCGGCTGTCCCCCAGACTGGCTGCCTTTCCTTCAGGTGTGTGTACTCTGCCGTGGGACAGTGGGATCGTGGGGGGCTTTCTGGGGGTGTCAGTAGGTTATAGGGTGCAACTGGGTTGCAGCCAATCTGCATGGGCCCGACGGGTACTCAGGCAGCAGCTCTTTAGCAGTCACCACAGGGTCCTGGTGGCAGCCCCTGTGTCCCCTCCACCGGCCCCCTTCCTTGCAGCCACCTAACATGGTCACAGCTGCCTGTGTTTGAGTGGCCTGTGTGAATGCAGTGGGGGACAAACCCTGGTCTACAACGTCACCTTGCACCCTGCCTACCCTGCCACAGAGCCCAACAAACACCGTGTTCATAGTTGGTGTCCGGGTGACACCTCCCTCCGCCAGCCCTAGCAGGAGAACTCTGGGGACAGTAGACTACTCTGCGAGACACCATCATGGTGGGAACATGCCACTGTTTGTCCAAAGCCACAGTGCACAACGCCAAGAGTGAGCCCTTACTGCCCTGGACACTGAGATGGTCATGTGCCAGTGTGTCCCCGAGTCCTAACGCATGTGCTGGCTGGTGGGGCTGGACTGGGGGAGGTGGGAGGGGGCCGGGGGCCTGGGAAGTCTCTGTGTCTTCCTCCCAGTTTTGCCAAATACCACAAAGCTGCTCTTTAAAAAGTCTATTAAAGAGTCTCTCCAGCCCAGCAGCATGGGTGTTTCAGGCTGGTGACCCTGGGCTGGGGCTGTCCCATGCACTGTGACCCTCCAGGTGCCTGGGGCTGGCCACCCTGGGCAGGGCTGTGACCCTCCAGATGCTGTTTCTGGGTTGTGACAATCACAAACGTCTCCAGACATGGCCTGGTGTGTGTATGGGGACCCTCTGTCCTCTCTGCTGACTCTGTGACTGCGTGGTAACTGCTTAGCTGATTCCAGGGACTTCTCGCTGGATCTGGACAGCCTGGCCTGGAGCCGGCTACACCACCACTCCTCGGCTGATTCTGGGGACTCTGCACAGTTGGAGGCCGATTTCCAGAGCCCTGCCGTAGTGATCCAGCCTCATGTAGAAACCAGTCACGGTAGCCCCTCCAATCCATTGCGTTTATTAGGTAGGGTGCTGGTGAGGCCCCGTGTTTCAGCCTCTCTCCCGGAACCAGGGGCTTAGGTAGAACTCTGATCCTCTGTATCCTTAAAGAACTGTCAGGGTGAAAGCAGGAGAGGAGAGAAGTTAAGATATCATACCATCCAGTGACGTGAGATCAGTCTGGAACTAGGGAAGGAGGCCAGGGGAAGGCCTCTGGGGCCTCCATGGACAGCTGCATGGTCACCCTCCCATAGGCTGAGTGAGGAACCTCGAGACTTCTAGTTCAGGTGTCTGGGAGTCATTCAGATGCAGTCCAGAGCAAGAGCAAGGAATCCCAGCCTCTGTAAAGAAGGGGAGAAGGATTGCTGAGATTGTTTGGGGGCGAGTGGGATGGGTCTCCTGTTTTGAGAAGCATCTCTACTTTCTTTTTCCTTTCTTTGGTACTGGGGACTGAGCCCAGAGACACTCTGTCACTGAGTTCTACATCCCCAGCCCTTTTAATTTTTTATTTTAAGGCAGAATCTTGCTAACTTGCTAATGCTGGCCTCAAACTTGCAATCCTCTGACCCTAGCCTCCAGAGTCTCTGGGATCACAGGGGTTCTGCACCGTTCCTGGACACAGCTCAGCTTTCTAATGGAATTCCAGAAGATGGTATCACTGAAGATGTGTTCATCTGCGGCCATTCCCATCTCTTCCCATCTCGTTCAGGGAATCACTCTGACCTACAGGGCCCCACCTACTCTGGGGTCCCGAGTCCTCCCTTCTCCCTGCCCCTGGCTCTGCACCAGCCGCTCTGTTCTGCAGAACTTCACACCCTCTGGGTCACTTGAATGGCCACTTCACTGTCTCATCTTTCTAAAGCACATGTCACCTTCTGGTGCACTATGGTCTCCCAGCCATGGGATACGTTCCAACATGCCCAGCAGGTGGGTGCCTGAGGCTGCAGGAGTACCGAGTCCTGTATGGGCTCTGTTCTTTTCATGTGCTTACACTGATGGTGACGGTCATTTGCGAAACTAGGCACAGAGACTTGACGGCAGTAGCTAGTAAAATGAGAATCATAAGGATACGCTGTAATAAAAGCAGAACGTGGTCCCTCTCCCTCAAGCTCTCCTCTGGTGTTGCACTGGACAGGGCAGGATGGCCTGGGATGTCATCACACCCACAGAAGGGCACATCACTGGGAACCTGGCACTCGCTCATTTCTGGAATTGCTCACTAGCGTTTTCCCACTGTGGTGGATGGTGGATGAGTGAGGCTGGGCAGTGAGGCTGGGGAAGGAGGCTGCTGTAAGTACCCTCGTCAGCTGCCTGCCTCTCTCTGCAAGAGTGCATGCCCCCGGGGGGGGGGGGCACAGAGATTTTGTACATGGAAAGATCTCAAGAACCTCAAAAATGTCTGGCACACAGTAGAGGGCCGACACGCGCTTTCTTACTAGCTTATTTTATTTATACATAATGTTGGGGTGCACTTTGACAATTATGTAAGCACAGGATATAATTTCCTCTTCCCCCACCTCCTCCTTCCCATGCTCCCTCCCCTCTACTCCACTGATCGTTCTTCTCTTTATTTATAGTTTTTAAACAAGTTGGTGCCTGTGGGTACACGGAGCTGAGAGCCACTGTGGTCTATCCGTGTGTACGCAGCCAAGTTCAGGTCAGCCCCACCGCCCTCCCTTTCCCGTCCCTCTTCCCTCCCCTCAATCCCCTTCCTGACTCGGCTGATATCTCTTATATTTTGTCAAGACTCAATACGAATTTTCTCCCTTGGAATGGTTTGCTATAAATAGCTCTAACATCAGCTTTGACCGTATATACATCTCACTCTTCATCGTGATTTGATAGTTGTTACCCTAGTAGCCAGCGTTGTGCCCTTAACCCATTTGATCGCATTTCTTCTAACGTTTTAAAGCATCACATAGACTCCTTCTATCTTTGCTTTCCTAGCACAGGTCAACAAGGACTTTTTCAATGAAAAAAAAATGGTCTCGTGAAAAAAAAATCAACTTAAGAAGGGCATTTCTGTACTGTGGCCACAAGAGGGCGCCCACGATACACGTCAAGCTCTGGCGGCCTCTGGCCCGTGGTCTCTGGTACCTGGACCTCACTGCTCTCCTCCCAGGTCCTCCCTTCCTCATGGGGAGCGCTGAGAAGAAAGTGCCTGAGATGGGTTGCCCCAAGAAACCAAGGAGACAGCCCTGAGATGGGTTGCCCCGAGAAACCAAGGAGACAGCGCCGCGCTCACCTACGTGTAGAAGCTCAAAAGTGTCCAATTCCTAGAAACAGTGGAATTCCCAGGAGGGACAGGCAGGTCGGGACACCAAGCAGTAAGCAAGTGGCAGGAAGAAGCTGGGAGAGCTAGAGCACGTGGGGACTGTGGCCAGCCCGGGCACTGGGGGCTTTGGATAAACCAGGAGATTGTCGCTGCTTTGTGGGGTGGGGGAACTGCTCCCTGATGGACATGCTCACGTGACCACTGCGGGAACCAGTTCTGCACACACCCAATTTCTTATTAAAAACTACACTGCACACCTTAAATAGATACAGTAAGAAAAGTTAAAAAGATTTCTGTGTGTGCCCAAACTCATCAACCTGTGCACATTAGACAGGCAGGTGCCATCCATCGTGCCTCAGGAAAGCTTTAAAAAAATAAATACAATAAAAATATACTAAATAAGTCATCAGGCTAGCTCAGAAGCCTGAAAAAGGACAAGTCTGATCCCAATAGATCCACAAAGTGGGAAAGGGAGCCGCTGCAGTGTCAGCTTGCGAAATCGTTTTTTAATTTTTTTTTAGCTGTCAATGGACCTTTATTTTTATTTATTTATATGTGGTGCTGAGAATCCAACCCAGTGCTTCACACATGCTTGGCAAGCGCTCTACCACTGAGCCACACCCCAGCCCTGGAAATCACTTTTTAAGATAGCTAAGTGGCAGTTCTGGAAGGGGCCGGCCCTGCGAGCAGCGGCCGGGATGTGCTGTGCAGGGCTGGAGGCAGCAGGTGAGGCCAGCTGGGCAGGACGGAGGCTGTGAGGCCAGGAGGGGCCCGGGAGTGGGTGCTGTGCTAAGTGTCGCGTGAGGTCTCTGGGACGGTTCCACGTGACCCTCTGGCCACCCTGGGGAGAAGGTCCTCTGAGAGGACTCTGGAAACCACAAGTGGCAGCGGTGCAGTGAGGGAAGATCCCTTGGTTCTGCGGCTGGGGGTCGGGGCAGGGGAAGAACCGTCTGAGGGCCAGACATCCGGTAGGACTGGCCGTAGCCGGTCCCGATGGCCCTTGTTCTGTCACCAGGAAGCCAGGTCGCTCTTTTCCCTCCTTTTCCTAAACATGTCAGGTCCACGCTGCTGCCTCTCTGCGTCTCTCTCCTGTCCTCCTGTGTCCACACGTTCCAGGCTCAGCCTTTCCTGTCCGTATTTTATGTTTTCTTTCAACAAAAAGAGTGAAAGCGCCCTTGCGCCTGCGCGTTTCTGTTGGAACCACTGCGCGTATCTTCCCAGTTCCCGCGCTGAGGGCCCGGCCTCCGGCCTCTGCAGAGGCTCTACTGGCTCATTCTCAATATTTTGTAATCTAGTGTTTTGAAACTTGTGCATTTTTCAGACTTGGTACCTCATAAAATACGCTGACGTTTTCTTTTCTGGGTTTGGAATGTGTATTTTCAATCTTCTCATTTTTGGTTTCTCCTATGAGTTTTACAGCCCGAGGATCATGGTTTGTATTATATATCAACACGACAGCATTCTGAGACCTCCTTAGTGGGTTTTCCTAAGGGCCTGGTTGTTGTCAATGCCTCCTGTGTTCTTGAAAAGAATATGGCTTTCCCCTGGTGGTGTTGTGCATGTACCAAGGATCATATTGATAATCAGTGTGGGAGCCCCCACTAAGTCAGGCTCTATCTGATTGCTTGAATAATCACAGCTCGGTGACTTATATTACTTTTTCTTTAGCAATGTAAGTTATTTTTGGTTCATCTAGGTTTTTAAAAATTCTTATTTTTATTTATTGTGGTCCTGGAGATTGAACCCAGGGGTGCTTTACCACTGGGCCACATCCCCAGACATTTCTATTTTAAGACAGGTTCTCCCTAAGTTGCTTTGAGCCTAAGTTGCTGAGGCTGAACTTGAACCTGCAATCCTCCTGCCTCAGCCTCCAGAGCCACTGGGATCACAGGCATGTGCCATTGTGCCTGGCTGTTTTTTAAATCCTGAACATTTTAAACTGATGCATAAAGATTGTACATGTTTGTGGGAAACCAGCTGGTTCATTGTGATCCACTCATGGCGCAACGTCCACATCGGCCAGAGCAGATCGTTTCATTGGAGATGCTTCCTCTCGCCTCCTGGAATATGTGGTGCATTATCCTATCTACGGTCACTCTGCCGCACAGTAGCCCCCTGCGGCTTCTTTCTCCTTCCAGCTGTACCTGTCCCCAGCCTCACCCAGCCTCCCTCCTGCCCTCCAGCCTCCGGTCACCACCGTTCCACTCCTGAGGCAACATTCACTGGGAGCGAGGGGGTGTGGTTCCTGTCCTACACCTGGCTGACTTCACTTCGCAGGCGGGTCTTGGAAGCAGCGATTCCTGCTCCTTCGGATGGATGGACCCCAGGTACTGGCGTGGTCACATGGGTTCTCCTTTTACTTTTTTTTTTGTTTGGGTACGGGGAGTTGAACTGAGGGGCCCTCAACCACTGAGCCACATCCCCAGGCCTATTTTGTGTTTTATGTAGAGACAGTCCTTTTACATTTTTGAGCAAGCTCCATACTATTTTTCGTAACGCCTGTCCTTCCTTTCCCACTGAAGGGGAGGCTCTGTTGACACCCCTTCTGTCTCTCCATCATAGCCTGCTGGCTGGAGCCAGGAGGTAGCTGGTCACAGTTTTGATCTGCATTTCCCTGATGATCAGTGATGCTGGGAATTTCTTCATGTACCCTAGGGTCATTTGCATGTCTTTTTTGGAAAAATCTGTGTTTGGATCTGGTGCCCAGTTTTGACTGGGCCACTGGGGATTTGGGCTGTGCAGTCGGCTGAGTTCCTGGCTGTTCTTGTCAGATTTGGTAAATGTTTCCTCACGTCCCACTGTGTCTTCTGCTTTTTCTGTTTCACTGACACAGTGGAGGTGCAGAAAGGCCAGTGACCTCGGCCTAGAGCCACAGAGCTTATTACGGGCACAGCTGGGACGCAGCTGGAGGAATCTGGTGCCTGGGCCTGTGCTCAGTGACCGCACTGGTGCACGCTTCCTGTGTGGTGCGCGTGTCTGCGCTGGCTCATTCAGGGACGCTAACTGAATGCCTGCCGTGCGCCAGGGCCAGTCCAGGCGCAGCAGCAGAGCTGGGAACACTTCGGAAAAAACACCTCACAGGGGGCGGGTGGTATCCGTGGGACACAGATGGTAGAGAATTCCACTCAGTAAAGCACATACAAGGTTGGCACTGTGCACTGCAGGAGGAGGGAGAGCGCCAGGCGAGGTGGGCACGACCCGGAGGAGGGCAGCAGGTCTGCCCAGGAGACCAGCCAGGTCTGAGTGGGAAGGGGACCCTCAAGACTGAGGGGGAGGGGACATGCACACCCCTGGGCAGGTGCCCCCCAGGCAAAGGGAACCAAGGGGACACAGGCTGGCGTGTTCTGGGCACACCCACCTGGGGACACAGGCGGCCGCACCCGAGTCTGGGGTGGGAGGTGCACTGAGCCAGAGTGGACCCTGTCCCTAGGACCTGCTGGGAAGCCTGGCATGTTCCTAAGCAGAGAGTGACACACAGTGGCTCATGGTTTTACTGTACTCTATTGTCACTTTATTACCAAATTTATATATATGTGTGTGTGCGTGTGTAAGTATATAGACACACAATATAATATGTATAATATAATATTTGTATTTATAATATAAATATATGTACATATATTATTTTTTTGGTGTGTGTGCCAGGTATTTAACCCAAGGGTGCTGTACCACTGAGCCACATCTCCAGCCCTTTCTATTTTTTATTTAGAGAACGAGTCTCACTAAATTGCTTAGGGCCTCGCTGAGTTGCTGAGGCTGGCCTTGAACTCGTGATCTTCGTGCCTCAGCCTCCAGAGCCACCAGGACAACAGGCATAGGCCACTGCACCTGGCATAATTAGTTTGAAAAACTAGAAGAGTGGAATTGTCCTGAGCTGGAATGGGGACAGGGCAGGAGCACAGTGCCGGCTGTAGAGCAGAAAGTCAGTCATGAACAGTGGAGTCCCAGCGGCCCGCACCCCATGCCTATTAGTTTCAGGCAACACTGGCCCTTAACTCTCTGGAGGTGGCTTCCGCTCCGCCCCCTGTCCCCTCTCCGCCTAGCCTTCCTCTCACAAGCCCTGGACCTCCTCCCACGTCCTGGCGGCGGGCCTCGTACTCTGTCTGGTCTGGGGGCCTCTTCTCACCTCTTTCCAGGCACTATTTTCCTCCCTCTTCTGAGTCCAATTTGCGACCAGCCTCATCGGCCAAGTTCGCAGCTTCCTCCACTGTATTTTCCTGTGCTGGACTCTTCATTTCTCTGCCCCCGTGTCTTCTAGCTCTCGGCTGAAGTTCGGTACTGGCTTCTGCTCCGCCCCTGCCCCTCCTCTGCGGTGGCTGCTCGGGAGCCAGCCGGCTCTCAGCGCAGCCTCCCCACCAGGCGCCCCGCCTGGCTTCCCCCCTCCTCCTCCTCCTGGATCTTCATATCCCTCCGCCTTGGGTGGCCCAAGGCCGCAAACAGATGTTCTTTATTTTTTGGTTCATCTTCCTGTTTCTTTTTCTTTTTTGCAGTGAGAAGTTCAGTCTAAATAACCTAGTGAGAGATCTCGGGAGCCAAGATTCCATCTGCACGTCTTCGGAGCCCGTCTCCCCTCCTAGGTCTACGCATTTACTCGTCACCCCGACCTGAGCACCTTGCCTGTCTCCTGGAAGGCAGGGACCTCCCAACTGTCTATCCACACCGTTGTTCCCCCCCTAATGAAGATGATGATGTAGCCGTGCAGGCAAACAGAGCGTTTGCCCGGGTTGAAATGCAGCCCCGCTTCAAGCCTAAGACCCCGCCCTCATTAACCCCAGAGCCTCAGTGTTCCCATCTGTAAAACCGGTCTAACGGTGACGCGCTCACAGAGCTGCCAGTGTTGGGTGAACGTGTCCACGGAGGACGCAGAGCAGGGCGGGGCGTTCCTAAGGGCCCAGAAAACCTGAGCTCTTACTCTCCTTCCTTCCTCCCTGTCTTCCTTCCTTGCAGAGCTAGGGGTGAACCCGGCCTGCGCACGCCAGTCCTGCACGGCGCCCCTGAGCGACACTGCCAGCCTGCTGTTCTGCACTGGCTTCTGCAGTTGTCTCCATGAAGGCCTCCTGCAGCTATATTTAGACAAAAATATGATCATGCCTGCTTATGCTTAAAATCCTCCCCACGTTCCTAAAGATAGGTCCCAAATCTCCAGCAGCCTTCTGGGTGGTCCTGCTCAGCCCTCACAGTCCCACTTGGCGTTGATGCCCCTTCTTGCAACAGGTAGAATCGTTTCCTGATGGCAGAGCCGTCTCCCCACCCTCAGCCCTGTGCCCTGCGCCCTAGGGCAGCCCCTCACCCCTGGTGGCCTTCCCTGCTGTCTGCCACAGCGCCACTGCCCCTTCCACACAGGGTCACGGGTTTCCTTTCCTTTGGGGCGCTGTGGCGCCAGCAGCTGAGGTTACAGCACCAGGGTCTCTCTGCTGTCGGTCCTCATTGGTCCTGCCCCCTGGCTGACTGGCACCACTGGGACATGGGCAGCCAGGATGTGCACCACTTGTGAGTTGAAAACAAAGGAGGGCATGCTCGTTGCCATCCTCCCTCCCAGGCTCCAGGGCACAATGGAGCCAAGAGCCAGAGGAAGCCCAGCAGCCTGGGCCACATCCCGGAAGGACTCTAGCTGCCAGCCAGGGGCACTCACGTGGTAGCAAGAGACAGTGTGCCCATGACAGGCTGCTGACAGCCCAAGTGGCCTGTTTGGAGCAGCTGGTCCCACTGGACTGAGCCCCAGTAACTCGGGCGTCCCACCTGGGCCCCCAAAAGCCCCCCCGAGAGTGAGCACTGGTTCCCTGTGGGGCAGTGACGGTTGCTCAGGTTCCTGGGGGTGCCCTATTGAAGGTCCTCGTGCTGCTGTTGGGTCAGAGGTGGCGTCCGGGCTGGACACAGGTGTGACGGGGATGTCTGAGGACGATGGTTCTCCTTTTCCCAAGCGAGGCAGGAGGAACCAGACCTTGGGAGGACCTTTCCTTGAGACACTTGCTAGAAAACCAAAAGAGAACTGCGCTGCGCCTCTGACCACATCCTGTGCATTGTGTTCGCATGTGGAGGCAGCGCCACGACCACGTGTCTGCTTCCTGGCTTTCCCTTGACCAGGCGTGAGCTGGCAGGAGGGCACCTCTGGGCTGGGAGGTCAGGAGGCCGGGAGGCTGGGAGGCTGGGACACCTGGAAGGGAGGTCTCTCCTCACACTGAAGCCCTGCTTGGACTCGTGCTGTGGGACTAGGGTGATTCAGGAAGCAGGGACAGTGAGAGGAGGGCATTATCCACCTAAGCCTCAGGCCTCCCTGCCCCAGCTTGGAACTAAGAGCTGAGAGCCCCAATCAAGTACGATTTTTTTTTTTGGTACCAGGGATTGAACTCAGGGGCACTTGACCCCTGAGCCACATCCCCAGCCCTATTTTGTGTTTTATGTAGAGACAGGGTCTCACTGAGTTGCTTAGCAGCCTCGCCGTTGCTGAGGCTGGCTTTGAACCCGCGATTCTCCTGTCTCAGCCTCCCTAAGTGCTGGGATTACAGGCTTGAGCCACCGCGCCCGGCTGATCAAGTACGATTTTGAGTGACGTTCTGAGCATTCTCACTCTGGGGTTCTCTTCTCCAGCTGCCGGGGCCCCACCACCTAAGCACAGGAGGGCAAGTCCTTCTCTAAACTGTGAAGGCTGATCTCTGATTGACTCCCGCCAGGAAAGCTGGCGTTGGGTGAGGCAGTTGATGGGGCTACTTTGGGAAGACTCTGAAGTCTAAATTCCCAAGCGTTTGGAGCTCATGAGACTCCAGATTCGAATTCCTTCCAGATAACTTCTCAGCATCTCCATCCAGATGGAGAACATCTGGGACTCAAGGATAGAGATGGTGCTGGACTCCAGGAAAATGGCCAAGTTGCCCATTGCATCCAGAGCCGCGGCCAGTTCAGGATGTGCCCGGGTCAAGTGGAGTCCAGAGCAGAGCTGGTGATTTGGGGCTGGACGGGTACCCGGAGGCTGCCAGGTCTCAGGTCTGGCCCTCACTTTCGCAGACAGCGGCATGACTGGGCCTTAGGGAGCAGAGCTCAGGAAAGTGGGGGGCGCCACAGCCCAGCACGCGCGGCTTCCTCCATCCTGGTGGCCTGTGGCAGCTGCCTTCCGGGGAGCTGCAGCTCGAGCTGCTCTCTGCAGGGAGCCTGGGCCCTCCCTCTGGTGTCACCCACAGTTGTGGGTGGCCACTTCCTCGGAGCACAGGAATGGGCCCCTGGGGCCGCCTGCTGGGGTGGTGGCTGCACTCATTTGCGGAACACCCTCGCAGGTGCTCTTATTCTGACTCCTCTTCACCTGAGCAGAGAGGTGCTCACCCGAAAAGTAAATGTGTGCTTTCCCTTTCGTGGTCTCGTGGAATTGCTGGGAAGTGGCTTCCACCAGGGACCGTTTCCTCGTCTCCCGGCATCCACGTGTGACCACCTGACTGTTATTACCAAAGACGATGCGTGTTCCCTCTGGCCAGCAGGTGGACGGTGTCCCCTGTACTCTCCTCTTTCTGTTGGTGGAGGCAGAGGTCACCTTCATCCAGGAGGACGGTGGGACCCACCCACGGGGGACGCTGGTGTTCCCTGGGGGGAAATTCAGATCCCACTCAGGAAAGTCCACGTGAGAACAGCGTGCCTTTGTGGACAGGCCCTGGGGTCCGAGGGTTACCTCACTGCGTTGGCCAGGGTTACCCTAATTCTGACCTCCCACTGGAGGTGAAATCATTTGACTGGCTGTTTGATTTTGTCTCCCTGGTTGGATCAGGAACTCCCTTGGGGCAGCGTCTGTACCTGGTCTGTTCACCCCTGGATTTCAGACACCAAATGTGTAACTGGCAACTGACAAATGTTGGCTGCCTGGCTTCTGAGGATCGGGGATTCCCAAGTTCACATTTCTGACTGTCTACGGGAAGTGACTGGGGAAGTGACTGGCCCGCGCTGTGGTAACAATGTTATTTCTTGCCTTTGACGGATGTACTGCGATTCTGTAAAATGGGGACACGGGGAGACTGGATGAGGGGCATAGGGAACTCTCTGCTTCTTTGCAACTTTTCTGCAAATCTAAAATTATTCTGAGGTAAGAAATTTATTTAAAAAATAAGACGGTGAAGCCGGGTGTGGGGGTACGTGCCAGCCGCTCAGGAGGCCGAGGCCGACGCAGGACAATCGCAGGTTCAGACGGAGCTCGGTTTCTCAGGGAGAAGTGTGCAGGGTGGTGTGTGGGCCCCGCGGGGAGAAGCCGCTCCCGTGTCCTCATGCAGAGCACGTGCGTCCTTCGCAGCCCAGGGTGCACAAATGTGTTGCCCGTTCCTGGTCCTGATCTCTATTCTAGTGCCCAGCCGGACTCACGGTGTCCCCAAGCCTCAGGGCGGGTCCAGGGTCTCTCCTTCACACTCCCACCCCTTTACGATGGGCACATGCTGACGGGCCACCTTGTCCTCCCTGGTGCCAAGGACGCTGTGAGAAGGTGGGGCCAGGACGCACATTAGCAGCATGTGCGTGTGGCATCCCTCAGCCCAGATGGCCGTCTGGGCCCTTTGGTGTGTGCGGTCCAGGAGTGTCGACTGTACACCTGCGTGGTGCAGCAGCCCTGGGGCTGCTCGTCCTGCGGAACTGGGGATCTGTCCTGCTGAGCAGTAGCTGCCGCTTCTCCCTCCTCCCAGCCCTGGCAGCCCCCACCCTGGGCATTGGTTTTATGAGCTTAACTACAGCAGGTGCTTGCTCCAGGTGGGATCAAGCAGTCCTCGGTTTCTGCATCTGGCTCATTTCGCTTAGGACACAATCCTCAGGGTTCATTGTGTTTTCCCACTGGCAGATTCCCTTCTTTTTCAAGGATGCATAGTATTCCCTGGTGTGTGCCACGCTTCTTGCCCGTGTGCCTGGACACGGGCGGCAGGTGATTTCCACGCTGGAGCTGTTGGGCACAACACTGCTGGCGTGGTGGCACATGCCAGGAACTCGGCAGTGCAGACGTGTCTTCCCCACACTTCATTTGCTTCGCTCGTGTCCCCAGAAGCAGGATTGCTGGACCCCATGGCAGTTCTAGCTTTAATGTTTTGAGGAATTTCCATAGTTTTCCATGGCAGCTGCACATTTTTTTGGTCACACCAGAGTGTACAAGGGACCCAATTCTTCTACGTCCCTGCCAACGCTCGTCCTTTTAAAAAAATTATGCCTATACCAGGACACCTTCAAGGTGAGGCAAGAGTGGCCCGCTTTGCCTTGGTTCAGGCTGTAACTGTCCTACACCAGGACACCTCAAGGTGTTAACGGTCCTGTTCAGACTTGGACAAATGCAACCTTACACACTCAGCAGGACATGAGGACATGCCAGCTTTCGAGGGCTAACGTCTTGCCCAGGACAGACGGTTGCTCCTTGTGGAGCTGGGTGGGATGTCAAGTGAGTCTGTTGCAGGGCCTGTGTTCTGCCTTGTCCCCTAGATTTACAGTGAGGCCACAAGTCAGGGGACACTGGGCACATCTGAGCACAGGGTCAGAAACGTCCCAGGAAGCCGAGCCTCCCTCTGTCACTGTGGGAAGAGAGGAAAGGAGGCAGTGACCTCTTCCTCTTTCTGTGGGGTGTGATGTAGAAACCCCAGGGGCCCAGCCAGCACATCCTGTCCCCTGTGGCTGCTGCAGGCCCAGCTCCAGGCAGGGAGGCTGTAGGAGCCTGGGCCATGGCCCCCTGCCTCACCTTACTCCTGGCCCTTGGTGAGTCCTGGAAGGGGGGGTTGGGAGGGTGGCGGTGACGGCAGAGGGGCAGGAGGAACAGGTCCCTTCCCTGCACAGGCCTGACCTCAGCCAGCCCAGGAGACTCTGGGCCCTCCCCTAAAGCTGCCCCTCACCTCTGCCCAGGCTCAGTGTGACCAGGGAGCACTGGGTCCTAGAAGCAGGGACCTGGGTGTGGGGACCACGTCTAGCTTTGGGAAGGGGTGGGAGCAGAGAGCCTCTTGGAAGGGGAGGCCTGGGAGGCCTTGCAGCCTCCTCAGAGCAGGAAGAAGGCTGCCCTGAGAGGCTGAGGGGGAGGACGGTCTGGGAGCAGGGAGGCTGCGTGCCCAGCTCCACTGCGCCCTGCTGCCCAGCTCTGCGGGAACCTGGGGTGCTCTTCTCACTGGCTTCTCTTCCAGGGCTCTGCCTGGGCCAAGCGACCCACGCACAGGAGGGTGAGTGTCCAGGTCCCAGTTCCTCTGCATCCAAGGGCAGCTGTGGGCAGGGGCATGTGGATCAGGGAGGCTGGGGACCCTTACTGGTGTCCCTGAGCATGGGCAACCCCAGTGTGGCCCTCAGCCAGCCCCTCCCGTCCCTGTGGGTCTCCTCTGGGCTCCTGAGCTGAGCAGTGTTCTTGACTGACAGGGTCACTGCCTGGTCTGTGGACGCAGCAGCTGCTCTGCTGTGCTCCCCTGGGAAGGGGTAGGTGGGAGTAGCAGGCGTGCCCCTCACAGGTCCCCGTGTTTGTGGAGCACGTTAGCTTCTGCCCCTCAGCAGGTCTGAGCCCACTTGGGTATCAGCCCCGGTCCCCATGCAGGCCAGTGTCTGTCCTCCACGTGGCCCCTGGAGGTGCTCCAGCTCTGGCTGCAGTGTCCTGAGTGACAGTCCCCTGTGCTCCACTCAGGGCCCTGTGGGCGGCCAGGGCACTGACACCTGTCCTGGGTCTCAGCCAGGGGCCCACGTCCCAGGGAGCACAGCGCCACCTCCTCAGTGCCCTCTGTTCCTGATGTGCCCAAGGACACTCCCGCAGGTCACAGCTGTGGACCTGGACAGGGACTCACCCCGCCTGTCCTCCCTCCCCACGAGGCCGTGTCTGCACTTCTGCTCCTGAGCTGTCAGCACACAGAGCGGCTCTGAGTGGACAGACAAGGGACAGGACTGAGGAGACGAGGGGAGGAGAGGGACTGGGGGTTGGCCCAGGGTGGGACAGTCCAGTGGGCAGAGGGGTCGGAGCAGGAGGCCAGCTGTGCAGCAGGTTACCAGCCAGCTCCTGCAGACAGGCTGAGAAGCAGGGGACAGTGTGGAGGACACCCTGAGGCAGCAGCCCAGCAGGGGCCCCTGGACCTAGCCCAGGGAGGGAGGGGTGGGCACAGACACGCCCGGCCCAGGATGCCCAGGCTTCCTGGGGACCCCAAGCCAGGCCAGGATGCACTGGGGTCAGGTCCTCCTCGCCAGGTGGGAGAGCAGCTGCACAGCAGGAAGGATGGGCACAGGAGGGGACACAGGAGGGGACACAGGGAGGGGACACAGGGAGGTCACAAGGAGGACACAGGGAGGCATCCAGGAAGGGGACATAGGTAGGATGTGCAGAGGTGTGGACATAGGGAGGGGATGCAGGGAAGGGGACACAGGGAGGGGGCGTGAGGAGGGGACACAAGGTGAGGAAGATGAGGAGGGGACACAGGAGGTGGACACATGAAGGGACAAAGGAAAGGGATGCAGGGAGGGGACACAGAGAGGTGGACAAAGCGAAGTCACAGTGACCGCAGCTGCATAGCTCTGTAAAGGGCCAGGAACATTGGATTGTGCACCTA
This sequence comes from Xerus rutilus, assembly GCA_028644305.1. NCBI lineage: Eukaryota > Metazoa > Chordata > Mammalia > Rodentia > Sciuridae > Xerus > Xerus rutilus. The sequence continues at coordinate 50,147,072 of CM053414.1, forward strand.
CAATTAATTTGGTGGCACAGCCACTCCCCCAGTGGACGCTGAGACCTGCTCTGCTTCCCCCTAGGGGCCCTGCCCAGACCCTCCATCTCTGCTGAGCCAGGCTCTGTGATCCCCCAGGGGAGGCCCGTGACCATCGTGTGCCGGGGCCCTGCTGGGGTTGAGAACTTCCGCCTGGAGAAGGGCGGTACCCAGATCCGGGATGAGAAACCTCCACCTTCTGAGCCAGAGGCCAGGTTCCACTTCCCCTCCATGAGTGAAGACACTGCTGGGTGTTATCACTGCCTCTACCTAAAGTCCCAGTGGTCTGAGCGCAGTGAAGACTTGAATCTGGAGCTCAGCAGGGAGGACATCACCCAGGCCCCCACCGCAGTCCCAGCTCAGCCATCAGGTTGGTCCCAGGTCCTGGACCCAGTCCCAGCTGTCATCCTGTCCATAGCCTCCTTGCCTCCTCCTGACCCCAAGTCCCTCCTTCTGCACACTATCTCCTCAGCCCTCACATCCTGAGGTCCCTGGAGCCCTGGTCTCGTGGGCCACTTGTGTGACCTGGACACAGCTCCAGCATGGGGTGGGCATGGAGCTGGCCCTGCTGCTGGTGGGGAGGGGTCCCCAGAGATGGTTGGGGGGCAGACCCCTGCCAGGACCAGCGTCTCTTCACTCAGATGGTGTGGCCCTGTCCTTTCCACTGGGCCAGATCCTGGGTAGCCGAGGCTGCCCTCTGGTGTGGTCCCTCCCACTGGGCAGGTCACCTGGCCTAGGGACGGCCCTGCCCAGGGCTGGAAAGGGTTTTGGGGAAGCTTTGGGATGAGATGGTCCATGTTCTGTGTGAGCTCAGCCCCAGGATGTCCTGGAGTCAGGGTCCAGGGCAGTGTTGGCCACCCCCGTGTCCTCTAGGCTAGGAGGAGCCGCCCAGTGCTGGCTGTGTGAGGTCCAGCAGGGCAAGGAGGCAGCAGCTGAGGGAGAGACCCACCCTGCAGATGGAGTTGAGGGGCTCTCCTCTCTGTCCTCTCCCCTGTTCTGCTCTTCAGGAGTCTCAGGACATTGTCTGGGGCTGAGCGATGGCCAGACTTGAATGCTCAGCGTGGAGAGCCCAGGCTGGCTGACAGGCTCTAAACAGCCCCTGTAAGCTCCTGTCCTTCACCTGCCCCATTTGCAGAACCCCCTGCAGCCCGCAGGTCCCCACACAGAGCCCTGCTTCTCTGCAGGTGACTAACTGCCTGAGGGGGCACTAGGACTCTGAGCTGGGTGGAGGCTTGGGCCCAGCCCTAGCCCTGGCCTTGGAGCCCAGCTCTGGGAAGGCCACAGTGGGGGGACCACATCCCCAGGCACTGGGACGTCCCTGACACCCATAACTCCATGCCAGGCTCCGCTGAAGCATCTAACACCTCAGCAACCCTGCGAGGCCAGGGCAGCCTGACCCTGCAGCGCCTCCCCCATTTCTAACATGCAGGAAACTAAGTTCCTCTGTCAAAGGCACAAGGCTCTGGGGGGCTGGGGCAGAAGCAGCCCCAGGGGCCCAGGGGCCTCAGCTGGACCCTCCTGGGGGCAAGGCCTCACTGCTAGCCCCCTCAGCATGGAGCCACCAGGACCCACCTTCCAAACCCAGGGGCTGAGAGGAAGGTAGGTTCTTAGTGGCTGTGGCTGAAGGATCAGGGAAGGTCCCCGAGGAAGGTGCCCTGGGAATTTGGGATCACAAGCAAATACGAATCCATGGTTTATTGTATGACTTCAGATCTTTAAATCATGATTGTATAATGATACATGTTCATGTGTAGCAGACACACCAGCACTAGGGTTCACTAACAACCTACTAGCGCACCGTTCGTGTACAATGTGCATCATTTCAGATTAAATGTGACGTTGTATTGTGCTTACAGTACGATACATGCCGCTACAATTAACATAAATAAGCACCATATGTTACATGCTAAATATGCATACTTTATAAAATTGAAGTACAACTTATATATTAAAATCTTAACCTGTAGTAAATCTTATGATACGAAAGCAGGGGCCGTGGTGGGGCAGAACAGTGGAGGGCCCTTGGACCCTCATGGGGTCAAGATGCTGAGGGAAGGGCCTCCAGGGAGCAGTGGAACTGACTTTTTTTGGTACAGGGGACTGGACCCAGGGGCACTTAACCACTGAGCCATATCCCCAGCCTTTTATTTTTTATTTTGAGACAGAGTCTCAATAAGTTACTGAGGCTGGCTTTGAAATCGTGATCCTCCTGCCTCAGCCTCCCGAGCCCCTGGGATTACAGGCATGCGCCACTGTGTCCAGCTTGGTCTACCTTTCTTCAAACAACATTAAAGACGCAGCCTCAGGAGCAGGGAGAGAAGGGCACCACCAGTAAAGGAGATGCAGGAGTCTCCTTCTGTGCTGGATGAGCCCCCGGGACCTCATCTGGCCCCTGTGCTGTGGGGCAGTGAGCTCAGGGCGAGAGCAGGGAGGAGGTAGAAGGAGACGACAGGACAGGCACCCACCACGCTGGCTTCAGGCCACAGCAGCATGTCTGTGCTTGGCTTCCCCCCGCCAGGGCTGCTGGGAGGGGCAGAGGACATCAGAGCTGGGGCCCTGCTCTGGGGCAGGAACCCAGGACGGGGCTGGCCTGCGGTTTCCACTCGCCTTGCTGGGTGTTGGTCTCTGTGAAGGTCCACACAGCATGGTGGCAACACTGTCCAGCACGGCTTCCTGTGTGAAGGAGGCGTCGGCGTCTCCTGGTGCAGAAGGGATGTCACTGGCCGCGCCTGCTGCTGAGCCCTTGAAGTGCAGCCGGTGCAAGGAGGGTGGACCTCTCATTCCTTTACCTCTGGTGGAATGTGAATGTCCACAGCCGCTGGTGCCCACTGCATTGGGCAGTGCAGATGTGGAGAAGCCCCTCTGGTCAGTGCTAGTCTGGAGGGAGGAGCCCAGGGTCCTGGGGTGGCAGGGTGTGTGGGGAGGACACAGCTGGCTCTGTCCAGTTCTGGCCTCTGACCCTCTCCTCCAGACTCCTCCTCCCCAGGAGCTGCACAGTCACCTACAGAGGCCAGTAACAATGCTGGTGAATGACGTGCCGTCGGGGCAGGAGCCTGGGGCTGCCTCTGGGGGAAGGACGGGCTTTGGTGGTGGTCAGAGTCCAGCTCTGTGGGTGGTCAGTGTGCCCCTGTGAGCACAGAGCATCAGCCCTGGGGCCCCGTGGGTGAGATGGAGAGTGACTCCCGTAGCAGCACTACTGTGCACGGGGGTCACACAGACGCACGGCCACGGCCAGCCGGGGCTGTGCAGCTCATGCTGCTCACAGCCCCGCCCCACCCTGCCAGCCACACCTGCCCTCCACCTGACCACAGGGCACCTCTACATCCTCGTCGGGCTCCCCCTGGCCTTCCTCCTCTGTCTCCTCCTCCTCCTCCTCTGTCTCCATCGCCAGCGTCAGAGGAAGCAGGGTAGGACTTCCGGGGAGGGACGGGCGGCCTGGGTGGGCTGTTGGGTGCTGGAGCAAGGCCTCTTCCTAAACTCAGACCTTGACGTCCTCAGGGCCCCCCGGTGGCAAGGGCCAGTTGCAGAGGCCACAGGAGAGGTGAGGCCCCTAGGAACCACCCGCCCCGCCCTCCTCAGCCTCCTGGCTGCCCGAGGCTGATTCATTCTTTTCCCACAGGCTGGGCCTGGCCGTGGACAGTCTAGAGAGGTCACCAGGTAAAGGACTGAGAGGAGGGCCAGGCCTGGAGAGGTGAAGTGGGGGCTCAGTGGGCGGGAGGCAGCAGGGGAGGAGGAGGGTTAGGGCCTTTCTAGGAGGTTCTAGGTGGGTGCAGAACGACATCTGATCACGCTGACCTTCTGATGTCCACCCCAGAGGACTGACCATGTGTCTTCTCTCTAGACGTGACCACAGCTGATAGACTTCCTGAGAAGGACAGGGAGACGGGCGACTCTGTAAGTCTTTGCATGGGTGACCTCTCCTGCATAAGGAAGTCCCCTGATTTAGCAGCCTAGCAACACTGCCTCCACTTCCTGGGTCAGGAGCTCGGGAGCAGCTGAGCTGGCTGGTTCTGCTCAGGTCTCTCAGGAAGCTGCAGTAGAAGTGTCCACTAGGCTGCAGTGACCTGCAGGCCTGACTGGGCAGGAGGACTCACACCCGAGCGGGTGTACCCCACCGCAGCTGGCTCTCCCCAGAGGGAGTCAAGACAGGGATGGGCAGAGGCCACATTGTCTTCTGTGGTCTCACTGGAGTGACATGCCATCAATTCTGCCTGTGTGAGGGGATCGCATGGTGGTGTGATCCAGGAGGTGGGGCCCTGGGAGGTGGCTGCCATGGTCCCCCACTCCGCAGCCCCTGCCCTCACCCAGGGGCCCTCTCCCTCAGGTCCCTTCTGCAGGAGATCCCCAGGAGGTGACATATGCTCAGCTGGACCACCGAGCCCTCACAGAGAGGGCAGCCCAAGCTGTGTCCCCACTGACCACAGAGCCCATAGTGGAGCCCAGCACATACGCGACCATTAGGAGACCCTGACTCCAGGCCCGCCCAGCTCCTGTGCCTGAGGACACACCAAATCACTCTTCCAAAAGCCTGAAGCAGCCATTCAGAGGACTTCCTTGGAATCACCCAGGTCTGGAAAGCCAGCCCGTCAGCTCTGCTGGAGACAGCCACTGGAGCCTGGAGGTCTCTGAGCGGCATCTGGGAGATTCATTAACCAGGTGGTCCCTTCCACAGCTGACCAGCTGTCAGAGAGGCCGTGTTACAGCTACTTCCAGAGACCCAGCCACAGTCTCCTGGCTGTTTCCAGAGACCCAGAAACCAAGGTCTTGGCTGCTTCCAGAGACCCAGCCACAGCCACTCCTGGGATCCCCACCTACTCCAGAGACTACATATTGATGATGCTCAGTGGCCCCTAAAGGCCTCCTGGAGTCCACTGCTGACCCCGAGACTGGGCTGCACTCAGGCAGCTGAGAGCTGAGCCCGATCTCTGGGCCAGACCTCACTGGGTGCATCAATGGGCATCTTTAAAAACAGAGCACCCCATCCCTGGTGGTCAGGTCCCAGAGGTTCACGTGGACCCAGCCTCCGCCGTCTCCGCTGTTCCGAGCTGAGCGGGGGCTACGAGGGGTGTCTGGGATTCCTAGTGTCCTTAGAACATATCCAATGGACCAAGACGGCGCACACTCGTGACGTCCCCGTGAAGACCTGACGTAGGCATGCGCCCTGCAGATTTCCAGAATCAAACGCTCCGCACAGCACCACCCTGCGCGCTGCACGTTAGATCCGGGAACTTGCTCATCTGACGACTCCAGCCTGGGTCTATGACTCCAGCCTGGTTCCGTTTCCTGACGGAGCGAGAGGCTCAGGGATGCAGGGGACCTGCCCGCCCACCCCCACCGCACTCACGCACGTCCAGCCACACGTGCACCCCGAACACATGCGTTCGCACACACTGCACATGCAGCACACGCTCCGGTGCACACACACAGGCACATTGCACACACGCATTCACACACCTCAGGAAAACCCCGAGGACCTGCGGGATGGGACCACACTTCCAGGGTGGGGTGCTCTCCTGTTTTAGATTAAAATAGAAAAATTACCCTGCAGACCACTGGGGGGCGCAGCGTCTCGTCGTGACTAGTAAGTGCGCCTGTCTCCGCCCACAGAAAAATCAGTAAGAATCCCACGGGAACAAAACTTCCTGCGCGCGCGTGCGCGTCTTACAATCGCAAGCCTTTCGCGGGATAGGACACGTGTATACAATCGCCAATTAAAGGAAAGAATGGAAGACCAAGGCCCTGCATGCCCGGTGCAGGGCGAGATTTTTAAAAAGTGCGCGCGCTCGTATGAAAAAGAGAATATTAAAAAGTGAACAAACACTCAGCTGGCCCTTCCACGGGCGATGGCCATCCGGGTTCCACGCCAACAGCAGGGCAGCACCCCGTCCCGCCGTCCACAGCGCCCGATCTCCGCTTTGCGGGGACCCAGGGACAGCGCCGGCCGCGGCGGGAGGGTGGCGAGCTGGACCACGGGCCTCATCCTGGCTCAGCGCCGGTGTCGTCCGACGAGCTTCCTTTGCTCTTTCCTTCTCGCCTCGCCCTGCGGTTGGCCTTCTCCGGGACCTGCCCCCTGCCCGCGCCCTATGTCCTTTCCTCTTCCGCCACAGCAGGACCGGGCTTCTGCGTCACGGGTCCAGCTCCTCTCCGCCTCTGCCCCTGGATATGGTCCACCTTTAGCTTTAGCGGCCGTTTCCCCAAGACCCCTGCTGGCGCGGGGGCGGACAGGCGGCTGGAGGCTCTCAGCAGAGGGTGGACCCACGTCCCAGGGAGGGCTCCTGCTATTTCCCGCCCCTCCCCAGCACAGGTGCGCACCAGGCGCTACTGGCCCCGTGGCCTCTGGAAAGCAGGACAGAAGTTAAACAGCGCCACGTCCTTTTCTTTCCTGAGGGGCAGTGAGAGGAGGAGGGCCAAGAGGAGGACAGAACAGCAGGGACAGGACTGGCCTTCCTCCCTGATCCTCACACCTGCAGGACACAGGTGCCAGCTCGAAGGTGGCAGGTTCACAACCTCCAGGCTCCCACGGCCAGGGGCCCCTGCAGGAGGCAGCGCTAGCGGACCCAGGGTCAGTGGCCAGTGGAGGGAGGGGCCGCCTAGACTCGGGACCCTCTTCCCAGTTCAGGAAGCCGGTCTGGGTACCCATTCCAGGTGTCCACCGCTGGCCAGTCAAGGAGAGATCCCACCTGACCAGATGGGGCAGGACCAGATGCTCACGGTAATTCAGGACCCTCAACTAAGTGGATTCTAGCCTGCTGGCTGTGATGGAGGAGCCTGCTGGTTTCAGCCACAGCAGCACATCTGGGCTTGGCTTCCCCAACCCCCGCCAGGGCTGCTGGGAGGGGCAGAGGACATCAGAGCTGGGGCCCTTCTCTGGGGCAGGAACCCAGGACGGGGCTGGCCTGCAGTTTCCACTCGCCTTGCTGGGTGTCGGTCTCTGTGAAGGTCCACACAGCGTGGTGGCAACACTGTCCAGCACGGCTTCCTGTGTGAAGGAGGTGTCGGCCTCTCCAGGTGCAGAAGGGATGTCGCTGGCCGTGCCTGCTGCTGAGCCCTTGAAGTGTGGCCGGTGCAGGGAGGGTGGACCTCTCATTCCTTTACCTCTGGTGGAATGTGAATGTCCACAGCCGCTGGTGCCCACTGCATCGGGCAGCCAGATGTGGGGAAGCCCCTCTGGTCAGTGCTAGTCTGGAGGGAGGAGCCCAGGGTCCTGGGGTGGCAGGGTGCGTGGGGAGGATGTGGCTGGCTAGGTCCTCCTAGCTCCTTGCCCAGACCCTCCATCTCTGCTGAGCCAGGCTCTGTGATCCCCTGGGGGATGCCCGTGACCATCGTGTGCCGGGGCCTGCTGCCTGCAGAAGGGAAGTGTCCAGTTCTGGGATGAGAAACCTCCACCTTCTGAGCCAGAGGCCAGGTTCCCCTTCCCCTCCATGAGTGAAGACACCGCTGGGCGTTATCACTGCCGCTACCTAAAGTCCCTGTGGTCTGAGCGCAGTGAAGACTTGAAGCTGGTGCTGAGTAGGGAGGACGTCACCCAGGCCCCCCACCCCAGTCCCAGCTCAGCCATCAGGTTGGTCCCAGGTCCTGGACCCTGTCCGAGCTGCCATCCTGTCCACAGCCTCCCTGCCTCCTCCTGACCCTGTGTCTCTCCCTCTGCACACTGTCCCCTCAACCCTCACATCCTGAGGTCCTTGGAGCCCTGGTCTCATGGGCCACTTGTGTGACCTGGACAAAGCTCCAGCATGGGGTGGGCATGGAGTTGGCCCTGCTGCTGGTGGGGAGGGGTCCCCAGAGATGGTTGGGGGGCAGACCCCTGCCAGGACCAGCGTCTCTTCACTCAGATGGTGTGTGCCCTGTCCTTTCCATGGGGCCAGAGCCTGGGGTGGCTGAGGGTGCCCTCTGGTGTGGTCCCCTCCCACTGGGCAGGTCACCTTGTCCAGGGACGACCCTGAGCAGGCCTACTAGGGGCATTGGGGAAGTTTTGGGATGTGATGATCCATGTCCTGTGTGTGCTCAGTCTAGGGTCCATGGAGGGTCATCTCATCCCAGGGAGGCACAGAGCACATTCTCCCTTTAAAGCCAAGTGTTTCCTCCCTTGTCTGTTAGTTCTGCTGCAACTCAGACATCCTGGGGTCACGTGCACAGTGTGCAGGGTGGTGCCCTCAGCCAGGCCTGGAGATACTAACTAGCTTATCCTAAGGCTCTAACACGTCCCCAGGATCCTGGGGTACTTACTGGTGGCATAGTGGCCCTGTGGGTGAGGACAGACCCCAGACCTTCTGACCCTGTGTCCTAGGTGTGGCTGCTCACACATGTCTGCCCAAGACCAGGACCTGTGGTGAGTGCGGGGGGTTGCAGAGCAGGAGCAGCCCGGGTGCCATCCTTGTGCCCCAGGTCTCTCCACCCACCCTATGGGTCTGCAAAGGTCACTCATAATCAAGAGAGGGCCTAGGCCAGTGTTAGGGGCACACCATGTGGGGTGAGGGACCAGCCGAGTGGTCACAGGCAGAAGGAGCTCTTAGCTGAGCCTCTGCGTGTCCGCAGGAGCCCCCAGCCCTCAGGGGTGTGACTCTGCACCTGTGCTCCTCGGCAGGCACGCAGGCACTGCTGTAAAGCAGGTCACTCTGCAGAGACAGCATGGTGTCCACAGACGGGGCACCTGGAGGGCA
>CM053414.1:50156249-50303126 GCA_028644305.1 Xerus rutilus
CCCAGTGAGCCCCTGGACATCCTGGTCACAGGTGAGGAGCCCAGACCAGGCAGTCAGGGACCCAGACTCTGCACAGCTCTGTGTGGGGACCCAGGAGGTGATGGGCAGGGTGAGGCCTGAGGTCTCAGGAGGGAGAGAGACAGGGAGGAGCAGGGATGGGCAGAGACGACAGGGACAGGGGAGGCACAGGGAGAGGAAGAACCAGAGACCATGAGACAGAGAGCAGGGTCCTCAGAGAGAGGCCTGGGGAGGTCTCAGCTCAGAAGAAGCTGGGCCGCCTTCACCCCTGCTTCCTCTCTCCAGGACAGCTCCCTGGCACACCCTCCCTCTCAGTGCAGCCAGGTCCCACAGTGACCTCAGGAGGGAACGTGACCCTGCTCTGTCAATCAAGGAGATGGATGGCCACTTTCTGTCTGTGCAAGGAGGGGGCAGTTGAAACCCCGCAGTGTCTGAGGTCAGAGTACCGAGCTCCACAATATCAGGCAGAATTCTCCATGAGAGCTGTGACCTCAGCCCTCGGGGGGACCTACAGGTGCTATGGTTCTCTAAGTTTATACCCCTACCTGCTGTCACAGACCAGTGCCCCCCTGGACCTGGTGGTCTCAGGTGAGTGACCCCTGAACCCGTCCTCTAAGCTCAGGATTCACTGAGGCCCTGCCCAGGAGAGCGCTTGGTGGGATGGGAGTGAGGGAGTGAGGGACCCTCGGGAGGCTCAGCCAGCGGGATTCACCCCTCAGAGAGGAAGGGCAACGGGGTCTCCAGCACGTGCACCAGCCCATCCTGGAATCAGCAAGGTGCAGGTGGGCACAGGAGGGTCCTGGGGAGGCCAGGGAGGTGTATGAGGACGAGCAAGACAGGTCCCCAGGGCAGCCTGCACCCCTCACCTCCTGTTGTCCTCATTCCCAGGATTCTCTGAGGGCCCAAATCCACCACCCTCACGACCCAAGTCAACAGCTGGTGAGTCTCAGGGACATCTATGTAAAAAGTCTCCTGCATTCTCGGGCAATATAAAATCACTCTGAGTTACAAAGTCCACTTTCAAACTCAGCTAAGATTATGTCTAGGGCACTGACAGAGAATGATCAGGGACTCCAAGAAGCCAGTGGTCAGGACTTGGAGGCTGAGGGTGAGGTCAAGGCAGAGGGGACACTGCCCCCAGCTTGCGGAGGAACACCCAGCTGAAATGGGGAGCAGGCAGCCCAGCCCTCACCTCCCACCCACCCAGGAGGCCCTGAGGATCAGCTCCTCACCCCCACGGACTCAGGACCCCAGAGTGGTAAGTGAGGGGCTCTGGCAGGAGGTGGGGTCTGGGGCAGGGCTGAGCTGAGGGTGGGAGCAGCCTCCTCTGGACATGCTGACATGGACGAGCCCCTCCCTCTGGCCTCAGTGTGTCCAAGTGTAGAGGAGAGGCCTGGCCAGACCTTCAAGTTCCTCTCAGTGCTGACCTTGGCTGTGCCCTGCTGGGAGAGGGGCCTCCAGGGAAGCTCCAGGACCTGGACCTGAGGGCACTGTTCCCTCTGTGCAGTGACAGTGACACTGTGTGGGGCAGGGGCTCAGGGCCATCGGGGTGTTCAGGCTCTTTCCCTCCAGCTCAGGGCTGAGCTCTGGGGGAGAGAAGGAGACTGGAAGTCAGACTCCCCCAGTCCAGGCCCAGCTCTGGGGCTTCCTGCTGGTGACTGGGCAGGTGACCCCTCTCTCAGCCTCAGTTTCCTCACCTGTACCTGGGTGGGGGTGGCTGTGCCTTAATGCATGAGTGGCAGGGTTGGAGGTGGCAGGTGGAGAGACCAGCAGGGCCTGGCACACAGTAGGTGCTCAGGGAAGCAGTGTGGTTCCTCATTCACAATGTCACCGTGCCCAGGACGGGGAAGGCACCTGCAGGTTCTGGTGGGGGTCTCAGTGGCCTCCGTCCTGCTGCTCGTCCTCGTCCTCCTCCTCCTCCTCTGGCGTCACAGCAGACGCAGGAAGGCAGGTGAGTGGCACTGGTGACCTGGGCCTCAGCAGGCAGCGAGCTCCCCATGGGCCAAGCAAGGGTGGGTTCAGGGCAGCAGTCCCAGGGAACCCTGCCCTCTGGGGACAGGTCACTTGGAAACCCTTCTACAGAAAATCAGAATAAAAAACACCTGCTCAGAGCATCCAGACAAATTTCAGGCAGGTGTTGACCCTTTTCCAGCTCAGGAGATATTGAGGGGTGTTTTCAAGTCCTCTCCTTCCCCTGCTGTGGCCTGTGGGGGGCAGGTGGTTCTCCCCTTGGCCTGAGACTGTCCCTGTCACTCAGCCCAGGCAAAGGCTGGCTTCCAGGGACCTGCAGGAGCCACTGTGCCAGCACCCAAAGACAGCAGCCTGCAGAAGAGGTGATCCTGCTCCAGACCCAGACCCCTCACCATCACTGACTGCCAGCTGACACCCCCTTGTCCCCTCCCCACCGTCCCTCACTGACCCCTGACACCCCTTGTCTCCCCAGATCCCGCCCAGCTGCTGTTGCCCAGGAAGAAAACCTCTGTGAGTGGAGGGGGGCTGAAGGGAGGTGGAGCCCCAGGTCTCAGCATCTCCCAGGGGCGGGCAGGAGGGGTGGCAGGTAGGATCTGGGGTCAGGCTGAGTGGACTGATTCCCATGCTGTGGACCTGGGGACATCACCATGGCTCCCTGCCTCTGGGTCCCCATCTGGGACAGGGCAGGGAATGTGGGACTGAGAGACCCCAGCAGCTCTGGCCAGGAGATGACCCCCGTTCTGCCCCCGCAGATGCTTCTGTGAAGGACCCGCAGCCTGAGGACCAGGTGGAGCTGGACAGTCGGGTGAGACGCTGCCCCGTCCAGGCACAGAGAACTTCTGGTTCCCGGCTCAGCCCACTGGCCATTTCTCTGTCCTCCTGCCACTGGGCCTCAGTGATGAGCAGGCTGACCCCTCCTTCTGGGAGCTCCTGCCCCCTGCTGTGGCCCCACCCTCCTGGCCCCACTAGGGTGCCCTTCCTGGCCCTGGCTGTTGACGTGCCTCTGGGGCCTCAGAAGGACCAGGAATAGGAGTCACCCCGTCCATGAGGCTCCCCACACTCCTCCATCCAGCCACTCTCAGGGCTCCCTCTTGACGGGCTCCAGGTCAGAGATGCAGGCGCAGCAGAACAGAGCCCCCACTCCCTGAGCTCACCTGGGCCACGACCTGAAGGAAACGCAGCCTCAGGAGAGCAGAGCCCTAAAGGGGAACAAAGCAGAGGAAGGGATGGGCTCAGGGAGGCCCTGACCAGCTGTCCTCAACACAAGGCGGGATGCACAGGGCCACGCGAACCTGGACCACACCTGCAGCAGAGGACGCGGCAGGTGCCAAGGTCCTGAGGCAGCAGCGTGCTCCTTCAGGACGCTGGGGCTGTGGCTGGAGCCACGTGAGCAGGGCTGGGAGTGTTAGGATGAGAGCTCAGAGCTGCAGGAGGAGGCTGCCGGGCCCTCCAAGGCCTCGGGAAGCCCTGAGACCCCATCAGGAGGGACGTAATCTGACTGAGACTGTTAAAGGGTCACTCTGGCCACCAAGTGGAAAGTGGCTGGAGGAGATCCCTAGTGGTCCCAAGGGGACACATCCATCTGACTGTGTCCCTGCTGCAGAGCCCACCTGACGGGGACCCCCAGGTAGCGACGTATGCCCAGGTGGAGCACTCAGGACTCAGGAGGAGCGGGGGCTCCCCTCTTCCCCTGCTGTTGGGGCAGTTCCTGGGCACAAACGACTCAGAGGACAGACAGATGGACACTCAGGTGGGTCCCACCCTCTCCAGGCCCCCAGCTTCCCCGTGCCAAGCACACAGCCTCCCTCCCACCATCTCCCTCTCCAGGATGCTGCGTCTGAAGGTCCCCAGGACGTGACCTATGCCCAGCTGTGCAGCTTCACGCTCAGACGGGGGGCGGCTGCCCCTCCTTCCTCCCTGGCCCAGCAGCCCCCAGCGGAGCCCAGTGTGTATGCTGCTCTGGCCCCCGCTCACCCAGGGGCTGCCCCAGGGGACACTCACTACTGACCCTCAGCCACCGGCCTCCTAACGCCTCCAGAGATTTCGGAACTGCTGAGACTGGCCTGACTCTGCATCAGAGATAATTAACACCCCTGAGCAAATAAAGCAGAGGTTTCTCAGTAATCAAGGAGTGGAATGCGAATCAAGCAGAGGGAGAGCATGTCTTCACGTGAACGGCAATGTTAATATCACACAGCAAAGCTCTGAACTGAGAAAAAGAGGGACCCTGAGTGATTATATTAGGAAATGGGTTGTTTGTTTTTTTTTTTATTTTTATTTTTTTGTACTGGGTATTGAACTCAGGTGTGCTTAACCACTGAGCCACATCCCCAGCCCATTTTATTTTTATTTTAACACAGAATCTCGCTAAGTTACTGAGGCCAGACTTGAACTTGAGATCCTCCTGCCACAGCCTCCCAAGTCACTGGGATTACAGGCGTGGGTTTCCGTGTCCAGCTCTAGGAAACATTTATTTTAATTCATGAGCTCTTGTATCAAGGGTTTAGAAAAAGAATTACAAATCACTCCAAATGAAAGTAAAGGGGAAAATAATAAGATTAGTTACTAGTGGGGAAAAAAAACCTGGCATACGTTTCTATATGAGAAGAACAAGATCGCAGAGAGCACGGCAGATCCCACACACATGCTTAAGAGACAGCAAGGGGACAGTAGGAGCTATTTTATGCCCACACATTAGAGGATGTAGATAAAATAGGCAAAATCTCCACACATACAATTTACCACGTGAACATAAAAATAAACAGCAAATCTGAATTGTCTCATGCACACTAAACAGACGGCGCCTGTCATTGAAAACGCTCCCCATTGACAATCCGAGTTGAGGAGCTTTGCTGGTGGTCTCTTCCAAACACTCAGGCACTCGGGAAACACGCACGTGGCCCGATCTCACCGACTGCTTGAGGCTAGAGAGGAAATGCACCCCAGCACGGGCTCTCAGAGCAGGAGGATACTGATACTGAAACCGGCAAGGAAGCACGAGGACAGGCAAGTCACAGAAGAGCTGCCCCAACCCAGACCTGGGCCCCTAAGATAAATCAGGTTCCAGCTGGTGCCAGTGCTGAGGCTCACGCCTGTCAGCCCAGCAACTCGGAAGGCTGAGGCAGGAGGATCTCAGGTCCAACCTTACAGACACTCTGACTCCAAAGAAAAAATAAAAAGTGCCAGGAAATGGCTCGGCGATGGAGGTCCCCTGGCTGCCCTCCCATCCCTGCTGGACTCTGTGCCCACAGGAAGGTCGATGCACCCTGACCACACGAGGATCTTGCTTGGTTTTGGTTTTCACTTTTGCTTTCAGTGTGGAGGACAAGAGTAGCTTAAACTCAGAAATCAAGCCATACAAGTGGACGCATTAACAGAGCAGGTGAAAGCTATCGTCTAAGAGATGGGACAAGCCTGTCCCTGCCTAGACCTGTCCTCCACAGGGAAGACTCACAGAGCTGCCGGGAGCTTCCGCCCCTCAAGGAGCCCTGCTCCAGAGCTAATCCGCTCCTCCGGGTCGGTTTCCATTGGTGGTTTGAATCCGGTGCCTCACAGGTGCTGGGCAAGCGCCCTGCCTGGAAAGGGGAACTTCCTGCTGCAGGCCGACCAGGAAATGTCACAATCACATCAGGTCTTCAGGGACAGTCTCCGATTGGCTGCTCTGTGGTCCATTAACCAGCGGCTGGGGGTCTCCTGGTGTAAGACAGGGGTTCTGCTCCTGGGAGGAGGGGGCTGAAGAGGGAGAGGTGACCCCAGGGGGAGGGGACTTGAAACAAGCAGCAGCTGCCTGCACAGGGGAGCTGGTGGAGGAAACGGAGAAACAGAGCCACACCCCAGGCCAGGGGGCGTCAGACGTCCCTCTGTGGGTCCCTAAGTCTCACCAACACCTCCCAAGCCTCCTCCTCCCTGGGGTCATGGTCCCTGACACCTGCTGGCTGCCCCTGCAGCCCAAGCACACAAGGGAGCCACCCTCGGCCCTGGGGCTGGTCCTCCACTGCAGAGGTTACCTCCGGACAGCGCTGCCCCGAGCCCTTCCTGCCCACGGGCCCTGGCCATCAGCACAGCCAGGCCCTGGAGAAGGCTGCAGACGTCCATCCACGCCATCAGGCCAGCCCTCCTGGCCCACTCCAGGTCCTGTCCCTGCCCAGCCCAGTGCTCCCAACCCTGCAGAGCCACCCACCCTCTCTGGGCCCCCCTCCATCCCCCCACGTCCCTCCCAGGCTCCCCTTCCACACCCCCTCTGGCATTTAAGGCTGTTGACCTCAGGCCAGAGCTGCTCTCAGCTGCTCCCACGACAGTCCCCTCCTGTAAACCCAAACGCCCCACTCGTGACCACCCACAGACACAGGCCAGCTCACAGATGCTCCCGAGCCCACCCGAACAGTGAGGGCTCCTTTGCAAACGCCTCACCCACCATGAAGACAAGCAGCCCCTCCTTCCTCCGCACGGTCCACCTGTTCATGCTGTCAGGTGACAGACCCCAGAGACCAGCCACACAGAGTGCTGACGAGAGCAGAGGCCAGGGCAGGCCATGCTGGACATTGCCATGGTCCCCACATGGCACCCTCCCACGCTCCTGGTGTGGTGGTCCCTTCTACAAACAGATCCCTGCTCGTCCTGTTTCTGCTTAACCTCCGTCATAAAGCCCCCTAGCCTTCAAGGTGCACTGGGCCTCGAGACCCTCACCTGGGACCCCCAGTGCACGTAGTTCTCAGAGCAGCTCCAGCTGTGTGACGCTGGCCTCTTACAGTCCCCTGGCCTCCTCGCCTACCACTTGCCAAACCCAGTGAAGCCCTGCGTTGCCACGAGAGCCGCGCCAGGTCGGAAGACGGAAGGCCTCGTCCGCACAAGGGAACAGCCTCCGCCCGGCACCACAGAAGCACACTGGTCATAACCTATGCATGCCGGCTGATCAGGGAGGACCTGGGCCAAGGACCACCTGGACACGTGGACATGCGAGTCCATCAGGAACACCGGACGGGGAACCTATCACCTCACCAGACGGGAACCCCTCACTAGAGGCCCATCAAAAGGGGACATGCCCCCCACAAGACAGAACACGGAGGCATGCTGACCTGTCACCTGGTCACTCATCATGGGCCTTGTCCAGGAAACTCGCCTCAGAGAGGAACCGCTGATTTCCTGTCCCCATGGGGCTTCAGCATGTGTGGCTTCTTCTGCCTGCAATGACCACCTGCGGCCCTCCAAGCTGACAGAGATGGAAACTGCTGTCAGGCCAGACCCTCTGCTCGGACATGCTGGGGACGGGCTCCTTGAAGCCCTTCTCTGACCACGGCCGGCGACCTGACTCCGCACCCATCTCTGCCTGTGTTCCTGGCCCAGTGCCCTGCAAACCTGCAGCCACTCTGACCCTTCCTCTGTCTGTCTGTGACCTACTTATATGTCATTGTGTGAATATGTGTGACTGGGGGTCAGAGAGCAGAAATTAAGATTGAAAACCGGGACACCCACGAGTGTCCGTGAGCTGCCACTGCTGAAGGTGTGGCTGAAGGTGTGGCTGAAGGTGTGGCTGTATGTTGTCCAGGACATACAGACACAGGACAGATGCGTTCCGTCCGTGGTCAATGACACGGCACACTCACGACAGCCGTCCAGCCATGGCTCTGTGTCCAGGAAGACCACCTGCCTCGCTGGGCTCCGGCTCCCTGGCCTGCCTGCATGTGGTGACCCCGCGATTGGCCTGGGATGACAATCTGCACCGACAGAAGCTCAGGAGGGGGAAGTGCCTGGCCTCAGGCCACACGGTCTCTAGACCTGGAGTGTGACTGGACTGGGCCCCGAGGTCCGGCCCTCTCCCACCATGTGTGGAACTCTCTCCCTGGGCTGGGGTCAGGCAACGGGGGGTCAGTCAGGCAGCAGAACCTGGGCTCAGATCTGGTCTGAAAGCTCCCAGAGCCTCTGCATCCTCAGCCCTGGCCTCTAGGCACAGCCAGTGAGGCCCTGGGGCTGGACTGCGCCTGAGGAGGAACCTCCATTTGCAACACAGAGCTGAGGGTCCCCTCTGCCAACAGCCCCTCAGGCTCGGGCTCTGCGCCACCAGCACCATGGGAGGCAGCGCCAAGACCCTTGCCCTCACCTCCCTCCTCTGCCTGGGTGAGCTCTGGGGAGGGACGGGCCCTCCTGGGTGTTGGTCCCTGAGAGCCCTGGAACTCAAGCCTGGGGAGGCTGTGCCCCTGGGGGAGGCAACGCTCTGAGCCCAGCTCTGAGCCCCAAGCTCAGAGAACCAGACCAGGCACAGGGCGGGCGTGCAGGCCACTCCTGACAGAGGCGGGCACTGGGCCATGGGTGGTCCTGAGGCCCCCTGGGTTCCCACGGGGACAATCTCACAGGGTGCTCTCTTCCAGGGCTGTGTCGGGGCCTGAGGGACAAGACAGAGGCAGGTGAGTCTCAGGCCTCCTGGTTCAGCCCCTAATGAACCTTTGCGTGGCTTAGGAAAGGGGAGCCCGTGGGCCTGGGGGTGCTGACCAGTCTGGGAGTGGCCTTGGGCTGACCTGGCAGACAGGCAGACATCCCTGAACCCCAGGTCTGTTTCCTTTTCAGAAACTCTCCCCAAACCCCTCATCTGGGCTGACTCTGGACCCATGGTTGCCGCAGGGAGCCCTGTGACCATCTGGTGTCAGGGGTCTCAGTGGGCGGACACTTACCATCTGTTCAGAGCTGGGGCCGCTCCAGGCCGTGACACCTGGGCCCCCCTGCACTCCAGAGACAAGCCCAGCTTCCCCCTTGGGTGGCACACTCACACACCGTGGGGCTGTACCGCTGTGCCTATCATATCAGGGGCAGCTGGTCCAGGCAGAGTGACCCCCTGCACCTGGTGGTGACAGGTAAGAGGGAGGAGCTGCCCTCCCCAGTGTGGGCTCCCCAGGGCCCCCTTTCACGTGCTGTCCTCTCCCCCAGCACTGTAGGGAGCATCCTCCATCTCAGCCCAGCCAAGCCCCCTGGTGGCCTTGGGAGGGAAGGTGTCCCTCCTGTGCAGCTTAAGGGACATGTCAGGGACATTCTCTCTGCTGAAGGAGGGAGGAGCTGGACCCCCCAACCCATGGCACAGAGGTTTTCTCAGGGGAGGCGGTACAGCCTGTTCTCCCTGGACCCTGTGGACCACACCCACGGGGCACCTACAGATGCTATGGCTCCTCCAGCTGCAATGGCTTCTTGTGGTCACACCCCAAAGACCCCCTGGAGCTCCAGGTCACAGGTGAGGGGTCCTCTGCAAGCCCCATCCCTTTGCTGGGCCACCAGAATGATCAAAGCCATGAGCCCAGGGGACACTGGGGAGATGGGCTAGTGGGTGACACAGATCTCTTGGGGGCAGAACCACAGGCAGGAGCGTGGGGTGGATACGGGGAACGCTCTCCTGCAGGCCCCAGAGGGCAACATGGGGAGCGTCCCCTGAGACTCCACTGTTCCATGTCTCAGGGGTGGGCAGGGAGCCCTCACAGCCCAGCCAAGCTCGCTGGTGCTCTCTGGAGACGGTGTGACCCTCCAGTGCCACTCGGGGTCCAGCTTGGACAGATGTGCTCTGATCCAGGACTCGGAGCTCACAGCCCCCAGCACCTCGACTGGCAGCATAGTCCTGTCTTCCCCCTGGGCCTGTGCGTGGCTCCCCCGGGGGCAGGTACAGGTGCTATGGGGACACGGCCTCTCCTCCATGTGGTCAGCCCCCAGTGCTCCCTTGGACATCCTGGTAGCAGATGAGGAGCCTCTGCCCGTTCCCACATCCTGGTGGTCTGCTCGGGTGCTGGGCCAGGGTGTAGCTGGTAGTGATGGGGTCCAGAGAAAGGGTCCTGCGGTCGGAGCTGAGACGGGGGTTGGGAGAGGGGCTGAGACACTGAAAAGCATGAGACACCCCGACAGACAGACAGGGAGAGAGGGGCTGCAGAGTCCCTGGGGCGGATCAGGTCAAGGGCACATGGGAGGGCTGCTCCCTACAACAGGCATCCCTCTTTCCAAGATTGTACCAGAAACCCTCCCTGTGGGCCCAACCAGGGCCCTTGGTGGCCTGGGGGGAGACTGTGACCCTGCAGTGTCTTTCTGAGATCTGGTTGGACACCTTCCACCTGTGCAAGGAGGGGTCAGCTGCTGCTCCCCAGCGCTGTCACCTGCAGGACGGGACTGCGTCTTCTCAAGCCAGCTTCACACTGAGTGCGGTGACCTGGGTCCACGAGGGCAGCTACAGGTGCTGCGGCTCACACAGTAGGGACCCCTACCTGCTGTCGCAGCCTAGTGAGCCCCTGGAGCTCGAGGTGTCAGGTGAGGGCCCTCACTCTCTCTGTGCCCTCATGGCAGTGACAGGCTCTGTCACCAGGAGTTCCCTGGGCTGGGGTTAAAGGACTCCCTGAGAAAGGGTCAGTGAGAAGAGAAGATGGGCCCCTCACTCCTGGGCCTCTCTCCAAGCCTCCTCTTCAAGCTCCTCTGAAGTCCAGCAGGGACATGGTGGGTGGAGGGTGGCTGACAAAGACTCAGGGCAGAACTAAAGGAGGAAGGCTGGACGGACCCCTTCCCATGTCCCATGTCTCTACAGGCCCGGTAGCCCCTCACCACAGAGAGTGCAAGACAGGAGCAGAAGAGGCTTCCATCCCAGGAGGCCAAGACCTCCCTCTGTGGCACAGGGGCAGGTGGGGGGACTGGTGGACGGGTGGGTAGGAAACTTAGGCACCTGGGCTCAGGGCTTGGAGGCTAAGGGTGAGGTCAAGGCAGAGGGGACACTGGGCCCAGCCTGGGTGGAGCAGCCAGCTGAAGTGGGGAGCAGGCAGCCCAGCCCTCACCTCCCACCCACCTAGGAGGCCCTGAGGATCAGCTCCTCACCCCCACGGACTCAGGACCCCAGAGTGGTAAGTGAGGGGCTCTGGTAGGAGGTGGGGTCTGGGGCAGGGCTGAGCTGAGGGTGGGAGCAGCCTCCTCTGGACATGCTGACATGGACGAGCCCCTCCCTCTGGCCTCAGTGTGTCCAAGTGTAGAGGAGAGGCCTGGCCAGACCTTCAAGTTCCTCTCAGTGCTGACCTTGGCTGTGCCCTGCTGGGAGAGGGGCCTCCAGGGAAGCTCCAGGACCTGGACCTGAGGGCACTGTTCCCTCTGTGCAGTGACAGTGACACTGTGTGGGGCAGGGCTCAGGGCCATTGGGGTGTTCAGGCTCTTTCCCTCCAGCTCAGGGCTGAGCTTTGGTGGAGAGAAGGAGGCTGGAAGTCAGACTCCCCCAGTCCAGGCCCAGCTCTGGGGCTTCCTACTGGGTGACTGGGCAGGTGACCCCTCTCTCAGCCTCAGTTTCCTCACCTGTACCTGGGTGGGGGTGGCTGTGCCTTGATACATGAGTGACAGGGTTGGAGGTGGCAGGTGGAGAGACCAGCAGGGCCTGGCACACAGTAGGTGCTCAGGGAAGCAGTGTGGTTCCTCATTCACAATGTCACCGTGCGCAGGACTGGGAAGGCACCTGCAGGTTCTGGTGGGGGTCTCAGTGGCCTCCGTCCTGCTGCTCGTCCTCGTCCTCCTCCGACACCGTTGTCAGAGCTGACAAAGGCAGGCAGATGAGTGGCAGTGGGTGACCTGGGCCTCAGCAGGCAGTGGGCTCCCTTTGGGCCAAGCAAGGGTGGGCTCAGGGCAGCAGCCCTAGGGAAATCTGCCTGCTAGGGACAGCTTAGCTTGGGAACACTTTTGTCCTAGTGAGAAAATCTAGAAAGAAGAAGTGTGAGCACACATGGAAGGATTGTAGAGTGTTTTTGGCTTTTTCGGATGAGAACTATGCAGTTGTGGGGTGTTTTATTATTTTAGTTAGCTTTTCGTTTGGTAGTAGGGGTTGATCCAGGGTGCTCTATCACTCAGCTACATCCCCTGCCTTTCTGACTTTGAAACAGGGTCTCCCTGAATTGTTGAGGCTGGCCCTGAATTTGCAGTCCTGGCTCAGCCTCTCAAGTAGCTAGGATGCCAGGCCTGTGCCACTGACACTGAGCATAGCTCATATTTTTTAAACCTGCCTTGTCTTGAATTCTACATGGAGATGGGAAGGTATTCTAATCTTTCTAGTCCCTAGATTCTCTGTAGAACTCTGCAGCCACAGGGGAGGTCCCAGGGTGGTCTCCAGGCTGATTTCTAACTTCCTGCAGAGGCCGCAGAGGCACAGCCCAAGGACAGAGGCCTGAACAGAGGTAAGACCTCCCCACACCCAGCTTCCCACCTCGGCCGTGGCGCCCTCAGTGTTGCCTACACTCCATGCTCCTTCCCCAGCTCCAGCGCTTGTGAGGTCCAGGAGGGGAGCCTGTGTCAGGGAGGGGGCTGTGCTGGGGGAGGGAGAATGGGCTGGCAGGCACCCAGGAGGCGGGTGTTAGCTGGAGTGTTCTGGGCTTAGGGGTGGGAGAGCACGGACCTGACACTGTGTGCCCTTGGCCACGTCAGAGCCACTCTGGGCCTCTGTGGAGCGAGCTCAGGGAACCTTGGAAACATTAACCTCCTGGTTCTGTGCACTCGCCCCACACCACCACCAGATGCTGTCGTGGAAGACACACAGCTGGACGGGCAGGTGAGTCCCCTGTGGCCCTCACCAGGGTGCCCACATCCTTGCTCAAACTTTAAACCCAGAACAGCCCCCCAGCAGCGTCCAGCAGCCCCCCCCACCCCCCCGCACAGCACTCCCTCCCTGGTCCTGAGCTGAGCGCCCACCAAGCTGGCAGGGCTGAAGGCATGGCTTAGACCGTGCCCGGCACAGAGCCAGGCAGAGGGGACTGCAACCTGAACCCCACACCCTGGACCTGCAGAGGCCCAGAGGGCGTCCCACAGACAGCTCAGCCCTGGGCTCTGGCTTGTTTTACTTCACTGTCCTGTAGTTGTGTGAAACCAACCACAGACCAAAGCAAGAGGGGACAGTGGCTCCTACCCACACCAGGATCCTCCACCTGCCCTGGCAAGGGAAACCGATCCCTGGCGGGGGCACCTGGGGTTGTTGCTCCTCTAAGTGAAGAGGCCACTCCATTCCCTACTCCCAGTCCTGACCTCTACAAGCACCAGGTGTGTCCCTCCTCCCTTCAGTGACTGGAGGGCAAGAGTAGGCCAAGCCCACCTCCCAAGAGAAGCTGAGATGAGGACTAGAGTCCTTCCTGCCCAAGCCCCAGCTGCCCTACCCTAAGCACACCCCTTCCCTCTCACTGTCCCCACCTCCAGGCCGCTGCATCTGCTGCATCTGAAGGCCCCCAGGATGTCACCTATGCCCAGCTGTGCAGCTCATCCCTCACCAGGAGTCAGGACAGGCCCCAGATGAAACCAGTGTGTACGCAGCCCTGGCTGTCCAGATAGAGGGCAGGACCCAGACCCCACACCCCAGAGGGCCAGGACCCTGGGCCCTGGCCAGGTTGGGGACACAAATGGACAAGAGCCTCTGAGATGCATAGAAACTGCTTCCAGGAAGTTAGCCACCCTAGAACACCCGAGTGACCCCGTTAACCTTTACATCCAGTCGCAATCAAGACCACCCAGCCCGAAAAGAGCAGTGCTGGCGATTTTGTGCAGGACTCCATGGATTGACCAAGGGACCAGGGCTGGGCCCTGAAGTCCCCAAAGGTCTGGACTACAGCATGCCAAGTGCCTGCAGGCTTTGACCAACCTCCCCAGCCTGACACAGCTTCTTAGCAAGGCAGGAAGAGGGAAGCTGGTCTCCTGACCACGAGTGTAGAACACTGGGTGGTTCCTCAAATGGCCCTGCCCAGAGGTCATTAGCCACTTGCCACTCATTAAACCTGCATGTTGAGACAGAGTTGGACCCTCCCCAACAACCACCCCATAGCAAATCTTCCCATGACTCAGATGAGGCTCTCTGGGGTCCAACTCTCAGGCCATGCTGAGGGTGGGACAGGCCCTGACCCACACTTGCTACTTTTTCTGGAAATGACTCTCTTGTCCCCAACTGCACCTGCCTGGTTTTACTCAGCAAGACCTGGTCTTTCCCAACAATAGAAGTGACTGCATGTTCTGTTCACTAACCTGTAGCCCACCCGGCCAAGGCCCACATCTGGAAGGTGTTCCCAAGCTGCGCCAACAGGATTAGCCTGGACCAGGTGTTGTCTTCTAGCTTGGCAACACCTATACACACCAGCTCCAGGAAGCCTGGCCTAGGACCCAGCCGAGCTTCTCTGCCCACCACAGATGTTCAGAGAGGGTGGGAGGACATGTCGAATAAATACCAACTCCAAAGTGTTGATCCTGTTTTATTATCTGACTGGAAGACAATGGGGGGGGGCTTAATCCTCCTCCTCATCATCACCAGCCCCGGCCCCACCCTGGCCCTTCTTGGCATTTTTCCTCTTCACGCGGCCTGGGCGGCCACCTCCATATGGAGACCGGAGGGAAAAGTCGATGTGCTTCTGGGAGTCCAGGCGGACAATGAAGGATGGGATGTTCACCACCTGCTTGCGGACCCTGAAAGGATAAAGTGGCTGGAGGGGCCTGGGGGGACCAGAACCCCAACCAAGACACCACTCTGCTCTCCGCCTGTGCCTTGCGCTGGAGAGCTGTGCTGATCGCTGGAGAGCTGTGCTGATCGATGGCGTGCTGGGGCACTCCTGATCCTTCAGACTCCTGTTCTGGATCAGCTTTAGGTCATCAGGACACCACCCCAATGCTTGGGGTGAATTTATCCTCCACTTTACAGAAGTGGAGAGAAACTGAGAATCCCATGCAAGACCACGAAGTGAGAAAGGGAGCAGGTATGAGCCCAAAACAGACTTCCAAAAAATGAACTAACTGTACGTAGCTGGGCACAGTAGCACCCAGCTTGGGAGGCTGAGACAGGAGGATCGCAAGTTCAAAGCCAGCCCCAGCAACTCAATGAGGCCCTAAGCAATTCAGTGAGACCCTGTGTCTAAATAAAACATTAAAAAAGGGCTGGGGATTTATGTGGCTTAGTGCCCCTGGATTCAATCGCTGATACCAAAAGAAAAAAAGGAACTGCACCCAGCCGTCAGCTCAATCCCACTTCACCCTGGTACCTGCACCAAGCCTCCAACTTAACAATGACAAAGTGGGAGAATGCAGTGACAACATCCAGGATCTGGAACAGGCTCCAGCAGAGCAGAGTCCACCCAGCATGGCCCAATCCTCACCACCTTGAGGGCACCAAGAGCTGTTACCTGTCTAGCTGCCCGCATGCCCGGCAAAGACCTTCGCAAGGTGTACGGCTCATGCCGCAGTGACCCTTGCGCTGACAGGGGCTATAAGGACCAAGGCTGTCCCCAGATCCCCCACAAGATGTTTGTAGGGGGTGAATCCATACCCTCACGCCTCTGTCAGCTCCAACAGCTGCACAGGAGACAGGGACAGCAGGCTTAGAGAGGGCAACCATCGAGGGCATGGGGAGTTTCAGGCCCAGCAGCCGCCATACCTGATGTGGCGCTGACGGATGAGCACACGCGCATGGTGGATGGACTTGGCCAGGCCCAGCTTGAAGACCTGGGTCTGCAGGCGCCTCTCCAAGAAATCCTCGATCTTCAGGCCCAATATGTAATCCAGCTTCATCTTGCCCTCATCCAGCACCCCGATGCGGACAAGTCGTCGCAACAGGGCATTGCCTGGGGGACAGGAAGCACCCGCTCAGGGTTCTGACCTCAGACTGCCAGGGTTCAAATCCTGGGTCCACCCCTTGTAGCTCCAGGTTGTGGCCGTGGGATGTTAAGACAAGGGCTAACTTGATACAGGAATCAGCATACTCGCCACCATGAGGTAATCCTCAAAACCACCCTAGTCACCTGCTTTACAAGAACAGGTGCCCACAAGTACCTATGGGCTCCTCTGAAAAGCACTGGTGCTACAAAGCTACTACGGCGCCAGCAATGCTGTGCAAGAGCTGCTGAAAAAAAAATCTGAGACTAGGTGTGTTTCAGTTGATACATGGCATTCATTTTACCATTCTTTTTCTTTAAAAAAAAAGTTTTTTAGTTATAGATGGATACAATGCATTTATTTTATTTATATGTGGGTGATGAGGATCAAACCCAGTGCCTCACACATGCTAGGCAAGCACTCTACCACTGAGCCACAATCCCAGGCCCTCATTTTACCGTTTTATTTAAGATTTTTTTCCATTTAAAAATAACAAATAGTGTCCACAAAATCTTACAGTTGAGTGGCAGGATGCCAGACCACCACTGTTCAACAGTCCCAAGCCCAGAAGGCTCTGCCACTTACTCATGGCCCATCCCAAGCTATGTCTCTAATCTACTATCCCTCGAGGGTACGGGCCTCACTGTGACCACTGAGCACTTCAACACACTGGTGTGCAGCTGATAAACCAGCCCTTTGACACTGAGGCAGAAGCCCCAAATTGTGCTCCTTTTAAAGGGATTACTTCTACTTTTTATAATAGCTGTCATCCTAGTTACAGAGACAAAAAAAGAAACCCACATTCCTGGGACTATCATCCTCCAACAGAAAGGCAGGCTGACCAAGGAGCCAACAGGGAAGCCGAGAGCAGGATGCCTGCAGGCCCTGGCTCAGCACCTTTATTCACTAGAAAGTGCTTCCTAAGAAGCCACCACCCTCCTCAACTTTCACTTCTACCCTGAAAAACCAGACAGCCCTCATGAACCTGCAGCTCTCTTATGAGTAGCACCAAATCATGGACCCTGTGTTTAGTTCTGTGTTCAAAAAGTGCCCTGTAAAACAAGAACCAGCTGTGGCCTGCTCCCACGGAGCTATGGAAGAAACTGCCATCTGGTTACCAGTGCCCATCGCAGAGGGGATTCCAGAGCTTTCATGAGCCTCTCAAAGAGGTCTACTACCTGACAGAAAGAATGAAGACTTCGTTCAACACCTGCAAGCCTGGGTCTAATCAAGTGCATGCTAATTTTGTCCTCCTCCAGCTCCATGACGTACTTTCTCAACCTCTAAAATGCAGGACCCTCCTCATGCCTGACTCTTGTTGTGTAACTCCATCACACACATGGAGGAAAATCTTACTAGCAACCGTATCTGAACCTAAAGCCAGTTGCCCAAGGAGCCAGGCCTCCTGATTCCCATCCCATACTCTTTTCCCCTATGTCATTATGTAAGCTCAGGCCAAAAATAGTGTCTCAAGATGGTATCTGAGAGCCAAGCATAGTGGCAGGCGGCAGCTACTCAGTAGGCTGAAGAGTTCAAGGCCAACCTCAGCAACTTAGCAAGACTGGAAATAAAAAGGGCTAGGGACACAGGTCAGCACCCCACGGTTCAATAAATAGTACCGCTAAAGGCAAAAGATGGCAAACCCTATGTCACTACAACGTTTGCAACCCCTCCCAGTGTCATGGCCTGAACTGCTTTTCCTGAAAATATCTACCTAACTCCCCCTGTTCGAGCCTTTACTGTCACTTAAATAGTCTTAACCAGCTTACTGAATAAAGAAAGCAAAGCAAGCCTCCAAGCTATCAGACGTTCCAGAAATTTCAGTCCATTCCCACCACCAGCAAACAGGACACAATAAAGAGCAGAATGCTTTGCTATGTAATACACAGGTAGTCTGACGTGCAAACAGGACTGGCATCACCAGCTCTAGACACATAATGAACTAAAGTATAGGACAAGTATTTAGGTCCACTTTTCTCATCCACATCTCCATTAAAAAAATAGCTAAATTAAGGGGAGGGTCACAGCTCATTTACAGAGCACTTGCCTAAGATGTACAAGGCCCTGGGCTCCACCCTCAGCACCACACACACTCAAAAACCACCACTAAGTGTGGGAAAGGCTGGGAATGAGTCAAGGCAAGGCCAAAGCCTTTGGGGGTATGGTAGAGCACAAGCTTAGCGTGTGGGGCTGGATTTGAAGCCCCCAGCACCAAGAAAAAAATCGCTAAATAAAAAACTGACTCCGTTTGTTCAATGTCACACCTCTCACCAGAGTAGCCTAGACCTCAGCAGCCCAGCACCCCATCCCTTTGGGACAGGCTCATACACACCTTCGAACAGACGTCGCGGATCTTTTTCGTCCAGCGTCAGCAGTTCCCGGGCAGCTTTGCGAATTTTGGCCAGAGTAAATTTGACCCTCCAGACTTCACGTTTGTTTCGGAGACCGTACTCGCCTGCAGGTGGGTGGAAGGGCGGGGTTGACAGTCTCTGGACAACCGACTAGCACAAAATCTGATTGGCAGCACCAAGATATATAAAATCGGAACCCACCGATCCTTACTGGAGGAGACGCCCTCAGGTCCAAGTCTGCAGGTGAGCGGCCTTACCACGTGCTAACTCCCGCCGCCCCCCACAGCCCCCGATCTCGGAGGCCGAAACTCCGCCACTCACCGATCAGCTTCAGTTCTTGGTCGAGGCGAGATTTCTCAAAAGGCCTCCGTGGGGTCACATAGGTTTTGCGACATACCCAGCTCCGGGCCACCGGCATGTTGGCTCGGCTTGTCCGCCTGCGCCAGAGGGGAAAGCTCCGCGTGAGGGCTCCATGCCGAGCCTGCGCAGTGCCCACGTCCGCCAAGGGCTCGTGGCACTCACGGGCGACCTCGCGAGGACCTCCCCGAAAGCTTTACTACTGTCACCCTCAAAACGTGCTGCACTCGCGTCCCCAACTTCTGTGTGGTCACGAAGGCTCAGAAGGCCCGCTGATCACGCACCCCACGCTCCAACTAGACCGCAAACGAGAACTTACCTGTGAACAGCCGCCGGAAACAAGAGAGGAGCGTGCGCGCCTGGGCCGCGTCTTTATACCAACCCCGCCTGTCGTTGCGTCATCACGCAAGGCGCACGTCTGAGCCAATCAGAAGAAGCGTTGGCGGACTGAAAAACGGTGGAGTCGAGAGGCCGGGCTAGAGAGGCCTGCTGGGTTGGGAGGACTTGATCTGGGCGCTCCTGGAACGCTGAGGTCCGGGAAAAGGCGGGAGGTCACGAAGACGGCTTTTCTGCGCCGGGCGGTGGTTGTGTCGCCATACAGGGGACCCGAGGTCTGCAGAGGTACAAAACACCTCTACCGGGATCTCCCAGCCCCTTTACTCCGTGACAGAAAATAATTTAAGGACATGTCTGATTGTAGAGCAAGAAGGGAGAGCTTTATTGGCAAGTAAAACGGAAGGGGTGCGCGAGAGCTCCCGCCAGGGCCTGAAGTTAGGTTTTTACTAGGTTCAAACTTAGGTGGAGCTGGGTAGTCAGCGGCTTGGGAGACTGAGGCAGAAGGATGGCAGGTTCACGGCCAGCCTAAGCAACTTAGCGATGCCCAGTCTCAAAATAACAAATATAAAGAGGTGGGTATGTGGCTCAGTGGTTAAGCACCCCCGGGGTTCAATCCCAGTACCAAAAAAAAACTGAAATATGTATGATCCCAAGGAGCAAGACTTAACCTGTGGCTGGGAAACACTGAGCAAGGTATTATTTTCCCGTTGCAGAGTCTGGTCCGGTGTGTAGATAAAACCCACTCGCCATGGTGCGATCAAATGTTAGTCCCTGGCCTCTTCACAAGGTTAATGGTCTCTTTCTGTTGAGGTCTTTTTCCTGTCTTGCTATATATTCCAGAAAACATAAGGCACTGGAAAGTCACAAAATAATTTGTGAGCTGTTCAGTGCACGCTTACATTCTTTTCTCTGAGTCTCCTTTGTCCAACGACACAAGTTGTTTAAAAGTTGTTTGTTTTATATTTTAATGGGAATATTTCTCCTTTAGAAACTCGTTGTTCTTTCCCTCTGTATCCCTAAACATCTTTCTCAGTTTTTAACAGGTCAGGCAAACTAGCTTAGGATTTGAGTCCTGGTGCCACGCTTGTCTCTGAACACAGCTGGAGGAGTTGTCCCTACCCTCTGTGGACCTCAGCCTCCTCCCTCTGCAAAAAGGACCTCAGATAACTGGAGCTTCATGGACTCTTCCAAGCCAGATGGTGATTCCATGAGTAATGAAACTTTTGTGTTCAGAATAATTTCAACCAGAAGCATTGCCAAAAACTTGATTTCTGGAGGTGCACACCTGTAATTCCAGCTACTCCACAGGCTGAGGCAGGAGGATTCCAAGTTCAAGGTCAGCCTAGGAAACTTAACCAAAACTGTTTCAAAATAAAAGGGCTGGGAATGCAGCTCAATGGTAGAGTACTCCTGGGTTCGACCCCCCAGAACCACTAAATAAATAAATGAATAAATAACAGATAGAGTTTTATTTTTCTTTCTTTGCTCTATTTGTGATCCTTGTGCCTCAGCCTCCCCAGCCACTCCCAGCCTGCCTGCTCTTTTAATGTGGCTTAAAAAAACCTGAAGAGTATGGCAGAAGGCTGACTGCAGTTCATGACTTGCTCAGGGACACACAGCTCACCTTTTGCACCGATGTTATTCCATTTTGGCCTTGCTTTTCATAAACAAGGGAAAAGAGACCTTAGTAGAAACTGCCATTCCTGGAATTACTTATAATGTCTTTGGCTACCTCTGGGGAAGGCGCCCACCTTCAACATGGGCTTCCTTCATCTGCACAACAAATATTTGGCCCCGGGGGGTGGGGGGTGGGGGTGGGGGGGTGTTTACCAGGGATTGAACTCAGGTACTCAACCACTGAGCCACATTCCCAGCCCTATTTTATTTAGAGACAGGGTCTCACTGAGTTGCTTGGTGCATCACCATTGCTGAGGCTGGCTTTGAACTCATGATCCTCCTGTCTCAGCCTCCTCAGCCGCTGGGATTACAGGCGTGTGCCACTGTGCTGGCAACAAATAGTTCTAGAGCGGCACGAGGAATCAGTCTACACAGTGGCGTGTAGCGCCAAATACAACCGCCCCTCCTCAGAGCTCAGAGTCAAAGAGAAGGGAACAGGAGAAAAGTTAAACCTTGTAGGTAATCTTGAGGGTTTTTTTTTTTTTTTTGGGGGGGGGGTGGCTTCCAGAACAGGGAAGGTGTTCTGAAACCTACTGCTATACCTTCTGCTCCACCTTGGTGCCATTTATCATCCAGAGGGACTTTCACAGTTTCTTTATTGTCACAACTTTTCCTAAAATAGCCCCTAGGGTTATTTCCTCCTAGCCCTTTTCTGGAATAATCCCAGACACACTTTTTTTTTTTTTTTTTGGTATAGAGGATTCAACTCAGGGACACTTAACCACTCTGCTACATCCCAAGCCCTTTTTTGTATTTAATTTAGAGACAGGGTCTCACCGAGTTGTTCAGTGCCTTGGTAAGTTGTTGAGGCTGGCTTTGAACGCATGATTCTCCTGCCTTAGCCTCCCAAGCCACAGGCACCACCACACCTGGCTCCCACACCAACAATTTTAACTGTCCTTGTGAGCTAATGTTTAATGAGCACTTTAAATGTGCTAGGCTTTGAATTTTAACAGTAACTGTTGTGACCCATGAGTTTTTTGTTTTTTGGGGGGTTTTTTTGGTACTGGAGATTGAACTCAGGAGCACTCGACCACTGAGCTGCATCCCCAGCCCTATTTTGTATTTTTATGTAGAGACAAGGTCTCACTGAGTTGCTTAGTGCCACACCTCGCTGTTACTGAGGCTGGCTTTGAACTTGCGATTCTCCTGCCTCAGCCTCCCTAAGTGCTGGGATTACAGGCTTGCGCCACTGCGCCTGGCTTGTTTTTTTGTTTTTTTTTTAGGACTGTGGATTGAACACAGTGGTACTTTATCACTGAACTACATCCCAGCCCTTTTTTATTTTTTATTTTCAAAGAGGATCTCACTATGTTGCCCAGGCTGACCTCAAACCTATGAGCTCCTGCCGTGGCCTCCAGAGTTGCCGGGATTGCAGGTGTGCACCACCACACCTGACCCATGAGATGATTTCTATCACTCAAAATAAAAAAGAAAAAAAAGGTGGTATTCTGGAACAGAAACCATCCCAAGAGCTTTACATATATTAATTCACCTCCCCAATACATGCTTGGGTACTTTCAGGAAGTACCCCATATCAACACTCACTTCAGTAGTATTATCAGTTGTATTTTACCAAGGCAGATGCTAAGGCACCAGCGGGTGGCGGGGAACTTGCCCAAGATTACACGATGGGGAAATAGACAAAGACCAGCACGTGAGGAAAAGCACATGTCACTGGCATCTTAGTAGACTCAAAGGCAGGAAGAGGACTGGCAAAGGATTATGGTGGGAAAGGGACGGCTTCCCATGTGCCAGGATTGGACTGTTGGCCTGGAGACCTGTCTGCAGGCTGTTTGGTTAGGGGAGCAAGTTGGGCATTCTCCGGTTGGTCCTGAGTTAGAAGCAGGGATAAGAATCAGTCATGGAGTCCTAGCTATTTTGGAACATTGTCACGGGGGTGCTTGGCTTCCTGGACTGCTGCTAGAGAGGGCAGTCTTGACTTGGTGCCAGCCTGACTGCCAGCCAGGCTGGCTGCCTGGGCTGCTCATGGCCAGGTAAGGGGCGGGTTTCCTGAGAAGGGTGCTGCAGTTGTGCGAGGGTTCTCTATGTGGCTTGGCTCGTCTGCACAGCCAGAGGTCGAGCCCAGGCTGCAGCTGGGATGGGATGGTTCTGCAGCCCACCGCTCTCTACAGGGTGACTGGTGCCTCCTCAGCACAAGTCCCCCTGGCCCGTTTCTCTGGCACAGCATCTCCACCCAGATGCCTGGCTTCCAGTTCCCACAGCACCACTCGATAGCTGCAGTGCCTGCGTAAGCTCCTCCTCCACTGCCTCAGCTTCCCCGCTACACAAAGGGGAATGACGCCTGTCCTATAGGCGTATTGTGAGGGGCAGAGGATGCAGTCTACACAGGTGCTTACAGTCCAGCCTGCCGAGAGCACTCAGGGTAGCTGTCATTACTATTATCATCTTTTTGGGGGGAGCTGGGTGGGTACTGGGGATGGAACTCAGGGACAATCAACTACTGAGCTACATCCCCTGCGCTGTTTTGTATTTTATTTAGAAATGGTCTCATTCAGTTGCTTAGTGCCTAGCTGTTGCTGAGACTGGCTTTGAACTTGTAAACCTCCTGCCTCAGCCTTCTAAGTCACTGGGATTACAGGCATGTGCCACCAGGCCTGGTGCCTTGTTCACTTTTGTTTACAGTTTACTAACTGGCATTGAGACAAATGTTCTATGAGTGCAGGGACCCATCTTTCCTATTTCTGTGTAGCCCAGGTCTACAGTCAATACTAGAGGTATGAATGAATAGCCAGATGCATCCTCTTTAAGTTCACTGCTCACCGCTGTCTCCAGTCCAGCCTTCTCAACCTACCCAGCCCTCGGCGCCTACATACTTCTGGACTAACTGCACTGCCAAACAAATTATTTATTTTTAGTACTGGAGATTGAACTCAGGGGCACTTGACCACTGAGTCACATCCCCAGCCCTATTTTGTGTTTTATGTAGAGACAGGGTCTCACTGAGTTGCTCAGCGCCTCGCCGTTGCTGAGGTTGGCTTTGAACTCGTGATTCTCCTGTCTCAGCCTCCCTAAGTGCTGGGATTACAGGCTTGCGCCACCGCACCCGGCTACATTCATCTTCTGATGTCACTTACTGCCCCCACTTCTCTCTGGTTCTGATCTATCATATTCCACCATTCTCCAATCTCCTTCCTGCCTCCAGACTCTGCCCTGTTCCCTCCCTTGGGCCACACTAAGCTCAACTCTCCCATGAAGCTTCTTCCCTGTGTGAAGTTTCACCTCATATACAGGAATTTTTTTCCCTCTGGCAGTGGGAATTGAACCCAGAGGTGCTTGACTATTGGGCTACATCCTCAGACCTTTTAAAATTTCAAGACAAGGTCTTGCTAACTTGCCAAGGCTCATCTCAAACTTGTAATCCTCCTGCCTCAGCCTCCGAAGTCACTGAGATTACAGGTGTGCACCACCACACCAGCTTCATGTACTATAATTTATATAACCATTCCACCTATCAGAGACATATGAGCCATTTCTAATTTTCTCCTATTTTTACACTGCATGTGTACATTTGTTTTGGATTTTCTTTTCTTGGGGGGCGGGTACCAAGGATTGAACTCAGGCACTCAACCACTGAGCCACGTCCCCAGCCCTATTTTGTATTTTATTTAGAGACAGGGTCCCCATAAGTTGCTTAGGGACTTGCTAAGTTGCTGAGACTGGCTTTGAACTTGCGATCCTCCTGCCTCAGCCTCCTGAATCACAGGGATTACAGGCATGTGCCACCATGCCTGGCACTCTTTTTCTTCACACTACATCACTATTTTTATTTGTAACTTCCGTATGCATCTGGAATGTCTGTAGCAATCTTTTCAAGAGGAAGCTGAGGGCTGAGGAAACAAAGATCAGATGAGTGCACAGCCCTGCAGCCTGCTAGTCATGAGACCCTGGACAAGTCATTTCCTCCTTTCTCCCATCTGCACATGCAGGTGAATGCACATCACAAACTTGACTCTTATTCAACAAATTTATTGAGACCTGTTGGGGTCTTAGGTCCTGTAGAAAACAGATCTACGCAACATAGGCACTCTCAAGAAGCTGATGGCTTGGACATAGATAACTACAAAACAACACAGCCAACAAGTGCCTTGAAACAGGAAGATCCTAAAAAGGATGTAATGTTCAAAACCCTGGGATCAGAGACTAACCGTAGAGAAAGGTAGGAGGGCATGAGCCTCCATGTAGAGATTGAGTGTGGGGACGTCCAGGAGGTTCCTATCGCTGTCAGCCACACCCCAGGGTCTCTGGTGCTCACTGCAGGCTGGCCCACTGCAGGGAGGTGTAGGCCACTATACCATTTCGGTATGGAGAACACAGCAGGAGGGTCTTTCTGACGCTGGTTCCGAGGCGGCCAGCCGAGACCAGATCCTGGAGTGGGATGGGGTCATCAGGGGCCCAGCACTGGGCAATGTAGTGGGCATGGAAACGGAGTGGATCACCTGCAAGAGGGAGAAAGGCGTGTAGCAGTTCCCAAAGACAGACGGTTGAGAACACATTGGAACATGACATGGGATCATGTCAGCACTCAATAAAATTGTTCTGAAACACATACTCTTGGATCCAACTATTCCACTTATAAAAATTTTTTCTAGCTGGGTGCAGTGGTGCACGCCTGTAATCCCAGCACTTTGGGAGGCTGAGACAGGAGAATCGCGAGTTCAAAGCCAGCCTCAGCAACGGCAAGGCGCTAAGCAACTCAGTGAGACCCTGTCTCTACATAAAACACAAAATAGGGCTGGGGATGTGGCTCAGTGGTCGAGTGCCCCTGTGTTCAATCCCCAGTATCAAAAATTTTTTATAGTGGCACTGAAATATACCTACCAAAATGATCATTTTGTTATTACTCAAAATTGCTAACAAATGGAAACAAACCACACACTGGTTAAACTTGAGGTACATCCATGAGACAAACATACAACTGTCAAGATGAAAAGAACCTTAAGCATTCCATATTGGTAATTTCATACCACCTCGCTTCTATCACTCCCTACCCTACACATGAAGCAGCCATGGGGCTGAGGGGCACTGAAGAACTTGGAATGAATTATGTCCTGCTTTCTAACATGAGCAAGGTTCATTTTATGCAGCAAGTGAGGGTAAATGCTGTCCAAACACTAGGCAGAAACGTGACTATAAGGAAAGATGTGAAAGAGAAGTGAAAAAAAAAAATGTAGTTCTGTGAGTTTCTAAAGGAATCATTTTTTTAGATTGAGGTACTGAAGAAATACATAATTTCCACTTAGGCAAATATGACAACACGTACTTAATTGTCAAACATATTCTTGCCTTCTAATGCCCTGACATTTGAACATTAAAAGCAACCACTGGGGCTGGGGTTGTGACTTGGTGATAGAGGGCTTGCCTAGCATGCGTGAGGCACTGGGTTCGACTCTCAGCACCACATATAAGTAAATAAATAAATAAATGTCCATCAACAACTAAAAAAAAAGAGCAACCACAGATAATCTCACAATTAAAAACAAACAAAAACCTTAGCCAGGCCTGTAATCCCAGCTACTTTCCCATCCCCCTAACCCCATCCCTGCCCAATGACAATTTAGAAAATGGTCACTGATACACTGAGGGGAGAAAAGAAGGAGAGGAACAAGTTATCACACTGTATATAACATCATCTTATGTAAAAAACCAGTAACTGAATGTCATGGTGTGGCCTGACCACGGTTAGTCAATACCTCGAGGAACTCAAGAAGAGATCACACCAGATTCATTTCTGAGAAGTGACTTTAGCTGTGTGTCAACCAGCTAAAGGATTTTACAATAGAATGGAGCAATAATAAATGGCATAAAAGAAAAATAAAAAGGGCTGTGGTTATAACTCAGTGGTATAGCACCCCTCGGTTCAGTCTCCAATTCTCTCTCTCACTCTCACACTCTCACACACACACACACACACACACAGTGGTCAACAAACTTTTTTCAAGAGCTAGATGGTAAGTATTTTCAGTTCAGTGGACCCTACTGCAAATGTGCAGCTCTGCCAGTGTAACAGCAGCATGGCCATATGTGAGCAAGTGCACCAGCAGCTACTGTCACCAAGCTACTTAGGAGGCTGCAGCAGGACAATTACAAGCTCAAGGCCAGCCTGGGCAATTTAGCAAGACCCTGTCTCAAAATAATTTTTTAAAAAGGGGCTGGTAAGCCAGGCGCGGTGGCACACACCTATAATCCCAGCACTTTGGGAGGCTGAGACAGGAGGATCGTGAGTTCAAAGCCAGCCTCAGCAACGGCGAGGCGCTAAGCAACTCAGTGAGACCCTGTCTCTACGTAAAACACAAAATAGGGCTGGGGATGTGGCTCAGTGATCGAGTGCCCCTGAGTTCAATCCCCGGTACCAAAAACAAAGTGGGAGGGGCAGATGATGCAGCTCAGTGGCAGAATACTAGCCTAGTATGTGTAAGACCCTGGATTAAATCCTCAGTATCAAAACATGCTAACAAAAAAACTTTAGTTACAGGGCTGGGGTTGTGGCTCAGTAGTATAGCACTTGCCTGGCATGTGTGAGGCACTGGGTTCGATTCTCAGCACCGCAAATAAATAAAATAAAAAGGTCCACTGACAACTAAAAAATACTTAAAAAAAATAAAAGAACTTTAGTTACAAAAACAGTGGGCCAGATTTGACCTCAGGCTGTAATTCCCCTGGATTAGGTGATTCTGAAAAAGTAGAGTAGGAATCTGAATGAGGCACTACTCAGTAGAGCACTCAAAGGACACCACAAATCTACAAGGGAAAGGCTATGCCCCATCCAAGGGACTGGCCTTGCATCTCTAAAACAAAGCCCAGCTGCGCAACTGGTTTCAACAAGAAACCAGCCATGGTGTATGAGCACAGCCATGGTGTGTGAGCACAGCCGTGGTGTATGAGCATGGTGTATGCTCTCGTACAGCCATGCTGCTACTGTTACACTGGCAGAGTTGCAGTTGACCCTTCTGGTTGTCATGATGCCTTAACCAGCTGAGAAAGGAGCATCAAAATGCTTGAGAAGTTAACCCCAAACCTGTTTTCTGGAGCTTAGCATCTTTTACCTTCAGAAACATTTAGAAACAAAGCTTATAAACATGTAAGGAATTCAAATCTCAGAGCACTTACGAACGAGGATACGTTGCCTCTTGGGTATACTGATTATTGTTTTAGAAATATCGGCCCAGTAGAACTAACAGTTCAGCCCATGGTTCACTTTTTTTAAAAATTTTTTTATTTTTTTTGGTACTGGGGATTGAACTCAGGGGCACTCAACCACTGAGCCACGTCCCCAGCCCTATTTTGTGTTTTATGTAGAGACAGGGTCTCACTGAGTCACTTAGCGCCTCGCCGTTGCTGAGGCTGGCTTTGAACTTGCGATTCTACTGTCTCAGCCTCCCAAAGTGCTGGGATTACAGGCTTGCGCCACTGCGCCCAGTTCCGTGGTTCAGTTTAAAATGTGGGATCAAGAAGCTGGGAATACAATTGAGAGGTAGAGCACTTGCCTTGCAAGCGTGAAACCCTGGGTTTGATTCCCAACACCAAAAACATACACCAAGAAAACTCCTACGTGATATTGGGTAACTAACTGATTTAAAAATTATTGTATCCTGAAGTGGCTTGTTTAAGATGGATTATCACCTTGCTCTGGCTGGCTTCAAGTTCCTGAGCTCAATCAATCTTTCTGCCTCATTCTCCCAGGAGCTGGAATTATAGGTACATGCCACACCACCTAGCTAGAACAAGTTTTCAAGGCTATTTAAGTGATATATATGTGCCTGTCTATTTATACAAATATACCATTTACCAGACATACTTTATATAACCTGTGCTTTTTTCCACGTTTGTCGTAAGTGTACGTGGATGTACAGCTCTGATAACTAATGTTACGTTTACTAATTTTGGGGTTTCTTTTTTTGGTACTAGAGATTGAACTCAGGGGTTCTTGACCACTGAGCCACATCCCCAGCCCTATTTTGTGTTTTATTTAGAGGCAGGGTCTCACTGAGTTGCTTGGCGCCTCACCCTTACTGAGGCTGGCTTTGAACTCGTGTCACCATTACTGAGGCTGGCTTTGAACTCCTGCCTCAGCCTCCCAAAGTGCTGGGATTATAGGCTTGCTCAACCGTGCCCAGCTGGGGATTGTTTTTTAATTCTTCAATACCATGAATAATCCCGCAATGAACATTCTTATGTGTTTTGTGCATATTTCTAAATATTTCTGAGTGACTCTCCTGGATCATAGGGAAGATTTAATGCATTACTAAACTGTTCTCCACACAAGCCTGGGAACTTCCACGTGCTTCCTGTAGGTCTCAGAGGCTAAGACAAGGAGAGACAAAAAGGAAAAGTGCAAAACCCACTGAGATTGTGAGGAGGAGCAAGCAGTCAGAGCTCCCAACCCACACTCACCAGGATAGACCAGGAAGTCACCCCCGAACTTGCCAGCAGCACTGAGGAAGAAGCCTCGCTCCCACAAGTCTTTGTAGATCCTGTAGCGCAACTCATGGGCAGGACGGCCAGCATGGGGCCAGTCTTTGGACTGGACACGCCAGTCCAGAGGCTTAGCCTTAACAGGTCGAGGCCTGGCAGTGGCTAGCTGGACCAGCAGGGCAGATCTGGGCAGGGGGCCTACCCCATCAGAAAGCCCTGGCTGGGGAGAGGAGGAAACTGGGGAGGTGCAGAGAAGTTTTGTGAATCCAAGGGCAACTTTCTCCACTCCCAGAAAGACCCAGCCCACACTCCCCAACCCGGCCCCCACCTGTGGATTCAGCACCGCCCCTACCCTACCTGCTTCCTCTTGCTCCCGCGAAGCCTGGCTATCACCAGTCTTTTTCCCTTCAGCCACTTGGCTCCCGCAGGCCTCCTGGCTCTCACAGGACCCTGAATTCTGTTCCAGCTTCTGCTTCTTGGCAGCCTGGCCCTCTGTGATCTTCTCCAGGAGCTCCTGACGCCGGGTCTCGCGCGCCTCAGCTGCCAATGCACTCTGCTCCTGGAAGCTCTGCTCTTGCTGGCGTTTGAACGATGCCAGAGCCTGAGAAACAAATCGAGCTGGAAGCCCAGGACCCAGCCTGCGCTCCCTTAGGAAGCCGGGATTCCTGCCTGCCTCCACCCTCCCAGGCCCTCCCAGCTCAGGCACCCCGCAGCTCTGCTCCAACGCTTACCAGGCCGTGGTGGCTGGGGTCGGGGCGCGGGGCGCTGACCAGGGTCACGGCGCCAATCTCGGCCAGGAGCCGCGCCTCTTCGGGCATGAGCAGCAATGGGAGACCCAGGCGCGAGTTCTGCCGGGGCCCGCGGGGCAGGGCGCCCACGGTGCGGCCGCCGACTCCCAGGCGCTCCCGCAGCGCCTGCACCGCCTCGGCGCCCCACACCAGTGAGCGGCCGTTCTCCACCTCCACCACCAGCATCGTCCTGCGGAGCGGGAGCAGCCGTCACCCGTCCAGCCGCGCCGGGCCCGCCCGCGCTAGCCGCAACCCGGGTCGGGAACAGTCCCTCGGCTCAGGACCCGCCAGCCAGCGGCCGCACGGGCCACCCGCGCCAGCCCCGCCTCCAGGCCCGCCCAGCCCCGCGGACAGGCCCGGACCCCTAGTCCAGCCACCAGGGCTCCACCTGGCCCTTTGGCTTGCGGTTTGCACCGCTCTGCCAACGCTGCCGCGGCTGCCATCCCGCCCTCGCGCCTCCGAAAGAAAACGGCAAGCGCGGCGCCACGTCCCTCGGTAGGGGGACTGGCACCGCCCCTCGCAAAGCAGGCGTCAGGCATCGGAACCTCTCGGGCCTTGGGAGCCCAGCAGGCCACACCTGCTCCCGGACGCTAGCGCCTTGGCTCCTCCCTTCACGAACTACCCGGGCTCGGCTTCGCGGCCCTCCCGCCCCGAATCACTCCCACAGGACCGAACCCCGCCCGTTCGGCGTTCGGGTGTTCCTGGCCGGACCACTCCGCAGCCCCGCCCCCCCCGGGACGCGGGTGTCCCGCGTTCGGGCCTCCCTGGCTCCCGTCAACCCACAGCCTGTGGCTCCACCCCGCAGCCGCCACGCGCCCCAGTTCTGGGAGTTCCCGCCCTACGGCCGAACCCTGCAGCCAGAGGCCCCGCCCCGGGCACCCGCCGTAGGCTCCGCCGGGCGGGCTCACCCCACTTGAGAGCGCTCAGTCAGCGTCTTGCTTTCTCTGAGCGTCCCACTGTCCTCCGACAGAACCAGCTAGTCGCCTCGTAAACACCACTGAGTCGAGGCGGAGCTAGCCCCTACGTAGTGCACTGCGCATGGCTTCCTCCAGCCCCGAACACGCCGACCCTCTGCGTCACTTTCGTCATCACGCACGTCAGCGGAGCGGGAAGCCTGGGGTCCGCTCCAGTCAGGACCGTAGCCCCGCCCCCTAGAAGCACCTTGGTCCTGCCCTCCGCCGCGTGCTTCCTTCCTCCAGTTGGGTTCTGCAAGATAGGATCCTGGGTCTCTTTACCCTGGCTCCGCCCCCTAGGCACCCGAATCCCGCCCCCTTCAGGTCGCTTTAGCCCCGCCCCTTTCTACGTGGTGCGAGTTTTCTCTTTCGTGTTGCTTATGGCCCGCCTTCCTCCTGTAAACGAGGCTCGATAATCAGGGAATCTGTTGGCCCTGCCTATAATTAAACCGAAGTTACATATTACCTATTATTTCCAAGTAAACTAAAGCTTGTAGCCCCGTCTGCGAATTTCCGAAGTAAGCCGAAGTTTGTGGCCCCGCCCACATCCGGTCGCACTTGAGGCCCGCCTACATTCGAACAGTGACTTAAGCGCTTGACAAGCTCCGAAGTAAGTCGGAGCGTGTAGCCCGCCTACGTCAGAACAGTGTTCAAGTATTCGACTGTCTCCGAAGTAAGCCGAAGCTTGTGGCCCCGCCTCCAAACAGTGGGCTCAAGTTCCCGACCGTGTCCGAAGAAATCCGAAGCGGAGGCCCGCCTCCTCCGGAACTCCGAGCTCCTGGCCCCGCCCCCCGGGCGCTGTGCTGGCTCCTCCCGGCTCTAAGCTCCCGGCCGCTCTTCGAGCCTGTAGTCCTGCCCATTCACGTACTGGTGCTCGGCCCTCGGGTCTAGCGGATCGGCCCGGTTGGCTGCTTGTGGCTCGTGCTCCCATTTCCCTCTCGACCCAGCCTACCCAGCGCCCCGACTGCCGCCGCTCACCAGGCCCCGACCGTGAGGCCCCTCCAGTCCCAGCTGGAGCAGGCGGCGCGGGGGCGAGCTTTGAGGGGAGGCGTGGCGGCGGACGCGGGCTGGGACTGCTCGGTCGCCTCCAGCCCCGCGGGCCTTTCAGGTGGGCTAGGCTGGGGGGGAACTGCGTGGGGGCGCTGCGGGCTAGCTAATGGTGAGGGGCGGGAACCGCGCTGGAGTGAGGCCGGCGCGGTGGCGTAACCGCCTGTAGCTCTGCCCGAGCGCCTGGGACGGGCGCGGTGCAGTCCAGCTGTGGACCGGGCCCGAAGACTGGTAGGGTCAGCTCTCGGGGTCTAGGTGGAGAGAGGTCCGAGATCTGGAAGAGGTGAGGGCTGAAGGCCCGGGCTTCCCTGGGTGCTCTCGAAGGGGAAGGGTGGGGAGGTCGGGGTTCCTGAGTCCTTCTGGAAGGCAGTCTAGAGGGTTCCCGGGTCCTCCAAGGAGGGGATGGGAGGTCTGCATGTCCGGGCTCTGACAGAGGGAGTATGGAAGGGGAGCTGTTTCTGAGCTCTCGGAGGAGGGATGTCTTTCTGTCTGGGTCTTAAATGGGGGTGGGGAATAGATTTGATTTCTGCGTTGGCCAAGGAGTGGGGTGGGGACTGGATTCCTGGGTCCTAGGAGGAGGAGGAGGCACAGGCCTGGTGTCCTGGATTCTCTAAGAAGAGCTGAAGGCCTGGGTTGTCAACACAAGCCCCTGCCCTCTATCCCTCCCCCAGATCATGTCACCCGAAGAATGGACGTATCTGGTAGTTCTTCTTATCTCCATCCCTATCGGCTTCCTCTTTAAGAAAGCTGGTGAGTCAGGTTCCCTCCCCTGTGGAAAATAAGGGGGGCTGGGAGGGGGACCCCAGGAAGGTTCCAGGCTTATGCTTTCCCTTTTCTCTGCAGGGCCTGGGCTGAAGAGATGGGGGGCAGCAGCTGTGGGCCTGGGACTCACCTTGTTCACCTGTGGTCCCCACACTTTGCATTCTTTGATCACCATCCTTGGGACCTGGGCCCTCATTCAGGCCCAGCCCTGGTGAGAACCGGGAAGAGGGAGGGCAGGGAGAGTGCGGGTGTGGGGGAAGCAACTTGTTTCCTCTTTGAGCCCTTCTCAGCCTCTGCCTTCGGCTCTGGATGCCTCCTCTTTCTTCTTTTTCAGTCGTTTGCCTCATCTTTTCCCCTTTCTGCCTTGTTCTGCACCTTGTCCTCGTGTGGTTGCTCCTTTTTGTCTGTGTTATGGCTGGACATGTCACCACTCATGGTCATGCGTAGCCCCTCCCCGCCCCCACCCTCCTCTTGAGCTCTGGATCTTGGTGATGGAGAAAAAATGGAGGACTGCAGGTCTCCCCTGCGGCTTCTCTCAGCCCCTCTTCACTCTTCTCCTTGGCTGTGCGGTTCCAGGTGTTGCCTCTTCCATCCCTGCCTCCCATTCTCCAGTCCTCTCTCTGCCCTCCCCTTTTTTTGTCCCAGTAGGGAGAGGTGGGGGAGGATTTGTGGCTAGACTCTGGGAAGAGGGAGACAGAGGCCCAGGTCCCTGCCCACATTGACCTCCTTGCTGCAGCTCCTGCCATGCCCTGGCCCTCGCCTGGACCTTCTCCTATCTCCTGTTCTTCCGAGCCCTCAGCCTGCTGGGCCTGCCCACTCCCACGCCCTTCACCAATGCCGTCCAGCTGCTGTTGACGCTGAAGGTCAGACTTGGGGCTGCACTCTCCCTCCAGGTTCCTATGGGCCATTTAACCTCCTTTGCTTCATCTCCTCCTCCCACCCATGCCCGGGGGGTGGGGGTCATTCACCCAAACCCCCGAGAGTAGGGCTTCACCTCTCTCTAGGGATAGGCTTCCCTTCACATGCCCTCCAGCACTTGTTCACTTCCCCACTGTTGGGGGTGAGGAGATGCCCGAATGCAATGGCAGGAGGAGCAGTTTGGCACTTGGAGTGAGCCTGTCCAGCTTGCTTGCCAGCATTCTCTCCTGGCATCTCTGTAGCAAGCCACGTTGCAAAGTATCCTTTCTTGAGGGTGGAGACTAGAAGATCCACTTTGGGAATCAAGTAATAGTGTGTTCCACTTTGGAGGTGTTAAATTTGAGGTGCCTGGGAGACAGATATATCTAAGTGTAAATGGCAACAGGCATATTGCTGGAGAGGTCCAGGCTGGGGGTTGAATTGGGGTGTCATTAGCATGTGGACAGTATCTAAAGCATGGATTTGAGTGAACTTGACCACAGAGGAAGAAGAGGAGGGCCCAGGATTGAACGTGGGGATCACTGGCAGCTGGAGGTGTTTTCCGCCACTCATGCACAGAGCTCTGTGGAGTGGGACCTCAGCCCAACTGTAACCTCCCAGCTTGCCTTGCTGCCAAAAGTGGTGGCTTAAGGGAAATGGATGTGAGGAGAGCTCAGAGCTGACCGGCCTGCTTGTCCCTTTTCCCTAGCTGGTCAGTCTGGCCAGTGAGGTCCAGGACCTGCACCTGGCCCAGAGGAAGGAAATGGCCTCAGGCTTCAACAAGGGACCCACCCTGGGGCTGCTACCTGATGTGCCCTCCTTGATGGAGACACTCAGCTACAGCTACTGCTATGTAGGAATCATGACAGGTGAGTAGACCTACCCTGCACATTGGCCTGTCCATCTCGGTCACCCTTTGTTCCTCTCTCCACCACAGTTTCATGCCTATTCTGTGGCCCCATCTACGTCTGGCTGTCCCATGGGACCAGAGCTGTTGTTGGTAGATGCTGACAGTTCTCAGCCTGAGGATTCCTTACTTTTCTCCTATAACTTATGGAGCCGATAGAGATCAAGGAGTTAGGCCTGTGCAAACCTGGTTTTCCTGCTTGAGGGTCCAGTGGGCTGTTGTCCACACATTGACCCCCTTGAAGCACAAACTCGCAGGCTGTTGGTGCAGCCACAGAGCTGTGCACTGCCACCCTGTGTGGTTGTTTGCAGAACAGTTTCCTCTCCCCAAAAGACACCTTTAGTCATCCACCCATCCAGCGTGCCACTAACTGACCTCTGTCTCTATAGATGTGCCTGTTCTGGACATTTCTTGTAAATGGAATCATAACACATGATCTTCTGTGAACACACAGGTTTTCCACACCTGCCCTCTCTGTTAGTCCCACTGCTGCTCCTAGGCTGCCCACGGTCACATCTGAAGAGCCACACTGTCTCCAATGTCCCTCTACTGCCCCTCTACACACCAGACCCGCTCGGCAGCCAGAGGGAGCTTGTGGAGCGCTGGGCTGGCCCTCCCCTATTGGAGGAGCCTAGGGAGGTTTCCTAGAGCTGGCGGGAAACCACGTCCTCACTCCCTTCCTGCCTGGGGAGCCCTTGCCGTCCAGTCCCCCCAGTTAATTCTGGCCATAGCTTTATCTTCTATGACTCATTGATATGGAGATCACCCCATCTCAAAGTCCTGCCCCCTTCTATCTCATTCCCAGGATCTTTGTCCCTCTCTAATCTGTCCCTCTTTCTTTCTCTGGGTGCCTGATCCTGCTGTCTCTGCTTCCGGGCCCCATCTCTGGTCCTGCTTGAGCTCCTCCCGCTCCCTAGCCGCACACAGCACGAGCTCTGACCGCTGCCC
This sequence comes from Xerus rutilus, assembly GCA_028644305.1. NCBI lineage: Eukaryota > Metazoa > Chordata > Mammalia > Rodentia > Sciuridae > Xerus > Xerus rutilus. The sequence continues at coordinate 50,191,297 of CM053414.1, forward strand.
TCCCCACTTCCACAGGCCCGTTCTTCCGCTACCGCACCTACCTGGACTGGCTGGAGCAGCCCTTCCCGGAGGCCGTGCCCAGCCTGCGGCCACTGCTCCGCCGCGCCTGGCCGGCCCCGCTCTTTGGCCTGCTCTTCCTGCTGTCCTCCCACCTCTTCCCGCTGGAGGCCGTGCGTGAGGATGCCTTCTACGCCCGCCCGCTGCCTGCCCGCCTCTTCTACATGATCCCCGTCTTCTTCGCCTTCCGCATGCGCTTCTACGTGGCCTGGATTGCCGCGGAGTGCGGCTGCATTGCCGCGGGCTTCGGGGCTTACCCCGTGGCCGCCAAAGCCCGGGCCGGGGGCGGCCCCACCCTCCAATGCCCACCCCCCAGCAGGTCAGGCGGTGGGAGGGAGGCTTCCCAAGACCCAGCAGGCCCCACCACCAAGGGCTGGCCCTGCCCCTAGCAGGGAGGAGAGTGGGGAGCAAGGGGCAGGGCCACCACTTGTGTGTAGATGTGTCACCCCCAGCAACCCGGCTGCCTTCCCTGTTGGTAGGGAACCAGTGTTCCTGGAACCTGTGGACTGCCCCTTGTTCAAGTGCTTGCCACCCATCACTATGGTGAATTGCCCTCTGTTGCTAGGAGAAGGAAGATGCTATCTTAGCAACCACGCGCATCCCTGTGTTACTGGGGACATGTCACCCCAAGAACCTTACCATTCCTGGTTACTGAGGATGCCATCCTTTGGTAGGAGCGGGTCATCCTCTGTTGCTAGGGAAGCAGGATCCCTAGAACGGTTGTTAGCCCTTTCGTGCCGGAAGGCTTACTCTCCGAGGCTACAGGACCTGCCACCCAAACTGCCCCGTGTTAGTACAGCCATCACCTCCTGCGGATGCCATCACATAGCAGTTCTAGATGTCCTGTTTCTAAGGAACTAGCATCCCTGACTGTCCTGTCCTGCTGAGGGCACACCATTCCCAACAACCTCTGGGGCCTTCCTCCTGCCGCAAGCCAGCCACTCCCTTGCCCCGTAACTGTGGCTTGGCCCTGTTGCTAGTGATGCTGCCCCCCCACCCCAGCATCACCATTGCTAGGTGAGTCATAAAGGCAGAAATTCTCGTTGCAAAGAAGTGCTGTCCCCCTAGGGAAGTAGCACCCTGGCAACAGGGAATGGCTGAGCCTCTGCTCCTCGAAGCCATGGTCAGCATTCCTGGGGCTAGGGCTGAGCAGAAGCCTGTTGATGTGAATTGTGAATCACTCCTTGCTGGGCTGTGCCCCACCTGGAAGTCACAAGCAGCCACCCTGTTGTGGCACCCTGTGTGCATTTACTGCCATTGCCCTGGTGACCACCCGCGGACTACAGCTGCTGAAGAGAGGATGTCCCTCAGCACAGTCAGGCAGGAAGGAAGGCTCTTCCAGATCTGCGAGGCCCTGCTTCTAAGGTGGCTCAGTTTCCATCATGGAGCCACCATGGTTCAGATGGGGCCGTTGGTAACAATGATTTGGAAGCCACTGAATTTCTGGAGGTGACACTTCTTGAGCAATCGCAGAGACCAGGAAGAAAGGCCCTCTTTGGAAGCTTTTCTAAACAGCCTGGGCTTTGTTGCTAAGGAATGCCTTTGCCCTAGCAACGGGGACCAGCGATAGTCACAGGCATAGAACGTCTCCCTAGCAACCCTGAACCACCTTTTAGGATTCTTCCCTAGCAACCACACTGCCCCACACTTCAGGAGGGACCATATTTGGAAGCTTCCCTGAACATACTGAGCCTGGTTGCTGACAGACTTGTGGCTTGGGCTTTTGGTGGCTATGGTAGGCCTCCTTGGTTACCAAGAGAACCCCGCTATTGGTGAACGCTGCCCTGTCCACCCACCCTGCTCTCTGGAAGGCTCCCTCTGGGCTGCCCTCCCCTGTGGTCCTAGCAAGTCTGATAGCCAAAGGCTATCGCTGGTCCAGAATCCCCTCCTTAGCATCCGGGGCTGGGACAGGAGCAGGCATCGGGAGGGGCCTGGCTGAGCTGCATGTCTGTCCCCACCCCCATCCTCCACCCCCCAGTCCGGAGAAGGCGGCTTCCCTGGAGTATGATTTTGAGACCATTCGCAACATCGACTGCTACAGCACGGACTTCTGCGTGCGGGTGCGGGATGGCATGCGGTACTGGAACATGACAGTGCAGTGGTGGCTGGCGCAGTACATCTACAAGAGTGCACCTGCCCGCTCCTACGTCCTGAGGTGAGGAGCCCTGCCCAGTGCCACGGCCAGCGCAGAACTACCTCCCGGGCAGCCCCTGCCCTGAGGCTCATGGAGCTGTAGTTCCCCAGGCCTGAGGTCCTCATTGGATAGCAGCTGTGGTCTGGGTCCTGCGGACTCAAGGGCCAGACTTTGCCACATTGTGGCCCTGCAGGTCACTAAGAAAACTCCAGGGGGCAGTTGGCCTCAGTGTCCTAAGTTGTCAAGTGGGGTACAGTGTGAAATGTACTAGACAGGAGGCCTCATGTGGGTGCTTGCTGTGTAAGAGCTGCCACCGGTTTTCATTCTGACATTTCTTGTGCTGGGATGGAACCCAGAGCCCTCTGCATGACAGGCAAGGTACCCCAGCCCTCTCCCATGTTTCCTGAGACTGCTAGGCTCGTCATCTCTACAGTCATCAGAGTTCTTATCTCCATCTTAAGGGACTAAGGCCCAGAGAGGGATACTAGGGAACCTGAGGTCAGGATGCAGTGTGCTGTGTTCTGATGTCAGAGTTCTGATGGCAGCTGCCTGGCTGTGATCAGACTTGTGATTTAAAGATCCACTCTGTGCCTGCCACACGCGAGGCCCTGGTTCGATCCCCAGCATCACAAAAATAAATGCAGAGCTCCACTCTGGCCTTGTTTGGAGAGGGAGCAGGAGGGGAAGCAAGGAGGCCGATCTGAAGGCCTTGGGCTGTCCAGGAAGGGGTGCGCCCCACATGGAGAAGCTTCAGGACTGGGCGGGATGAAGTGATAAGGCTGGGTTTGGTGTCATTGACCTTGAGGTGACTCATGTTCAGCTGGGGTCATCAGATAGGTGGCTAGTTATGAGACTGTGGCACTTAAGGGAAGAATCCATGTTAGGAGTGGACACTTGAGTGTGGTCAGTAGCAGGTGACACATACAGCCCTAGAGCTGAGGGCTGGGGTCTGGGCCCAGGGACGCCTCTGTGCAGATCAGCAGTTCTCAGCGGGGTGGTTGTACTGTGGCTCCCAGGGCTGTGGCAGTGTGTGGAGGTGTGTTGTGGGTGTTGCTGAGGATGGAGCCTGGGCCGGGGGCAGGCCCGGCATCTGGGGGTGGACCAGGGATGCCCCTGAACACCACAGCACAGGGGATGCAACTTTGTGTGGGCCTCGCAGCCCCATGCCGGGTGGCACACTGCTGCTCTATCGCTAGGTGGTCTTTGTACCTTAAACATCCAGGTGTGCCAGAGAGACAAGCCCACAGGCAGGAGAGAACCTCCTGAGGCTACAGGTGTGGCAAGCCACTGATGGAACTGGAGTCCGAGGTTGACATGGTGATGGTGACTGTTCTCCATGGCACAGGGCCCCACTGAAGTCACAGGTTCCAGGCTGGGTTGGAGCTCAGTGGTAGGGCACTTGCCTAGCATGCTTGAGGCCCTGGGTTCCATCCCTCTTGCACACTTGGCTCACCTCTGTGTCTGTCTCTCTGTCTCTCACTCACAGCCAGGGGCAAACCTCTGGGTCTGCCGAGGAGGAGGGGAACTTGCTGGAGAACTGAGTCCTTGTGGGTCAGCAGTTACACTCCAGAGTCCCTAAAGCAAGAAGGGGGTGGAGTCTCTCATTTCTAGGTCCTGGGAGAAAGGAAGGGTGGGAGGGGTGAGCTGGGTCCCCAGAAGAACAGGAATGGAGACTTCTGGGTCCTGAGGGAGGAGGGACAGGCTTCTGAAATTCCAGCTTCCTGGAGGAAGGGGGAGTTGGACATACAGATGGAGGGCAGCCAAGGACTCCTGATTTCCTGAGACAAGCAGAGACCTCGCCTTCCCAGTTCTCTTAAGAGGAAAGAAGGCTCTGGGCCCTGATGGGAGAGGAACAGACCTCCCAGGCAGAACAGGGACTGCTGGGTCTCCTTGGGCTGGGCTGTGGTTCTCGGGCATTCAGGTGCACCAGGGCTATCTGAGGCCTCGGCATGGCACGCTGGCAGCGTCTTCTGGGCCTCATGCCCAGGTTTCTGCAGCGGGGTGTGGTGGGGCAAGAATCAACAGGTTCCTGGGTGGTGCTGAAGGCCGGCCAGGGGCCAGCTCAGTGAAAGCAGCATTCGGCCAAGGGATGGGGCTCCTTGGCCCTGAGGGAAGAAGGGCTGTGGAGCCAAAGATGTTAAAGGGCAGCACCATGCCTAGGTCACCAGGGTCTGGATGGGGCTGGTGGGGCTTCAGGATCCCTGAAGGGGACACAGTCTATAGCTGCTTCTGCCTTCAGGAGCTAGGGAAGAGGACTGACGGAGGAGGACTGGGGCCTGGGTCCCTGGGTGCTGTGGGGACTGAGGGTGTGGACCCTGGGTCCTCATCCGCAGCCTTTCCCCAGGAGCGCCTGGACCATGCTGCTGAGTGCCTACTGGCATGGCCTGCATCCTGGCTACTACCTGAGCTTCCTGACCATCCCGCTGTGCCTGGCCGCAGAGGGTTGTTTGGAGTCAGCCCTGAGGTGGCGGCTCAGTCCTGGGGGCCAGAAGGCCTGGGACTGGATGCACTGGTTCCTGAAGATGCGTGCCTACGACTACATGTGCATGGGCTTTGTGCTCCTCTCCATGGACGACACACTTCGGTACTGGTCTTCCGTCTACTTCTGCATCCACGTCGTGGCCCTGGCCTGCCTGGGACTGGGGCTAGCTCTGGGTGGGGGCAGCCCCAGCCGGCGAAAGGCAGCACCTCAGTCCTCTGGCCTGGCCCCGGAAAAGCTCCGGGAGGAGTAAGTGGCCGGGCACCCCTAGTGCAGTGCCATCCAGCCACCAGGCTTCTGCCTGGGAGTTCTGTGAACCAGGCTGCTGTCTCCTCTCCAAGAGAGCCCCCAGTTTGGCTCGGAGCCTGGAAAGGACTCTTTCCCACCTGACTACCCTGCCTCCCGCTGAAGCAGAGCTGGGGTGCCCCTGCCACAGAGTTCTCCCTGCTCCCCGGCGCTTGGCCCTGTGCCTGCAGCAGGCCGCTCCTCCCTCCTCTGAAATCAGTGTCTTGTCCAGAGGCATCTCCCTTCCTTGTCCTCACTGCTCCAGCCTGCGGGTGTCCAGAGAGCTGCGCTTCCCAGAACACCAGGGCGAGCTGGTGGCTGCTTGGCTTCTTGGACAGAGTCCCTCTTAATCCGTGGTGTGGGGGCAGGAGTTTCAGGGTCAGGTTCTGGGAGGGGGACCTCTTCCGGGGTCTTAGTCCTCCTGTCTCATCAGAGCAGCACTTCAGGGTGGAAAGGAACGTGGCCCTCCATTTCCTGCGGGGGGACTGAGGACAGGTGGCCTGCCGGGACTCTGCTCTTACAGCTGCCACCTCAGGGCCCAGCCCACCTGCCACCCTGTTATCATCCCTTGGCCTACAACAGGTCAGATTGTGTAAGTCTTTCCCAATAAAGTGTGGCACAGGCATCTGTTCGTGAGAGTATCTGTGGGCAGCAAACCCCTGGGGACACTTAGGCCACCTAGTGCCAACAAGAAGTGCCACAGCCCCGCTTCCCAGGAGCTAGACTGGCGGGCTCCCGAAGCCGGGACTTCATTTCCCAGCAGACCTTACAGCGGCAACCTTGAGAGTTTGTGGGAACTGCACTATAGTCCCTCCTGGCCACCTGGTGGTCAGGTGTGGCCCTGCCCTCCGGCCCTCCCTTACCTGGGGCAGTCTCCGCCCTAGGAGCCAGTAGAGACGGAAACGCTGCGGGCTTGGCGCCATGGAGGAAAACCAGACCTGGGACCATGACACCTGGGACTTCTCTGGGGAGCAGCCAGCCCCTCAGAAAGCCAGAGGAGGTAGGAGAGCTTAGGGAGTTCAGGTCCATCCAGCCCCGAAGCCAGGGGCACTCAGGGGAGGATGGGAGGCTAGGTTCCCTGTTCTGAGGGCAGAGGGGGGAAGGGAACTGGAGACTTCCACCCTTGGTTTGAGGAGGAGGAGGAATTTGAAGAGACAGACTCTTGGGGGAGGACAGCCAGGACCTGGGACAGTGTCTCAGGTACAAGAGGGGACAAGTTCCCAAGCTCCTAAATAAAGGGAAAGGAAGTTAAGCCTGAACTGTGCCCAAGGGTAGGAGGAGCCTGAATCCTCAAGGAGAAGAGGCGTGGCCAGGACCCGGGGTCTGAGGGAGGAGGGCTGGGCCTGGACCCCCGGGTCTGAGGGAGGAGGCGTGGCCTGGACCCCCGGGTCTGAGGAAGGAGGCGTGGCCTGGACCCCCGGGTCTGAGGGAGGAGGGCGTGGCCAGGACCCGGGGTCTGAAGGAGGAGGCTGGGCTTGGACCCGACCCCGGGTCTGAGGAAAGAGGCGTGGCCTGGACCCCCAGGTCTGAGGGAGGAGGCGTGGCCGGGACCCCCGGGTCTGAAGGAGGAGGCGTGGCCGGGACCCCCGGGTCTGAGGGAGGAGGCGTGGCCTGGACCCCGGTCTTCCCCGCCTTCTGCTCTCCGGCACAGGCCAGTCGTTGGCCTCTGTGCTAACCCAGCTCCCCAGTGCTGCTACCCTGCGGTATCGTGGCCCTGGGATACTGCCTTGGGGGACCCTGGAGGAGGAGAATGAAGACGGAGAGAGGAGCATGCAGGCCTTTGTAGAAGCCAGCCAAATGGAGCTGCAGGACCCTCGCCCTTCCCGGGAGTTGCCGTGGCCCATGCAGGCCAGGAGGGCACACAGGTAGGGGCCCAGCTCTCCCCTGTGAGCCCCTTCCTCTCGGGAGCTGACGCCCTCCCTGCCTGTAGCAGCTGGCTTCGTGTCTTTGCCTGTGGCTTCCACGCAGGCACACGCATCGCTCAGGAGCAGGAGCGCCGCAGTCTCGATTCCTTCCCTGCTTCTGCTCGGGTTTGGTTCACTTACTTTCTCTGGCTCCCGAGTCTTCGCCACTGAGTGCAGTACAGCGCAGTTCATGTGTTCATCTTATTAGGTTCTTTCTACCTTTGGGTGGTTCCCAGTTTGTGCTGCCAAGCCCTTGATTTTCTGTCTCTCACTCTGTTTCCCTTCCAGAAAGAGCAAGGCCAGGGAACAAGTGGCCTATGGCTCTGGACGGAGGGCTGCCCACTGGGCCCAGCTGCTCCCTCGGTCCAAGGAGAAGATGAAGGAAGGCTTGCGCAGTCTACAGCCCTGGGCGTGGACCCTGAAGAGGATTGGGGGTGTGGTGGGGTCTGAGGGAGGGGGGCTGAGTCCAGGTCTCCAGGTGCCTGAGGGAGGAGGCTGGGGCCTGGGCCTCTGGGCCTGGAGCTGATCAGGAAGGGACCGGAGCCCCTCTGCTCCCCTGCAGGTCAGTTTGGCGGGGGCACCGAGTCCTACTTCTCCCTTCTGCGCTTCCTGCTGCTGCTCAACGTGCTGGCCTCTGTGCTCGAGGCCTGCATGACGCTGCTGCCCACCTGGTTGGAAGGGGCTCCCCCCGGACCCCCCGGCCCTGACACCTCCTCACCCTGCGGCTCCTATAGCCCCCACACCCAGGGCCTGGTCTCCTTTCCCACCCAGGTTTTCAACTTGCTCTCTGGAGAGGTGGGTGGCTGGGCTCCTTGGAGAGCCCGCCTTTGAGCATTGGTGTTCCCATGAATTGTCTCTGCAGCCCTGCCCTGTAGGCCTGGCTGCCCACCGACTCCAGCTTGACCCCTGCTCTGCCCTTCACAGGGTTACCTAGAATGGTCCCCTCTCTTCTACGGGTTCTACCCGCCCCGCAAGCACCTGGCCGTGACCTACCTGTGCTCCGTCTTTGCCGTGGGCCTCATCTGCCTCCTGCTCATCCTGCAACGGTCAGTGCCGCCCACATCTTGACACCCTGGACAGGAGGGGAGTGAAGGGTGGTGGTCAGTGCCCTCCTTAAATATCCTGGGTCTTGCTCTGTGTTCCCTGAATTGAAGTCCGTTTTTAAGATGCTTCTGTGCATAAAGGCTGGGGATATACAGGATATGGCAGGTTCCTCTCCCTCCAGCAGCCTGGAATCCAGTGCGGAGGAGATGTTCAATAAGTGCGTGTATCGCGTGCTTTCTGGTGAGGAGCAGAGCTATATGGACAACAAATAGGGGTGGCTTCATTCAGTAATGTGACAAAATTTATTGAGCACCTGCTATGTGCCAGGCATTGTTCTAAACTTCGGGATGTAGAACTGAGGAAAACAAAACAGAGTCCTGTAAACAGTTGTGTTTACATTGCATGTGGGGAGACAGGTAAGGAGCACCTCACTTACACAGGGTGCTGGAAGCTCCTCGGGGCTGGGGCGAGGGACATCTCAGTGGTGCCTGGGCCAGGCTGCTGTACTATAGGCATCAGGGAAGCATCCCTGGGAACACAGCGTTTAAGGGATGACAGTGAGAAGGTGAGAGTTTCAGCCCTGCGGATACTTGGAGGAAGAAGAGTCTTCCAGGCAGACGGAGGGGCCAGAGCAAGGCAGGCACCAGCCTGGCAGGTCCTTGAGCAGAAGGCCATGCCGACCTGAGCTGGGGTATGCAAGGTTCCCCTGTGGGCTCGGAGGAAGGACAGGGAAGGAGGCAGGGAGAGAGAAGGGGAGGGAAGGAAGGAGGCAGGGAGTGAGGGGACAAGAAGGGCAGTGGGAAGAGGTCAGTTAGGAGGTCACTGCCACAATCCAGGTGACAAGCGATGGTGGCACAGACCACAATCAGATGAAAGAAGCAGGGTGGTGACAAAGGGGCAATTTTGGATTTAGTTTTAATCTTTAAAATGCCACATGTAAGCCGGGCGCGGTGGCTCAAGCCTGTAATCCCAGCACTTAGGGAGGCTGAGACAGGAGAATCGCGAGTTCAAAGCCAGCCTCAGCAACGGCGAGGCGCTAAGCAACTCAGTGAGACCCTGTCTCTACATAAAACACAAAATAGGGCTGGGGATACGGCTCAGTGGTCGAGTGGCTCTGAGTTCAATCCCTAGTACCCCCCCCCCAAAAAAAAAAAACTAAAAAGGGCTGAGGATGTAGCTCAGTGGTAGAGTATCTCTGGGTTCAATCCCCAATACCGAGAAGGAAGGAGAAAGAAAGGGAGTGCTCCTATAACCACACCCTTCTCTGTTCACACCTTGCCATGGCCTGTTTTTCACTTTGTGTAAATGGAGGCACTGGATGTACTTTGAGGGCAGAGCCCACAGGGGATCCTAATTGACCGTGTAAGGGGTGTGGGGAACTCAAAGTCCAGAAGGACCCCTATTGACCCGTGCATGGGCAGGACAGAGGTGAGACGGACGGGCCATAGAAGGAGCAGGCTGGTGGGGGTGTCTGGAATGCAGCTTTGGACTCAGTGATTTTGAGGTGCCTTTTATTTTGATATTTTGGTGGTGCTGGGGATGGGACCCAGGGTCTCATGCACGCCAGGCAACGCTTGCTGCCCAACCACACCCCGAGCACCCAGGTGCCTTTCAGACGCAGTGTTGTGCTGCAGTTGGAGGTGTGGGTTGGGACTAGAGTACACATTTGGGACTCTGGCATTCAGGCAAGACAGGGAGACCCCCGAGGAAAGGAGTGTGTTCAAGAAGGAAACCAAGGACTTAAAAAATGGAGTGTCTCCTATGAGCTGGACACTGTGGAAAGGCACAGGAGCCACCAGAGGGTCCCCATACCCTTGCATGGTTTACAGCCCAGCCCGGGAGGGGAGATAAGCAGTGGGACAGAGATTGAATGAGCAAGCATCAGTAATTTGAGTTGGGGAACGATCCCACATCAAGAACAGATGGCGTGGTGTGACAGCAGGAATCAGCTTCTGGAAACTAGGGAGTAAACATCTTCATGTTTGAGGGTCAGGTAGTCTGTCTCAACTAATCTTTGCTATCATAGCTCATAAGGGCAGCCACAGATGACATGCAAATGAGTGGATGTGGCTGCTCCAGTATTTACAAAAACAGGTGTTGGGCGGGGTTTGACACAGGGGCTGTCCTTTGCTAACCCCTGTAATAGAGAATGATAGGGGACCCTCATCAGATGCAGTTGTCAGCAATGGCTTCTCTGATTGGGGAACCTGTAGATGGGCCCTGGAAAGACAAGGAGCCAACCAGCCAACCAGCCAAGATTCCAGCATTCCAGGCAAAGGGCACTGCAGTGCAAAGTCCCTGTGGTGGGAAAAATGTTTGGGTTTGTCTTGGGAAATAAAAAGCCAGTATGAGGAGGAGGAAAAGGATGAATGAGATTTGAGTTTCAAAAAGTAGGTGAAGTGGTGGACCCTGGCCGCTTATGCTAGGAAGAAGCCTAAATCTTAAGAGCAGGGAGAAGCCGCCCAAGGAGTTTTCAATAGCAACAGCAGAATACCATCTTGTTTGCCTAAAAAACGAAGTCTCAACCAGCTCAGAAACAGAAAATGAGCTGGGTGTGGTGGCGCACACCTGTAGTTCCAGCAAATTGGGAGGCTGAGACAAGAGGGTCCCGAGTTCAAAGCCAGCCTCAGCAACAGCAAGGCACTAAGCAACTCAGTGAGACTCTGTCTCTAAGTAAAATACAAATTAGGGCTGGGGATGTGGGTCAGTGGTTAAACACCCTTGGGTTTAATCCCTAGTACGAAATAAATACACCCAGAGAATGGATTCTCAGAGGTACAGCCTTCCTGGTTGTGCATGGGAAAGGAAGGGCTGGGGCCAGCAGGGTAAAGGTGGATGTGGCCTCTGCCCAGTGGTTTTTTGCTCTGGCTCTCTGTGCCCTCTGTCTCTGTGTCTTTACCTCCTTAGTTGGGCCTGTCTCCTTCCCAGGTCCCTTCCTCTGCTCTCTGAGGCTTGCTCTCTCTTTCCTAGGCTCCCGTGTCACTTTTAGTTGTCTGTACCCATGTTTATCTCTGAATCTCTTGGCCTTTGGTTCCAAGGACTGTATGTGTCCTGCCTCTTTGAATCTCTCTCCATCAGGTGGCAGCTTGCCAAAGATCTTAGAGTTCATGTTCCGTTGGTCCCATTAGAGGGGTGCCCCCGGACCCCCACTCGTGGCCGTTCTCACACCCTGTCTTGGGGGTCTCCCCTGTTCAGCTCAGTGTCGGGACTGAAGCAGACCTTGTTGGCTGAGTCCGGTGCTCTGACCAGCTATAGCCACCAGGTGTTCTCGGCCTGGGACTTTGGCCTCTGCGGGGACGAGCATGTGTGGCTGCGCCAGCGCATCATTCTGTATGAGTTGCAGGTGCGCGTGAGGTGGGGCAGGGGCCACAACTACTTAAGGACCCGGTGGGACTGAGCTGAGAAGACACTGGGCCTAGCCCTGCGACAGGACTTCCGGGGAGAAGTGATGGAGCTTTCCTCCAAAGAGGGGGGCCGTGGGGTGTGTTTGGCAGGGCTGAGGAGCCGTGCTGGGGAGGCCTGAGGCTGAACCGTGAAGGAAAAAGCACGCAGCAGAGCAGGCCAGACTTGACGCCCCTCAGTTCAAAGTGGACTGGTGGGCTTGGTCAAGCCGAACTGGAGCCCCAGGCAGGAAGTGCAGGAATCCCCACCCCCTGAAATTCTTGGTCCCAGAGGGGTGGGGCCTAAGGGGGCACTGCCGAGAGCACTCAATGGTCCTCTGTAGGGTCGGGGAGCAGGTGGACCGGGGACAACAAGAGACCCTTAGCCTGTAGGCAAGGGCTGCATCAGTTCAATTTGAGGAGGGGTTCTGGGCGGCCCCCAGAGCTGGGGAGAGGGAGCCCACCGGGGTCTCTCCTGGCCTCAGGTGGAGCTGGAGGAAGCAGTGGTCCGGAGCCAGGCTGCGGCGCGGACCCTGGGCCAGCAGGCCAAGGTGTGGCTGTTGCGGGTGCTGCTCAACCTGCTGGTGGTGGCGCTGCTGGGGGCGGCCTTTTATGGCGTCTACTGGGCCACAGGATGCACCGTGGAGCTACAGGTGTGGAGGGTCTTGGGGAAGGAGTGTCCCAGGGTCCTGGAAACTACATATGCAAAGATGGAGAGCCGTGGGAGGAAACGCAGGTCTACGATTCCTGGGATCTCAGGAGAACAGGGGCGGAGGAGGTGTTTGGACCCCGGACTTAGGGGTCCTGAGGGAAGAAGAGGCCAGGAGAGGCCCTTAGACATGGCTCTTCGCCTGGTTTATCCTCCTCCCCAGGAGAAGCCCCTGGTCCAGGAGACGCCACTGCTAAAGCTTGTCGTGAATTATCTTCCGTCCATCTTCATCTCCGCGGCCAACTTCGTGCTGCCGCCTGTATTCAACTTGATCGCCCCACTGGAGGGCTACACTCGGAGCCGCCAAATCGTTATTATCCTGCTCAGGTTCCAGCCTCCTGGGGTGGGCTGGGGGTGGTGAGATGGCAGCGGTCCGAGTCGGGTTGTTGTTCTGCAAATAAGACAGGAAATCCCACGGATATAGGATCCAGGGGTTCTGGATTGAAACTCCGATCACACTGAGCCTCAGTTTCTTCATCTGTGGATCGAGGGAAATCTTCCTCCGCTTTACCCTTACAGGACTGTGTTTCTGCGCCTCGCATCCCTGCTGGTCCTGCTCTTCTCTCTCTGGAATCAGATCACTTGCGGGGGCGACGCCGAGGCTCCGGACTGCAAGACCTGCGGCTACAATGACAAAGAACTTCCGGTGAGGAGCCGTGGGTGCGTGCGTGGCATCCTGGGGCAGGAAGCGGGTGGATAAGAAGCCTAAAATCTGGGTCCCTGGAGGAAGGGAGGAGCTGGGAGGCAGGAGGGGCCTGGGTAGCTGGATAGGGCGGCTGCTGGAAGGCGGTGAGAACCCCCACAGCATGGTAGCGCTCACGGGCCGGCTGTTTGGAAGGAGCCTCGGATGCGCCGATGCTCGAATCTCCTGCCGAGGATTTTTTCCGTTTTCAGTGCTGGGAGACTCGTCTGGGCCAGGAGATGTACAAACTCCTCATCTTTGATTTGCTGACCGGCCTGGCGGTCACGCTGCTCTTCCAGTTTCCTCGGAAGTGAGAGCCCGCCCCTCGCCGTGGCCGCGCCGCTACCCGAGCAGCCCGCGTGCCAGGGCGCAGCGCTCCGCGTCCCCCGCCCGCCTCGAGTTCCGTGTTCCCGCTGACCCGCCCCCGTGGCCCCGCCCCACGCCCCTTTGCGACGGGTAGTTGAGACCTCGGAGGCGGGGAACCTGCGGCCCGGCTCTCACCGACTCGCTCCGCCCCACCCCCTAGGATTGTTTGTGGCTTCTGCCCTGGTGCGCTGGGTCGGGTGGCCGGGACGCAGGAGTTCCAGGTGCCCGACGAGGTTCTGGGGCTTATCTACGCTCAGACAGTGGTCTGGGTGGGGAGCTTTTTCTGCCCGTTACTGCCCCTGCTCAACACGATCAAGTTCCTGCTGCTTTTTTATCTGAAGAAGGTGAGGGGTGAGAAGGACCCAGCCAACAAGTACTGGGGCCTGGATCCCTGAGACCTGGACAAGGCTGACGGGTGCTCAGACTACTCGGTCCGGAGAAGGAGGGGTCTAGGGCATCCGGTCTCAGTCTCACCTAGGTCTCAGTCATTAGGGCTCAAGTTCCTTGGTACAGCCTGGGGGTGGGAGGCAGGACTCCAGGGTCAGAAAAAAGAAGGGCGACACTCTTGGGTCTCAGATCCCCTTTTCCACACCTTCCTCTACCAGGTCACCCTCTTCCTCACCTGCTCTCCAGCCTCCCGCACCTTCCGTGCCTCCACAGCGAATTTCTTTTTCCCTCTGGTCCTCCTCCTGGGTCTGGCCATCTCTGCCGTTCCAGTGCTTTACAGCATATTCCAGTGAGTGTGAGAGGTTCCTGCCTCCCTTCCTCTACCCTTTCCCAGGGTTCTGATTCTGCTCCTACTTGAGCCCAGCCTGTCTCTGCTTCCAGGATCCCACCTTCTAAGGTGTGCGGCCCATTCCGGGGAAAGTCGTCCATTTGGGCCCAGATCCCTGAATCCATTGACAGCCTCCCTCAGACCACCCAGAATTTTCTCTTCTTTCTGGGGACCCAGGCTTTTGCTGTGCCTCTCCTGCTGATCTCCAGGTGAGGCAACACACACTTCTGGGTATAAGTTTGAATGTGTGTGATCTGGGGTCCCATTACCTGTGTCCACCAGATGTCCTGGAGAGAAGAGACTCATGAACTCCTGAGTCTGAGGGAAGTGGGTTGGGGCCTGGTCCTAAGGAGGAGTTGGGGCTGGGGACTGGATTCCTGGGTCTTGAGAGGAGAGGGATGGTATCTTGTTCTGCTGGGCCTGAGAGGAGGGCTGGGGGCCTGCATCCTTGCTCCTAAGGAAGAGGAGGGTCTAGAAGATTGGATTCTTGAACCTGAAGGAGAAGGGGGCCTTTTCTTTTTCTTTTCAGCGCTGGGGATTGAACCCAAGGATGCTCTACAACTGAGCTACATTCCTCCATCTCCACCCCTTTTTATTTCTGCCTCCCGAGTAGCTGGAATTACAGGTGTTCACCACTGCACCCAGCCTAAATACATAGGTCGTGTGTGCGTATTGTGTATTGCTGGGAATTAAACCCAGAGCCTGGCTCATGCGGGCCAGTCTGATTTTTAATAAGAGATAGGTTGAAGATAATCTCAGAGATTTTCTGGAGAGGCTTTCATTCCTCTCTCCCCTAGCATCCTGATGGCGTATACCGTGGCTCTGGCTAACTCTTATGGACGCCTCATCTCTGAGCTCAAACGCCAGATAAAGACGGTGAGCCAGGCCAGTCCCTGGGAAGGGCTCCTCGAGGACATGGAAAGTGGCATGGGGGAGAGAAGGTATGTCTCACCTACACCTGTCTTTACCCCAGGAAGCGCAGAATAAAGTCTTCTTGGCACAACGGGCAGTGGCAATGAGCTCCGCCAACCGGACTCTTTGACCAACCTGGCTGGGGATGACGTCCTACCGTGAGACCCCAGACTTTCCCCAGATGTGACGACGGCCTCCCAGCCCTGTCCCGAGATTTCCAGAGCTTCCACCACCAAATACCGGCTGCCTAACTGAACCTCTTAATCATATTAATAAACAGGGCTGAGGCTGCTGAGCGCTCTTTGAAATCTGCGTCCTGAAGCTTGGGGCAGGGCTTCGCCCCAGGTCTAACCAATCTGGTGTATGGGCATGCGTGTAGGCGCGGAAGGCTTGACAGCATGCCAGCCAATCGGCGGCCGTATCCGGCAGCGTCGGGGGCGGGGCCACCTCACGGAACCCCGACAGGAGCCGTCGCTAGGCGATACTACGCGCCCAATGTCTGGGATTGGCTGTGATGGAGGGTGTCTTAACCAATCACCTCTCGCTGCGGACTCTGAGGGGCGGTGCTAATTGACCCAAACCAATCTGTGGCCGAGGCAGAGACAACAGGGCGGAGCATCCTCCTGCCAATTGGAAGTGCTGGAAGGCAGGTCTGCCAGTCTGCAGACGGCTACAGCGCCATGAACATCCTGCCTAAGAAGAGCTGGCATGTTCGGAATAAGGACAATGTCGCCCGCGTGAGGCGTGACGAGGCTCAGGCCAGGGAGGAAGAGAAGGAGCGTGAGCGGAGGGTTCTGCTCGCTCAGCAAGAGGTAAGCTCCGAGTACGGGCGGGCGGAGCTACCGTGGCCAATCGCACTGGCGCCGCGGACGGGAAGCGGAAGTGGGTGCTGCGCAGGCGCGGTGCGCTTGTACTAGATGCGGGTCCCGCTTCTGGCGACGTTTTTTTGCGATCCCTAAGCCCACCTCCGCAAAACCTCTAGAAATCGCGGGTCTTGTTTCTCCCGCCGATGTGTTTCAAGTGTCCAGAACCTGTCTCAGAGTAGGAGTTTAATAATTAGTCGTTTTATAAATAAACCTGTGAACAATGCGTTTCAAGGAAATCACTTTTTAACGAGTTTGCCTGCGCACCCTATTTGTGTGCTCACTCTGCAGACCACTTGATTTGCGAACTCAAACACTGAGTTCTTGGAGGGGCGTTGTCATCTTGCACGAAGTGAGGTAGCTTCAGAGAGGAAGGCACAGGAAGAGGGAACAGTGGGACAAGCCAGGTTCCACTTCACTGAGCGAGCCCTTCTTTCCTTGCACTGATGCTCACACACACACACACACACACACACACACGATGCTTTTCTTTTTTTGGTACTGGGTATCAGACCCCGGGGCGCACTACCGAGCTACATCCCCCCCGCCTCCCACCCCTTTTTTAAGACAAGGTCTCACTACGTTGTTGAGGCTGGCCTCGAACTTAGGATCCTCCTGCTTCAGCTTCCTGATTCTAGGATAAGGGGCCTGGGCCACCACACTCAGCTCAGAGGCTTTCTGTATAGCTCCTGAATCTGGTTGACACCTTTCAATTCCTCAGCTCATCTGATCCTGAACGGGGTGGGGGGTGGGGGTGGTGGTGGCAGTCTGGGCTTTTAAAATTCTCACATCAGCAGAAATTACTAATGGTTTTGGAATAAAGCCTTGACACCATGCCTGGAATTCAGAGCCTTTGCCCTGAAGCCATCTGACTACATTCATAGCCATTGTAAATCACCACCACCACCACCCTGCACTCATGCTAAACAAGAGCTGTACCACTGAGCTGCACCCCTAGCCCTGTAGGGGGTGTGGGGGGGGGGTGGGTACTGGAGATTGAAACCAGGGACTCACACATGCTAGGCAAATGCTCCACTACTGAACTACATCCACAGCGCTTACCTTAAAATTTTGGGATGGGGTCTTGCTAAGTTGTCAGAGCTGGCCTCCAGCTTGCACTCCCTGCCTCCACCTTCCCAATTCCTGGGATTATAAGCAAGCACCTCCATGCCTGGTCCTATAGCTGCTTTTATTGCATCACTCCAGACTGGAATCCTTTTTGGTTTAGGACACGGATCTTTTGCCGGCTGTCCTTGTTGATAATCTTGATTTACTATTTGAAAGCATCTGTTCTCACCCATGCTGAGACAGATGCCTCTCCTGGGCCCCAGTGCCTTGTGCTCTCTCTGGGAGCCCCAGCATAGTGAACTGCTATGCTTTCTGCAGCCAGCACATCTGAGTCCCCTTGAGTGACCTCTAGGTTTTGCTTATCCTGCAATTCTTTCCCCCCAGGCTCGCACAGAGTTCCTAAGGAAGAAAGCCAGGCATCAGAATTCACTGTCTGAGCTTGATGCAGCAGAGGCGGGAGCTCCAGGGTCCGGCCCGGTGGACTTGTTCCGGGATTTGCTGGAGGAAGGGAAAGGGGTGACCAGAGGCAATAAAGAGTATGAAGAAGAAAAACGACAGGAAAAAGTAAGCTGGTCTCACCTGTGTCATCAGAGGGATCCCGAGGAGAGCTGGGGGAGGGTGCACATTTTGGCCCCCTGCTGTGACTGAGCATTAAGTATAGTGAGTGAACGTAGAACATTTGCAAAGGGACTGGAACAGAGTGCCTGGGACACTGGTTATTCTTGTGCGGCACTCAGCCCTGGTCAGTGGATGATGGAGGCAGTGTTGACAAATTTTTCATTTTGGGGTTTCAGGGATTGAACCCCAGGGTGCTCAACCCTTGAGCCACATCTCCAGCCCTTTTATTTATTGACAGGGTCTTGCCAAGGCTGGCTTTGACCTAGCAATCCTCCTGCCTCAGCCTCCTGAGCTGCTGGGGTTACAGGCTTGCACCACCACAACCAGCTTCTTAAAACTTTAAAAATGTGAATCAGACCCTGCCACTCTCTTGCTCTCTGGCATTCCCATCATTTTGAGGTTGTTATTCCCCAACCTCCACCAAAGTGCTTTCAGCTGTCTCCCCAAAGCCACCTGCGTTTGAACTCGAGAGCTCTGCCCCATCCTCCCATTTACCTGTTTGGTACTGCATTTGCCACTGTGCCTGCATCAGGAGCTCAACCTGTGTATGTTAGGCCTCAGCACCTGGCAGCTGATTACGATTGGCCCTTGACTTCCAATGGTGGAGTGACCAGTTCTGTCTTCCCAGGACCTGGCGCTCTGGGTGGGGTGCCCTGGGTTTCTCTGTTACCATATCCAGAACTCCCTGAGGAACTAGAGATTGATTGTATCACATCTCTTCTGTTTTCTGGCTCCCTCAGGAGAGGCAAGAGCGAGCACTGGGCATCCTGACATACCTGGGCCAGAGTGCTGCAGAGGCCCAGACTCAACCCCCTTGGTACCAGCTCCCCCCAAAGCGAGGGGGATCCCCAACAGGCTCAGGTACAGATGAGAAGATCAAGAGCCGACTAGACCCCTTGCAGGAGATGCAGAAACATCTGGGGAAGAAGAGAAGGCACAGCAATGAAGAACGAGGTCACAACAGAAGAGAAAAGATGGAAGGCTCTGAGCAGCGGCCCAAGCAGTAAGAACAAAGGCCAGCACAGCGCAGAGTAGGGCAGATGAGGCCAGATGGAGGACTTGGCAGCAGCCCAGCCTGGGCACAGGCAGGTGGGGTAGGAAGTGCTTCTCAGCATGTGGCAGGGACCTCCAATTCCAAAAAGCCCTCTGGAGTTCTGTAGCGTCAAACTTCTTGTGACATGAGATGTTTTTGCTCGGGTGGCTTGGTGTTATGAATACTTACATCCAGAATTTCATTTCTACTTCAGTAATGTTAACAGATATAACCCATTTAAACAAAAGGTCTTTGGTATCCTCAACTGTTAACAGTATAAAGGGATCCTGAGGCCAAAACATTTGAGAATCACTGGGTTAGAGAATAAAAGCAGGCTTGTGTCCCAAGATGCTAGACCCCCAGTGCAGGGGTGGGGTTCAGACTGCAATCTTTTACTTCAGAAGGGGAAACCGGTCCAGAGGCCCAGGATACTGCTCTGTGCCCGACCTGGGTCAGGGTGTGGAGGGGCAGAAGGCACCTGATCTTAGAACTGGGGAGAACAGAAGCCCACAAAAGGGTGGGCCAGGGACTTGCTCATGGCGTCCAGCACCAGGTTACTCCAAGAGCTGAAGCAGTAGCCTGAGACACAGGCAGGGGCTTCTGGTGGCAGAGGTGAGAGGGCTGCTTTCTGACCTTGCTTCTCTTCCCTAGGCCCCCATCCCTGGACCAGCTTCGAGCTGAACGTCTTCGGCGGGAAGTGGCTGAAAGGGCTCGGGCTGAGGCCCTGCTGGCACGGGTCCAAGGCCGGGTCCCCCAGGAGGGTCAGCCAGAGGAAGAGACAGATGATCGGCGCCGGCGGTACAATTCCCAGTTCAACCCCCAGCTAGCCCGGCGCCCCCGTCGGCAGGATCATCTTGCTCACTGACTCCTGAGGGGGTACAGGAGAGGCTGCGCTGCCAGCCGTCATATAAAACTATTTATTCATAAATATTTTCCAAAATGAAAATAGGTTTACCAAAAAATGTCCCTCACTGGGGAGGGGAGGAGGGGGCAGCCCTCGCCCCCGGGCCCCCAGGGTGGGGCTGAGAGGAAGAGAAAACCTCCCGGCCCTCTCCCTGCTTCCTGGGGGAAGGGGTGCCCCATGGCCTGGGGCCTCCCCAGTCTTCCAGGGCAGGGCCCTCACCTGGGCAGGGGGATCAGCATGCGGGGGAAGGGTCAGGTAGAGGGGGCCGGTGTCACTGGAGGTCCCGGTCCTCCAGGTAGCGGTACTCAAAGGTGAAGCCTTCCTTCTTCCGCTGGCCCCACTTCTCGTAGTCAAAGTAGATGTAGGTGCCCTGGCCAGGGGAGAAGGTGGTCAGTGAGTGGATGAGGAGGTGGGCTGGGAGCTGGGTCAGACCAACACAGGGCAGTTCTAGGTAGGGGCCACAGAGGTGCCAGGCCAACTGCCCCCACATGCACACGCAATTTCACTCCGCCTTGGTCTGGATAGCAGATGTCACCACGGTACAGGGGTATGTGTGCCCCACTGAGCCTTTACCCAGGCCTATCTGCAAAGCTCTCCCTGCTTTCAGACGGCTGCAGCTGTGGAGCACCTCTCAGGTGCTGAATACAGACGTAAAGGCCCAGTACGGAGTCTTCACAAAGAACTTGAGGCCACAGGTACCATCGCCCCTGCCTAGAGAACCCAACAGGCTCAAAGTCTACATCGAAGCGTTCTGCAGGGACGCTTTATTGTGACAGTGGTGGTGTGGGAATTTCTGAATGACTGGATGCCCTGGAATGTACTGATGTGGAGGACCAAACTAGGATGGGACCAGAAGTCTGCGGTCAAGCGATCAAGGTTGGAGAGCAGGTAGGTCCTGAGTGAGGGTCTGAAATGCTTCAAAGAAAACAGCCTGGAGACCAGAGGAGCAGGACGGAATTCGGTGAAGACAAGGACCACTGAGGGGGCTGGACATCTGGGAAATACTTGTGGAGGAAAACCACTGTGGAACACACCAAATGAAAGTAACTTGAAAAAAAAATTGTCCATGACGCTCACTTTGCAGCAGGCACCATTAGCACTTACATGTTATCAGCTCATTTAATCCGTGTAACAACTGCAGAGGTGGGTCCTGTTACCCCATTTTTACAAATAAGACGAGAGTGGTCCAAGGAACTTGCCTTCCCAAGGTCAGCCAGCTGGAGCTGGGCTCAAACTCAGGAGGCTGACTCCTAGACGTTTCCAATCAGTTAATTGTTGGAACATGAGAAGGCCACCTTAACAGCCTCCTCTGGGTGTCTGCTGACCCCTGCTCTGCTAAGTACAGTGGAGCCCACAGCCTGGTTCAGGGAGACCTGCCAACTAGGAAATTCCACACTCCCAACAAGGTGCCTAGTGCCACAGCAGACACAGGCTGCTGGTTCTAGGAAGGCTTTTTTGGGAAGGGACATTTGGGCTCAGTTTGAACCTTGTTTGGGCTTAAACCCTAGAGCTCAGCCAGTGAAGGATGAGAATGGCATCCCAGGCAGAGCAAGCCCAGTCAGACTGTGGGTCTGAGCTGGCCAAAGGGTGGGAGTGGAGGAGAAGGGCTGCCTGGGCTCAGGGACGCTAGCCATCTCTCAGTGGGACCAGGGTGGATGGGGCCCTCACCTGCTCAAACTCGTCGGTGATGGTCTTGGGCTCCTCGTGCCTCTGGAACCACATCATGTACTTGGTGTGGAATCGCCATGACTGCTTTTTTAGGGCCTTGGCTGCCAGGTACTGTGCTTTAGTGCCCTAGGGAAAAGAAGACAGAAGGGGGGGATCAGGGGGCCCCCAAGCTGGGCAGGGATGAGGGGGATGGGGTGGGGCATCAGGGCTGGACCCGGGCCCCCGCTACAGACCACAGTTGGGCTGGACAGTCCACTTGGAGACAGCGCTGGGGGCATGGAACATACCAATGTTGTTCAGGAGAAGAAAAATGAGACAGGAGGTGGAAATTGCTTTCAAAGAAGCTTTGAGAAGGAAAAGAAACTAATGTATGACGACAGCTCAGAAGAGAAAGTTCAGAGAACTACTCAGAGGGGCTGAGGGGAGGGTACTTATGATAGGCTGGGGTCAGAAGGATGTAGGGGTTCCCAGAGGTCTGCAGGGACCCTGAGAACAGGAGGTCTAAAACTAAAGGGCCTGGCGCAGGAGAGCAGGGAAGGGGTCGAGGGCTGTGCCAAGGAGAAGCCAGGTGGTCTGGGGCAGCCATGGAGGCCTGTCTCCCCCTCAGTCTGAGTAGCTCCAACACCACTGGGCTGGATGGAGATTGGGACAGGCCTGGTTTGGGATAGGAGGGCCCAGGACTGGGATAGGGAGGGGGTGCGGACCCGGTGGCCGCAGTGGGGCACCCACCTCACCCCTCCAGCCCGAGGGGGGACAGCGGCGGTGGCGGCGGAGCCGGGGGGCCCGAGGCTGCCCCGGGGGCCCTGCTGTACCTCCAGATAGTAGAAGATGAAGAAGAGTGTCTCAGTCGACAGGCGCTGGTAGAACTCCACGGTGTCCGAATGTGGGGGCGGCATCTGGTGGTGGTAGGGGGGCGTCGGGCAAGGGTTCCGGGGTAGGTACTGCCTGTGGAGCAGCAGGAGGTTAGTACCAGCTGCCTTCTGGCTCCTGCTCTGACCTCAGGCCAAGTGCTCAGTTCCCATCTGGAGGGAACCCCAAGCCAGGCCTTTGTCACTTCCTGGGGCCAGCTCTCTTTTACCTACAGTCTCTCCGGACCCGGGAGCCAGTCCCCAGCTGCTGCCTCCTCCCTCAGACTCTGGAATCCCGGCCCCCAGCCCGTTCCGTGGCCCCTCACCGGATGCGCTCGGAGTCAGAGGGGTGGGGCATATGGTGCCAGGCAGCTTCCTCCATGGCCTGCTGGTAGAGCTGCTCCTTGGTGAGGGGCACTGGCCCCAGTGGACACACGCCCAGCGACAGTGGTATGTTCACCTCTGAGAGTTGAAGGGGTGGCTGGGCTGAGGCCGGAGGTGCTGACGTGCTGCTCAGGATGATGTCTGTGGGGAAAGCAAGGTCAAGCCCTTGATGAGGATGGATGGGGGCCAATGCCTTTTTGACTGCCCCCTTCTCCATCCCTGGACTCTTACCTCGCTCTGTTAGGTGTAACGTTGGCACAGGGTCCTCAATACCAGAGCTGATGGCTGCACGCTCTGCCATGGACTTCAGGGAGCTCAGAGGCTCAGGGGCCTGGGGAGAGAAGACAAGGTCTGTACTAAGGGCCTACGGCAGAGACTGCTAACAAGAGCCTGACAGGACCCAGGGACTCTTGACTTCTGCTGAAAGCCATCATAAGCCAATTACTCACTCCTAAAGATGTACCTAAGACGTAAAACTAACAGCTGTGGGGAAAACTGGAAACTGTGTGGACTCTCCACTGTAGGATACCAAGGAGGAAAAAACCTACAGAATACCCGGTGTGCTACTGTTTGTCACAGGACATTCCTGTAAGGACTTCATACTCTGGGGAAAAAGCCAAAAAGCCACTTGACTACCTGGTATTGTGTGGCAACTTCAGGAAGGTGGAAGAGGTCTGCAGTCCACCTCATTCCCTAGAGAGTGAATGGCTATACCTTGGGACACCAGCAAATTGGGCTGGTGTTAACTGGGTTGGAACGGACTTCTACTCCCTGCAGTCAGGGCTGCTCCTCCACCCACTCTGCACAACCCTTCAGTCACCAAGGCACATCCACCTTGCATCCAAATCCCCTGGATGGATCCATTCCATACCCCGGCCACACCTGGAGCTGCCCAGGCCTTCACATCACCCTTTGCTCCACCCACAGCAGCCCCACAAGGACCTCTCCAATGAGGTCTGTCTTTGTCTCTTCTCTACTCAAAACCTCGCCAAGGCTCCCCATCTCCCACCCCAGTGATTTTTAAAAGGAAAAAAAAAAGTATGCACTTGGGCTGGGGATTTAGCTCAATTGCTGGAGCGTTTGCCTAGCATGCACAAGGCCCTGGGTTCAATTCCCAGCACCACCAAAAAAAACCCATGCACTCCTCAAAGCTGCCGATTCCTTTTTCCAGAGAAGCGCGCACACAGTGAATTTGCTGTCTATGATACCTATGCAATTTTTTTTTTGGTACTGGAGATCGAACTTGGGGGCACTCACCACTGAGCCACATCCCCAGCCCTATTTTGTGTTTTATGTAGAGGCAGGGTCTCACTGAGTTGCTTAGCGCCTCGCCATTGTTGAGGCTAAACTCGCGATTCTCCTGTCTCAGCCTCCCTAAGTGCTGGGATTACAGGTGTGCACCACCACGCTCGGCTACCTATGCAATTTGAATGCCTCTTCTAGGTCAAAAACTATTCCAAGGGCCTTATGAAGAATGGCAAAGAATCCTATGTGGCTGGTGTAACAGTGAGGATTTCTACTTTCCAGGTGAAGGAAGAGAGGCACAGATAGGACAGTGCCAGGACCCAGATAGAGCTGGACAGCCTGGTCAGGTTCACAAGAACCCCCCCTGCTATGTGTGCAGGCTCTTCCTCTGCTGAATCCCAACCAGACTGCCTGGGCTGATCAGTGCCTTTCCCAGAATTCCTCTGGCTATCAGTTCCCACCTACCTAATGCACACAGCTTAAGTGTCAGCCCTCTCAGAGCCTGCCTGGACTGGCCCCCCAGAACAAGTCAGGCACCCCTCTGCAGCCCACAAGAGCCTCCTCTGTGGCCACCTGATCACACACAGCTTCCTCTAGCGCTGAAACAATTCCCGAGGGCAGGAACCAGCACAAAACTATTCAGAAGTGACTTGAACAAGTATTTTTTTTGCTTTTGGTGGTACTGATGATTGAACCCAGTTGTGCTCTAACACTGAGCTACATCCCCATCTGTGTCTTTTTGTGAGACAGGGTCTTGCTAAGTTGCCTAGACTGGCCTTAAACTTGTGATCCTCCTGCCTCAGCCTCCTGAGTTGCTAGGATTATAGGTGTGACACCACACCAGCTCGAGTGTTTTCTTGACTAAAGTGGTCTTAGAAGGCACAAGGGCATGGTGACTTAGGGAATGGGCACGTGAAGTAAAAAGCACCACACATCTTAGAAGGAGAGAGGACAGAGACTGAGGGCCTGGGAAGATAAAGACAAACCCATGGAAAGCAAGTGAACAAGTATAACCAACAGAGAGAGAAAAAAGACCAGAGAAACAGAGTCCCAGAGAGCCAAGAGGGGCTGAGGGCACCAGAGGTGGAGGTGAGGTGTGGGGTGGAACAGAAAGATCAGAAAAAGAACAAGAGAGAAAAGGGGACAGAAACCCAGATACATAGATTCACAGAGAGGAAGGTGAGGTAGAGGTGATGCTGGAGATCTGGAGTAAAGAGTGCAGGAAAACACCTGGAGACCAGTCACCAGGCGCGCACACAGCTCACCTTGACTTCCGGGGTGGTGCTGAACTGTGGAGGTCCATTAAGCAGGGCACCTGCTGTCTTGGCCTCACTGAAGCTGGGCGTTGGGGAACTAGGGGGGTTCACAGGCAGTGGCACTAGGAGGCTGGGTCCCCCTGAGTTGTTCCCTGAGCCTGGGGCCACACCGCCAGCCCCTGATGGGGCTGCCGCACTGGGTTCTTTCCTGGGAAGAGGATGGAGAAGGGGAAATGGCTCAGAGGAAGGTCCTGGGATTGACGAGCAGAGAGAAGCTAAGATGGGCTCTGAGAGGCGGCTGCTTAGGGCAGAAGCAGTTTTTAGGACCAAGGTAGAATCAATTTCTGGAATTTTTTCCTCAGTAAAGCAGAGCTGTAGGGGTGGGAATACAGATTCTCAGGGTGCTCATGAGATAAAGGCCATGAGATAAAGACAGAATGGGGTAACTCTCTAGAACAGCCATTGAGGAGGTGGTGTGGGAGTGAATGTTACCACCAGGAAACAAGCAGTCTTGGGTAGGTGGACATAGGGCAGTGCCCTCTGGGCAGCCCAGCTAGAGCTGGGGTAGAGGTGGAGGATGGCAGGTCCTTCATTTAGCATTCTTTCAAAAACAGGTGGGCCCAGAGGAGGGCTCTGACAAAGTTTGGAGGAATGGCTGGAAACAAAGGAGGATTTTGGGACATTTCACTTGGCGAAGTGGAACAATGGCCCATCCAGTGGGAGTTAGCTTTGGCACAGGAAATAGAAATGGTGAGGGAACATGATGGGACTCTAGAGAAGAGTCCCAATGAGAGGAAGGCGGACTTTAGGACAATCTAAAGGATAAAGCTAGAGGCTAATGCACGCCTCCCAGGTGGACAGAAATGGAGACAGGACACCTAGCCAAGGTAGACGACAAAGCCTACTGGATACCCTGCCCGTCAAGGTCAGGGCTAGCAGCCCTGCAGTGAGGGAGCCACCAGAGCCCCTGTTGCAGAGAGAGGCTGCAGCTAGCTGCACACTGCCCCTGCCAGGACACTCACGAGGTGCTAGGGGGCGGGTTGTGGGGGCCTGACGCTGGGCCCAGGGCCTGGCTGCTAGCACTGCTGCCCCCACTGCTGCTCAAGGCCACCTCTGCAGGGCTGTCTGCCACGACGGAGCTGTAACCTGGGGGAACAAAAGGCAGGGAGAAAGGTGCTGCTGGCTGCTCCCTGCCCTGCTCTGGGCCCTCCCCCGCCCTGCCGCCTCCACTTACTGGTGGCACCGTTCTGCTTGCCAGCCCCGCCTCCTGTGCTGCTGTTACTATTACTGCCGCTCCCTCCACCACTGCCACCACCACCCCCGCCAGGCTGGGCACTGGGGGGTCGGGGCTGCGCAGCATTGGGCCCGCTGGGGGCTGGTGGGGCCACAGCCTGAGCATAGGGTGCAGGGGTGCCCGAGTTGTGGCTCGGAGCTGGACTGGCCTTGGGGCCCAGGGCACTTGGGGGTGCTGCTGGGGCAGGGGCCCCATTGTTGCCAGGGGTAGTGCTCAAGGCAGAGGCGGCAGGCGGGGGACCAGAGGGGTAGGTGGGTGGCACAGCTGGGGACTGGGGATGCTGGTTGCTGTGGACAGGCTTGGAACCATTTTTGGCTGGAGACTGTAGGGAAGAGAGAACAGCGTCAGGACCCAGTGGATCAGCAGGTTCCCTGCCCACCTCATTCTCAGGCTCCATCACTGTCCCACCAACTTCTTCTCTGAACTTGCTGTCCTGACTGCTCCCACCCTCCAGGGAATGTGGGGGACCTCACCCTAACTGCTTCAGTCACCTTTGTGCTCAAAACACTTATTTCCAGTCTGCCCAGCTCCCTAAGTTCTGCCAGGACACCTCCACATGTACCCCATGGTGATCTGGCACAACTCTTGCTGTCAAAGACGACCCATCTGTTGGTCAAAAGGGACTCGTGGGAGACTCCTAAATGCCCTCAACACGAGACAGGCTAGAGCAGCCTCATGTCCAAGACTAGAAGGAAATCCGCTAACAGTCAAGCAGTGCTCTAAATGTCACCAAAAGGACCATTAAAGCCACTCATGGGGTCAAAAATTACAGCACTGCAGAAAGCAGTTGCAGGGCATCCTCATTGCAGCCAAGTTTTTTTTTTTTTTTACCCCCTGGTACCTGGGATTGAACTCAGGGGCACTCGACCACTGAGCCACATCCCCAGCCCTATTTTGTGTTTTATGTAGAGACGGGGTCTCACTGAGTTGCTTAGCACCTCGCCATTGCTGAGGCTGGCTTTGAACTCGCGATTCTCCTGTTTCAGCCTCCCTAAGGGCTAGGATTATAGGCCACTGCACCGGCTTCAGCCAAGTTCTGACAGACAACATGGACTACCATACCAACCATCTCGTGGACATTTCTTAAGCACCACATGGGGAGCTCAGGCTCACCAAGCACCAAATGGGACTGGCTACCCACTTCCCTGCTGGGACTGTTTGGCTGTGGGGGCCAAGAAGGTGGCAGAGCCAGGGCCACACCTGGGAGTCCATGCCCTAGCTTCTCCCTGACTGCTCCCAATCCTGGTCCCCACACCAGTCTCACTCATGTCCACTGAGGTCCTCTCCTTTGGACCACCCCTCTCATTAGCCCACAGGGGGCCTTCAGGCCTATTCTGCCAGGGCTAACATCATCCTTGTTTCCTAACGTGTGCGCCTACCCAGGGAGACGATGACAAGATTCGTGAGGCTCACTAAGGGCAGAAGGAATTCTAAGAAGTGCTGCAAAGCATCTCCCCTCAGGTACTTGCCACATACCTATGTGCACAGCAGAGGTGTTTGCTTTCAACCTTTCACTTTTCAGGCTTCTCTGGTCCCTTCAGAATTGGTCCACAAAGCCCACAATCCCAGGCCAGCCTCATCCCACTTCCAAGCTTTCTGTCAGAGCTCGCCTCTCTTGTCTTCCCCTGGAGCCTAGGGCACAGGCCACCTGAACCACAGCATTAGCCACCTGCCTACCTATCTGCCCTCAAGGTGGCAATGATTTCTGACCCCCTGCTATGTCCCCAAGCCTAGCACTGTGGCTGGCACTCGGGCCTGAATAAGCCTTTGGGAACCACTAAAGAATAAACACAGGACGTGCCCATCAATTACTGGCTTGGACCCACCTGGCTGACTTCACTATCTGTCGAGCGTCCTCTCTTCTTATCATCTTCAGAGTTTTCCTAGTTGGGGGAGGTGGAGTCAGACACCTGTATGGCCTCTTGGGTCCCAACAGACACCAATCTCTGAACCTCCTGGGGACTTGGACCCAGCTGACTGACTTTGTACCCAGAGCTGTCCAAACACCTGACCTTAATTTTTCTGGAGAAACCACCTCAATTCAGGTTCCCAGGTGTTCTTGTCTTTTGGAAGCTAGCATTAATGCCCCCATCTTCCTAACAACCCAGGAACTTTCTCTCCTTAGGGCATTTAGTCCTTGGATCCCTGCCTGAGGCAGCTTGCTGCCCAGGGACTCAGGCACCCCACGCAATGGCCCCACACACCCAGGACCCACCCATGGCTTAAGCTTGTGTGGGACACCAGGGTCCACCTATCAGCTCTTCACATCAAGAAGGGCCTTAGCTGCCCTCCCCACAGGCTACTTTGGAGAAGAAAAACAGGCTCCTCTTAATTCCCACCATCTTGAAACAGGGCATCTTGCTGCCCTGGGTCCTCACCGTAGTGCAGTTGGCTGGGCTGGGGGGGATGGGAGAGCTGGAGGTGGTTGAGGTGGGTGTGCTGCTGGACTGGTTGAAGATCTCGTCCTCCATGTGGCTGTGGCTAGGGGGGGAGGTGGCGACCAGCGCCTGTGCTGTGGAGGCAGGAGAGGGGCATGCTTAGGTGGTGCAGCTGACCCTGCAGGGCCCTTGTGCTCTGCACCATGAAGGTCGACCCAGGGCCTTACGAATGTCCTCGAGATCCAGGTCGTCATAGAGGAACTCATTCTCCTCAAAGTCAGGGTCCTGAGAGGAGTCAACGTAGTACTCGACATCGTCCTTGATCTTGCGGATGGCATCCACGAGGATGGAGTCGTTGTCCAGCATGCGCAGGATGGTCTCCAGCATGCGCACGTGGTAGCGGTGCTTCTCGATGTGCCGCTTCAAGCCCTCGATCCGGTCCTGCTTCTGCTGGCGAGCCCAGGGCCAGGCTCAGGGGCTGCAGAGCGCCTGCCCGGCCCCTCCTGCCCCCACAGAACCTGTCCTCAGTCCCCAATCCCCATCGTGACCCGGAGGCTCCACTCTGGCCCCTCCCAGCATGGGGCAGTGTGGAGTCTGCCCACCCTCTGTCCCCACAGGAACCTAGCGCAAGGTTTCTGACATCTCAGGGATCCCCACCACTCCCTCCCAGACCCTTTTTGTCTCCGGTGATCCCTGGAAACCTGTGAAAGACCAAGATGCTCCATGCCACCTGCAGCCTCTCAACCGAGCCCCCACCTGCTTTGACCTCCTGAGACAAACACCCCTTCTCCTGTCTTGCCCTAACAGTAATAATGGCAGTTCCCATCTGAGGGGCTGCTTGTTTGTAATCATGGCACTGTGATCACTGGCCCACAGCTATCTGTATATCCCTAAGGAGGCTCAGATCCAGAAGCCCAGCTCCTGCCTGCTCCCAAGGCTCCAGTTCCTTTTAGGATCTGACACCTTAGCCCAGTTTCAAATTTCTCCTTTCTTCAAGGAACCATTGTCTCCCTGAGTCCCTGCTTCCAAAACCTCTCACGGTCTCACACCCAACTTCTGTCACAGCTTCCACTCCCAGTCTTCTAGGGAACCCCATCAGACGTTCTTTGCGTTCCTCTGAATCCACACCCTACGACCCTGGAGGAGAATCCAGGACTCCAGCATCTGACTTTACCCGAGACCATTCTTCTTCAGGCCACGCTCACGGCTCTCAGAGCCTTGTCTTGTCTGCTCGCCACCCTCTCCTGTGAATCTGGGCTCTAGGTGTTATGTGGCCTCCCACCTGGGTCATCCTTCAGGTCTCACACTTAAGTTGTGGCCCCAGCTGAACCTGAGTTAATTTTCCTCCAAATAGCTCCTCTTTGTGATGGCCTCGCTATCTACCATCTACCCATATACCTAGGGGCCTGAGATTGTCTACCTCCTCCCTGCACCACCCAACCCTGCCTCTCCAGTCCCTCATGCCAGGTCTGCCTAGGCTTCCAGACCCAGTTCCCATGGCTTGGACAGGTCTCTCCCTTGCTAGCCCACCTGTCCTCCCACCATGGGTCTCAGAGCTCCCCCCACTCACATCCTTGTCGCCCTTCTTCTTGCGCGTTTGCACCGACAGCGATTCCACCTCACTCTCAAACTGGTCCACCTGCATGTTTAGGGTGTCGATGGTATTCTAGAGGGGGAGACGGCAGTCAGCCAGGGTTCCTGTGTATGCTGGGCTTGGGGCCCCAAGCTCACATCCTCTTCTCGGCCCCAACTCACCGTGAGCCACTGGCCAACCTCTTCCTTCTCCTTCTGGGCAGGATCCACCTTCTGGGCCAGGCCCAGGCCCTCCTTGCTATAGGCTTTGGTTTTGGTCTCTCTTTCCACAACTTTGAACCGTTCCATTTGCTGCAGAGAAAGAAGTTGGCAGGGAGGCCTTGAAGGTGGGAATGGAACTAAGGGCCAGCAACACCTGAACCTAGCCCAGGACCCATCTCTCAGGCTCTAAGCCCACCGCCTATGCCCTTCCCTCAGGCTAAACACCCACTCTTCCTGGGATCTCCAGAGTGACTGCTCCATCTCTGCCCTCTGGGGTTGTAGGAATCTGGCCACCACAACCCCTTTCAGGGACCTAGGCTCTGGGCTCCTACCGTCTCAATGAGCTTGCGGTTGTCAATGAGCTGCCTTTTGTCCTTGATCTCGTTGGACGCTACCCATGTCTTGATCTGGTCCCTCAGCCGCTGCAGATGAGAGAAGCAAGAAAGTCAGACCTTGGACCTGGGAACCAGGACCCTCAGCTCCCTCTTCTCCCTGGGACCCAGCAGTCCACTCTCCCAGCCCTCCACCCACAGGACACAGGAGTCCAGCCCCAGCCCCCTCACTTGTAGCTTCTTAATCTCCTTCTTTAGGTCAGCCTCATACTTTTCTTTCTGGTTCGCGTTGGCTGCGTTGTGGAGCTGAGGGATGGAGAATCCAGCAGTCAGTGTGGGAGTGGCTGTCCCGAAACCTGCTCCGTGGCAAAGGTCCAGTCTCTTTCTTCCTCGAGTGGGGGACTCTGACACCTACCCTACCCCTCCTGCCATCCATCTCTAAGCTGCTTCTCATAGGTCCTCAGCATCAGGATATACAGCCCCTCTCCCTGGCCAACACCCACAGACCCCAAGGCTCTTCCTGTGTTCTCCCTGGAAACCTAGATCTTTAGGGCCCTGTACCTTCTGCCAAATATCTTCAAACTGCTCCACACCCTCGGACACCTTCTTGAGGCAGCGATCAATCTCACCTACCAGGCAGGAAGACAGGCTGTTAGAATCCTCCCAATGCAGCATTCAAACAGGAACCCCAGAAGGAAGCATTTGGCTACACGTGCAGTGGGTAGCCAGTCCAGTACCTTGGAGTTTGCGCTTGTCCGCCATCTTCCCTGCCCTACAGACGCACTCTCTTCATACTCCCTTGGAGACAGACGCTGCTGGGAAGATTGGGAAGGAATTAACACCTATTTCCCTGCTAGTCCAACCCAGAGACATGGACATGGGTGGGAAATGTAGGGGAGGAGGGATGATAAAGGGAAGAAACGTGTACTGAGAGCCAGTTCTCCTTATGCTCCCTCAATTGCCCAGCTGCAATACTCTGTGAGTTTATTAAAATCAGGAAGGACACTTTTTGTGGTCCTCTGACCCAGGAACTAGAAGGTCCCTAGAGTACAGAGAATCTTTTCCCCAGATAACCATCAAAGGATTTTGTAGAGCAGGACAGTCATACAGCACGAGGTTGACTACAAGATAAAGGCACTGGCCCTAGAAATCACACTTCTTACCAAGAGGGGCTGGGAGCAGGGATGACTGGGAAAAGTCACTCCTCAGGCAAACCAAGAGACAGCGGTATGGAACCTCAGAGACAAAGACCTGATACTATGTATACACATGAGCTGTGCAAGAGGGAGGGGACATGGGGGCAAGGTGGAAGAGTGACAGGAAGATACCTAAAACTAAAAAGAGTTGAATCCAATCCTACAGAGAAGGCCTTAGACCTCCAAGAAATTTACTCCAGAGCAGAACCATTGAGCCAAAAGGGGACAATACTAACCCAAAGAGTATGATACCAAGAAGGGCTGGTGATTTGGGGGCAGAAAGCAGTACCTAAGAGAGGGCTGAGAAAAGATAGAAATCTTACAAAGATAAAAGAGTGTAAAGATACCCTAACTATGAGGGAGCTGATCTGCACATGCAAAGGAATTCCATATCAAATAGATTGGTAATTTAGACTTGGAGAAACCTATGCCACCAGGGCAGGCAGCCAGAACTTAAAGAGGGGCTTCTCTGCTTTAAGGAAAGTTACATGCAACCCAGAGGAGACCACAGTAAGAGGGATGTTACCAGAATCTTTATAGTCTGGCTGAAGCCACACCACAGGGGCCAACAGAGACCCAGGGACCCTTAGGAGGGAGGTTCATGCTAAGAGGACTTCTGAGCTGCCAGCAGAGGTTGCTCTCCCCAGGGGCTTATACTGATTTTGTTTTTTTTGGTACTGGGGATTGAACTCAGGGGCACTCGACCACTGAGCCACCTCCCCATCCCTATTTTGTGTTTTATGTAGAGACAGGGTCTCACTGAGTTGCTTAGCACCTCACCGTTGCTGAGGCTGGCTTTGAACTCGTGATTCTCCTGTCTCAGCCTCCCAAAGTGCTGGGATTACAGGCGTGCGCCACTGCGCCCAGCTTAGGGGCTTATACTGGAAAGCAAGGACCCCCAAGATCCAGGGATATTCCTACTCTACTGGCAATGGGCAGGGGTGCCCCACAGTTGCTCTACTGTGAAAGCAGCAACTGCTTTACACCAAGGACTAAGACTTTCAATCTGGTGGGCCCATACCAAGAATCCACACCAACAGGCAGGAAACACCTAGGGAACAGTCCTGTTCAATAACACATACAATGTGGGAAATATTCCGTGGCCTGTGGTTGGCCTCTGAATTCTTGAAGGGTGGCCAGTGCAACTAAGGAAACTTACTTTTTCCTTTTTTTAAAAAAAATAATCCACAATATGTTGCTCAAGTTATCTAGTTCCAGGCTCAAGCAACTCTCCTGCCTCAGCCTCCCAAGTAGCTGGGGCTACAGGCAAGAACCATCACACCCAGCAACTTTTGTTTTAGTTTTAACTTGTTACTAATTGCCACATGTGACCAGCATGTATGGCAAGGTGCACTGTAGACAGCAGGCTTTAGGACAAGAGGCACGGAAAGGACGGAGCCATACTCCACCACAGGAATTTTTTGTTTTGTTTTGTTTTGACTGACCTCATAGGGATCTACTCCTATGGGTGGAGATAGGTAGAGGTAGCACCTGAACTCGGGGAGCTTAAGTTTCCCCAGTATAGGGTCCATTTGAAGAAAAGCAGTACTTCAGTGACACACATGTGGGGAATCTCCAGGAAAGTGAAGCAACAAGACCCAGAGCGCAGCCCCAATGAGGGAACTCAAACTAGGGTAGGGTAAGTGCCTTTGATCCAGGGTCCTACCAGGGCCTACACACCAAAATGAAGTGTGTAGGAATACTGACCAAGAATGAGAATTGGCTCCAATACTCCAGCACAGAAAAGCCTCTTACTTCATCAGGAACAGGAACTTTAAAACAAGAGCTTACACGCCCCCCTTCTATCCCAAGTATACAACACAGGGTCAGAGGCTGGACAGAGAAGTCACCTCATGGTTCATATCCCTGAATAAGGTACCCCACACACCTCAGGGAAGTGACGCCCGGCCCAAATCCCACACTGAAAGGGTTGGGACCTTAGTGCAGGGGAGGAGCTAATACCCCCAGAAGGGACCATGCTGTGGGAGCAAGAAGGAGTGAGTCCTGAAAGAGTCAGAAGCAAGGTGCCAGAGGACCAGGACGGTGCCGGGGCAATGCTTTTGACAGCAAGGTGGGAACAACTGCTACTGGTGTGGACGATGCCTGGTTGGGGAAAGGCAGCCCCACAAGAGAAGGGTCAACTGCCACAGGACCAGGGTACTCCTCCCTGGGATGCTGGTGTCTCAGCTACAGTGCAGGCACAAAAAAAAAAAACCCTCATAAGAGGATGCCTGCACACCATCCCCAGCAAAGGTACAAAGAGAAAAGAGGCTAGTGCTACAGCCTGGAGGTGAAGAGTCACCACAGAGGATCCTCATCCAAGGCTTCACCAAGACCCTCCCAGGAGTCAACCACTTCAAGACCCCTGAAGTAGGTGGTGCCTTCACACCAAACATGTGCTCAGACAGTGGGGGTTTGAGACAGAACCAAAGAATCTGGAACTGTTGGCCCAGGATAGGCCCAACCGTAAGAATCCCACATTCATGGGGAGGCACATCCTCAAGGCAGGAGCTCACACTGAGAGGGCAGGTGGGATGAGCCACACACCAGAGCAAGGAGGCCAGTAACAAAGGCCCCAGAACTTCACCTTAGGGTGCAGGCACCAAGACTCCATTAGGGGCACAATGCGTAGTCCCTAACCCTGGGGCCATCATATGCTCATACAGAGATCCTGGACCACGGTGCAAAGTGCCTTCGATCTAGGAGAGCTTACACTCTAGGCAAGCAGCTCTGGTGAGCACTGTCACAGACAAGTCTCCACTCGGGAGGATGCTGGCACCAGGGTGTCAGGTCATGGGTAGAGATAGTTATGTTCCCTGGGAGAGCCCAACACCAAGGGTGGGTTCTGGGAATTCCCACCTTGGAGTTACAACAGAGCAATCTTTAGTCCCAGGGAAGGTGATCACAATGAGGTATCTCCACAGTCTCAAGCACCTTATAACCCTACAACAGAGTGGGACCCATAGCAAGGTCCTTGTGATTAGAAGGACAGAGATGAGAAGCATTGGCCAAAGGTGCCCCAACCCAAGTGGGTTCTTAGTCTCACTAGTGGAGACACACACGGGAGCATGGACACCTCAAATCCAGGAACTAATGTCAACACCAAAGAAGGCAGGAACCTTATCCCCTGAGGGTGGCAACACCAAGCAAAACTCCTTACCCTGGAAAGAAAACACGACCCTAGAAAAAGCCACCTCTCCCATCAGAAACCTTAGGTCTGAGGTCTTCCATCCCTGTGGGGTGACAGGTGAGTGGGGTGCAAGCCCTCATTCTGTAACTTCCTACACTCAAGGATGGGACAATCACACTCACATAGAAGGGCTCTCTCTAGAATACCAAAGGGAAGGGGTTCTTGGCTCCTGGGGAGACAGCACCCCAAAACAGATGCCTCAGACTCAGGGAAGCCACAATTCCTTTGGTGAGAGGACAGGAGGGAAGGTGTGGAAAACCCTCACCAAAAGGGCAGGAGACTAATCCTGGGGGAGGTGACAGCCCCTGCACCAAGCAGCAGCTACTACTCAGGTAAACAGGCGCGTGCCCTGCCCACGACAGGAGCTCACCAACAGCACGGAGAGTGGGCTCGGGAGGCTTCACCCAGACCCGGGGAGCTAACCGGCCCCGACACCCGCACCGCGGTGGACTTGACACCCGGAGAGGCAGGCAGTGTGCATCCAGGGGAGCTGGCACCCCCGAAGCC
Organism: Xerus rutilus; assembly: GCA_028644305.1. Lineage (NCBI taxonomy): Eukaryota > Metazoa > Chordata > Mammalia > Rodentia > Sciuridae > Xerus > Xerus rutilus. The sequence continues at coordinate 50,226,602 of CM053414.1, forward strand.
AGAGGCGGCGCCCAGCCCCAGGGACAGGGCGGGCACGCCGCGGACAGCCGGGGTCGGGGGTCGCCACGCTCAGGCACCGGGCGGGCCGCCGGGACTGTACACTGGGGGAACAGCCGCACGCTGCGAGGCGGAAACTTTGGCTGAGGCTCTAACTCCGAGCGCGGCCGCTGCGGGCCGGGGAGCCTGTCCGCCGCCGATCGCCGGCCGGGCGGCGGGGCCCGGGGCGGGGCGGGCGCGCTCGGGGGGCTGGCGGCGGGAGGGTGCGCGGGCGCCGCGGCGGGGGCGGACTCGAGCACGGCGGAGGGGGCGGCACCTCGCACCCGGGCCGGCGCGGCGCCACGCGGGAGGCGGCGGCCGAGGCCGGAAGGGCCGAGCGGCGGGCGCGGAGCGGCGGCGGGGCCCGGCGGGCGCGCGGCGAGGGCAGGGCAAGGCAGGGCAAGGCGCCGTGTCGCGACAGGCGGCGGCCGCCGGGGCAGGCGGCGCGGGAGGTGGCCAGCGGCGCCAGGGGAGGGGAAGGGGTCCGGCCCAGTCGAGCCCGACGCTCTCACCGCAGGAGCTGGCGCCGCCGCTGAGGAGCGTATCGCGACAGGCGGGGGAGGCGAGCGCCCGCCGCCTTTTTCTCGCGCCCCGGGCCCGGGCGCTATCGCGATAGCGGCGCGAAGCGGAAGTGGGGTGGGGGGAGTGGGCCCGGGGTTGTTCTGACGACGGGGGTCGGGGCTCAAGGGAGGCCGCGGCGTCTGCCGATGGCTCCGCGGAAGCTGACCGGGCCCGGTCCAAGATGGCGGCGGCGGAGGAGGCCTCCCCTCCTCTCTTCTCGTCTCTGGCGCCGACCCGCCCCCGAGCCCCGAATATAGGCCTGTCATTGCTCCTGCCGCACGCCGCTCTTGGCCATCGGACGCACCCTATTGGTTCTTGGCAGAGATGCGGACGGCCCCTTCCTGCGGATTGGGTGATCGCTGCAAGGCGCGGCGTTCGATTGGTCTCCCGCGCAGCCTGCTAGGATTGGCTTAGGTTTTCTTCCCCGCTCCTCCTCCTCCTCCCGCCTCAGGGCACAACACGCCAGCGCGAGGACCTGTGTGTCAATCAGGAGACCTGTGTAGTGCTGATTGGATGTCTCCGCCCCCCTCTCCTTAACCAATTGGTCGAGAGGAGGAGCCAAGCTAATCAGGGGCGGGAAGTCGTCCGTCAAGTTCGGAGCCATTCTTAATTGGTTGCGGGGTACATTCTGCCTTGAAGCTATTGGTTGTTCCTAGAAGTGGGTGGGAAAAGTGGAGGAAGGCATGGAGAGTGGGCGTTAAAGGCCGTGTACCTAATCCGAGACAGACAGGTTCCTTCCAAGCTGGTGCCGAACCGAAGTCATCTGCCAATCAAAACAGCTGCTGGGCCAAGGGGCGGAGCTAAGCGAGAAGGCCCACCCCTTTCTCTTGGCTGGTTCTGTTATCATTCATCTCAGTTTGACCAATAGGGTAGCGAGTGGGTGGCACCTACACGTACAACGTGTGACAGAGGGTGTATCCCGCAGGTGTGGCTCTCAGGAGCATCCTTCCGCATCTCTTGCATTCTAAGCTTTATGGTCTTTCTCCAGCTGCTTCCGTTTGGCATATCTCTAAATCTCAGTATTTGCCGAATCAAAGAAGGAACTTGAGACAGTGCCTCCAAGTCACTGGTATCACGTATAGCAGAATTGGTTGGAAAGTGCGAGGAGTGGAAGTTTTGTCCTGCCCCTGGTTAGGTGAGCGAACAGCGGACTACTCTCCCCGAACCTCCGTTTCTTCAGTGTTGTGAGCACGCTGCGGAAGGTACAGACGAGGCTGCTCTTCTCTCCCTCGGTTGTCTCCAATAACATCTACTCTTTACACATCCCAGCTCCATTGTCTGTTTCTTGGGGGGAAATGTCTAATTGTCCATACTGAATGCTCAGGTGAGCCCTGTTCATTCGGACTTATTTTTGCACGACTGTCATTTTCATACTTATTTGGGTTCCCCATTTGTATTTTGCCTCCCCATTAAGATACAGGAAACAGTAGCTTTTGCTGAATAAATGCAGGCGATAACTCGTAGTTGAAAACTCACTGGTTCCACGAGAACTGGGATGCTTTTGCTCCGGGGTCACACAATGGAAGTGAAACACTCTTCTAGGTGGCAGAAAGTAAGGGAATTCCAAGGTTGAAGTAAACCTGAAATGGCCTGAGACATTCTGCACCATCTCTGTCAGAATCGCATGAGGCAAGAGAGGAAGGAATGCTTGTAAAAATTCCTATTTCTAGGACCACACAGATCTAAAGGAGTGGTGCCTGGGACTCTGCATTTTTCCATGTTTCCCAGGAAGTTTGAGTTACTGATCTAGAGCTTTGCTGTCAAAATGTGGTCCAAGGGTGCAGAGATGTCTTGCAGACATCTCGCAGATCATCTGGGGATTTCTTAAAATACAGATTTTGGTTCAAGGGGTCTCAGATTCTGCTTTCCCGACAGGCTCACAGATCATGCTGATAGCGCACTTCACACTTGGAACCTCGAGAAGGCAGAGTGATGGCACTCAGGCTTGGCTGCACATGGGAGCCACCTGGGGAGCTTTAGAAACTCTAAATACCCCGGCTCACACTGGACCAGCTGGAGTGCTCTCTGGGGGTGGAAACCAGACAGTAATTTTTCCTGAAACGACTCCAATGTGCAGCTAATCTGAGCCATTCACAGAAAGGCTTTTCTAGAGCACTGATTCCCCAAATGTGGTCCTTGGATCAGCAGCATAAATATCACTTGGGAATTTGTTTGAAATGCACATTTTCAGCCTCACCCTAGTTAAATTGAACCAAACTCTGGGCCCAGTAAACATGTTTGAACAAGTCCTCCAGGTAACTCTGAAGCATATGAATTCTGAGATTCATACCTCTATGCCTCCACCCCACCCACCACTGGCAGACAGCACACACTCAGGTCAAGGAGGGAAAGGAGATTTTTTACAGAGATGTGGACAAAGAACCCGTCCCTGCCACACCCATCCTGCTGCTCGCCAGGATGCCTCTCCCCTCAGCCTGTGAAGGTACTTACAACTGAGCCCCAGTTCCCCAGACAGGGTGGCCAGTGAGTGTGAGGGGGGGGTGTGTGTTTGCTCCTTTTGCTCAACTGGCAAGAACTTGTAGTCGTCAGTTCCTACCAGTGCAGGAAGTCTGCTTCCCTCACCCTTGTCAGGGCTCAGCACCTCCTACCCTCAACAAACCTGGGCCCCTCCCTGAGCCCAGACTGTGTGCTGTGCATCTTTCCCAGTCCTCCCAGGTGCCTCCTGGGGTGGGTGTGGATGCCTGGGAAGGTGGAGCCAGTGGCCCAAGGGACCAGAATGCTCCAGTCAGCCCGGATTGCTTGCTGGAGCCTTTGTTGGCCACGCTGCTGGGGCATCAAGATGACTGATGTTCTCCAGGGCTTCGGAGATGGGCAGGGCTTTTCCAAGGAGCCCAGGATGACGGAGGGAGGGGTGGCCCAGACACCACCTGGATTGGAAGCCCAAGCTCTTTCCCTAAAACCCAGCGGCTTTGGCTCCTCCAGGTGTGGGATGAATGATCACTCCCCAAGGACAGATCCTCATACTGTGCTTTTAATTATACTCTTCTCTAAAAAAGGATCTTTTGTCTCAGTTAAAAAGATGAATGACCAGTTCTGCCCCTGAATGGGGTGGTGGTCTTAGTCCTGGGGGTGGCAGACAGAGCCTCTTCCAATGACTCCATGGACGTCCTGGTCCTGAACCAGCAGCAGGGCAGAGCAGGCTCTCTGCCCCAGAACTTCCTGGCTTTGAGCTGCATCTCTTCAGAGGGCTGGGCTTCCATGTCCCTTCAGTGGGTGGCCACCCTGGGTGCATGCCATCTCTCAGGTGGACATGATGCCACTCTTCTCACCCTTGACCTTGAGGAACTCGGCCATGCTAGAGAAATACTTCTGGTTGGCCTCAGCCACCTTCTTCTCAGCTGCTTGTGGGTTCACAATCTCAAGACCCTGGAGGAGGAGCGAGAGGGAATGAGAAGTGGAGTGGGGAAAAGGCCAGGCCTCCAGCCATGGCCTCTTTACCTCAGTAAGGGAACCTTGCCGTGGCAGAGCTTCCTGCCCTTCCCAGCAGCTCTCAGGCTTCAGTGGACATGAGAACTGTTGACCCGTTCCCGGAGTCTCCCTCAGCTCAGGAGGTTCTGATCAGCAGACTTGGGGCTCAGGAGGGAGGGCCTAGACATCAGGCTTTTTAACCAGTTCCCAAGATGCTGCCAAGGTCACCAATGTTGGAGAAAAGCCATTCCTGCTGGTTTCTGGATGAGAAACTGAGTCCCAGAGGAAGTGGCTGGCCCAAAGTCCCAGCACACCACCGCCCAAACCAGCTGAGGACATTGGTAGCTCTGTTCTGGACTTTTCCAACACAGTTATTCCTTTTTTTTTTTGGTACTGGGGATTGAACTTAGGGACACTCGACCACTAAGCCACATCCCCAGCCCTATTCTGTGTTTTATGTAGAGACAGGGTCTCACTGAGTTGCTTAGCGCCTCGCCGTTGCTGAGGCTGGCTTTGAAGTCGCGATTCTCCTGTCTCAGCCTCCCTAAGTGCTGAGATTACAGACTTGAGCCACCGCGCCCAGCTAGTCATTCCTTTTTTTAAAATTTTTTTCTTTTGGTACTGGGGACTGAACCCAGGGGCACTTAACCACTGAACCACATCCCAGCCCTGGTTATTTTTTTATTTTGAGACAGGATCTTGCTAAGTTGCTTAAGGCCTCATTAAGCTACTGAGGCTGGCCTTGAACCTGCAGTCCTCCTGCCTCAGCCTCCTAAATTGCTGAGATTACACGTGTGCGCCATCGTGCGCCATCATGCCCAGTCCAATGCAATAACTGTTAACTTCTGTGAGGCTTCCCTGGCTGCCCTAACCCTAACCTCTCACTGCCTCTGCTGCCCTGTCTCTCCCTGGCACTTACCATCCTCTCACACGCTGGGAGCTTTGCTCATTTGTCCATCCCCCTGCTGCCCCTTAACCTCAAAGGAAAGACTTGTCTCTTTCATCCACTGCTTGATCCCCAGAGCTAAACAGTGCTAGAAACTTTGTGGCCACTCAACAAGACACGTGCAGGCAAGAGAGTGAACTCATCAGTTCCTCCTGATGCTATGGGATAGGTTCACCCTACTTTGTGGTGAGCCAGCTGAGGCAGAGAGACACCCAGCTCCACATGTGCCCATCACTGCTGGGCAGGGACCTGAACTCAGGCATGATGTCCAAGCCCATGTGACTGTCATCTTTCTTGAGCAGGGCCATGCCCCTGCCCCAATGCCCCAGTCATTTCCAAGGCAAGGACCTGGAGGCTCAGAGGGGTGTAGCCTACTTGGAGAGCAGGTGGGGTAGCTGGACACAGTTCCAAGCCCGACTCTAGATCTGGTTTGTGCTGCCTCCTGTCACTGCCAACCCTGGGCAGCTACCATGTGCTAGCAGTGCCTAAGCCCTTCAGGCACCCTGTCAACACAACCTCCACCACAGCCCTACCACGTGCCTGCTTTAGAGGCCAAGGGAAGGCAACTGTGCCAGGGTCACTCAGAGGGCCAGGGAACAAAGCCAATTTGGGTGGTACCTGGAGAGGGGTGAAGGCCACGCTGGAGGCAGTCCCAGAGGAGCGGTCTCGGATTGTGGACTTCCCGCCATATACCACGCTCTGCTTCTGTAGGGTCCGCTGGGGGAGGGAGAGGGAGGCTGTGATCTGGGCTCACCTGGCCCCTGGCCCCCTTAGCCCCTGGCGCCACTCAGATGGCCCATACCTGTAGTGTCTTGGAAATCCTGGCTTTGGTGGCCTCATTCACCTGTGTCTGCCGCACACGGCCACTACCTGACTTGCCCAGGTGGCCCAGGCTAAAGCCTAGGTCCTCCTGGTAGGCATCCTCCTCGATCTGGGGGTAGGGAAAGGATGTTTCAGTCAGACAGTGGGACCACACTCGGACAGCCCCTTGGTACCCTCCAACTTGCTGAAACCCAGTACTCTCAAGTCTGCTGGCCTCAAAGGCACTCATTCAGCCTGAGTGCCTTGTGAAGCCCCAGCCCAACAGCACATGGGTGAGGGGACCCCTCAAGACCCCAGCCCAACAGTGCTCAGGTGATGCTGGGATTCTCGAGGAATCAGGTCCCGATGCTGCTCCCTGAGCTACAGTGAGAGCCCACTGCCCCCTTTCAGCACGTTAGAGGCACCAAGTAGGGTGGGGTTCCCTGCCACAATGGCATCTTGTTCTTGAGCGAGTTCTCCAGGGACCCACTGGAGGACGCTCAGATATAGGAAGGGGTGCAGTCAGGGGGCTCATGAGCAGCTGAGCCCCTCACAAAGTCAGCTGAGCCCTGGAGCAGCCTCAGGTGGGAGGGAGGAGCCTGAGAGGCCTGTAGGGCTAAGCTAAGGACCCTGGGTGCAGCGGAGACTGGCAGGGAGCTGGGGAGCTGGGGAGCCAAGCAAGGGCAGTGAGCTCTGTTACAAAGATGGTTCTGGGGCTGGGTGCAAGGCAGTGGCTGCGTAGCCCTCATGTGAGTGGGTCCAGAGGGTGGGAAGGAGGGAAGGCAGGAGGCCCAGGGCTCAGATGCTCGCTGCCTGAACCTTGGTAGGAGGACACCAAGGTTCCTTAGCTGCTGAGCAGGGATCTGACCTCCCCAAAGCTCATGCGGTTGGCCTGCTTCCGGATCTCTGTCAGCCCCAGCCGCTCCTTCATCTTGCGGTACCTGCGACAGGTGTGGGGGGGCAGACAGGAGTGAGCCAAGAGCATGCAGCCTCTTCCTTTTCCACCAGCACTGGACCCCGGGCTGCTCACCTGCGGCCACCTCGCTTCTTCCGCTGTCCATCCAGGGGTGCTGGCAGCGGCTTCACCTGCTTCACGGGCGGCGGCTCCTGCCACTTGTCAAACTTGCGCTCAATCTCGTCCTTCAGTTCGTAGCCCACCTGGGAAGGGGTGGGGAGAGGTGGTGAAGGCTCACCTGGGCTGCCCACCAGGCCTTGCCCATCCACCCCATCTCTGTCTACCTGAGCAGTCTTCCCTCGGAGTCTCTTCCTCCTGGGGTCCTGGAGGATCCCATGGGCTCTCAGGGCTTCAAATCCCATCTAGGACTTTGTGACACTTGAACTTTAACCTGGGGCTCAGCCTGCATTTCTGAGTTCAGCACCCTGTGGACAACTGCCTCCACATGAGCCCTTCAGCTATAACACTGCCAGGCAGAATCCCTGCCTCCTCCCAACTCCAGCCTTCTGCCCCCTTGACCCCAGGCCAATAGATGGTAGGTCACCTCCAAGCCTCTCTCCTACACTGCAGATCACTCTAGACTCCTTCAGAATGGACACCAGCTGGTCCCCTTTGGGTGCCTTTATCACAGGCAGAGTGTGTAGGGCTGTGAGCCGCCTACCTGGGTCTTCAGGCCCCTCTCCTGCAGCTGGCAGTGCTCCAGGCTTAGCACCTCTACACTGATGGTTTCCTCTGCCTGGAACACTCTTCCCCCAAGTATCCATGCAAGTCAACCCCTAACTTCTCTCCCCTTCAGAGACGATCTCCCTGGCATCCTAGCTATGTGGGCATCTCACTTCCCTCCCACCCAGTCCCTTGACTGTTCCTGGCATTTATTCACTTATCCTGAGGGACAACTACACACTTTGATTACCATCTGGTCACCCCCACCCCAACCAGAATGTAAATACCATGGTATGTCTGTGCCATCCCTCCTGTACCCCCACTGAAAGAGACAGGAGACACAGAGGCTGACACCTGATACCAGCAGGCAGACTGCTGGGAAGACAAAGATGCACAGGATGAAAACAGACCTACTTTCCTGAATAAATCCACAAGGGAAGACAGAAGTTACTGAATAACAGCTTGCACGATGTCCAACAGCCCTGGCTCAGAGAGGATACTGCAAAACAACGTCCCCTCCAACACACTCAATCACCAGAACCCGTGACTGTCACTGTGTACACCAAGAGTCTTTGTGGATGTGACTGGGGTAATGACTGTGAGGTGGGGACAGCCTCCATTTTAAGTGTGGGCTCCATGTCATCACAGGGGTCTTAAAACAGAGTCAGAGGACATGGGAAGATGGAAGCAGGGTCAGAGAGACCAAGATGCTACACGGCTGGTTTTGGAAATAGGGGGGCTGCTGGCCCAAGGAGGCTACCTCTGGAAGCTGCACAAGGCACAGGGACAGAGCTCCTGGAAGGGAACAGCCCTGCTGGCACCTGGACATCACCTCTGTGAGATCCACTTTGGACTTCTGGTCTCCAGGACTATGAGATAATAAATGTGTTTTAAGCCCCTAAAGTTGCACTGACTTGTTACAACATTCCTAGGAGAGGAACACACTGGGGTAGGGGGAATAAGGCCTCCGTGGGGGATCGCAGACACACACACCATCTGTGCCATCCTGACATTTGCTGCCAGCCTCTGGTGATGGTTCACCCCCTGGACAGACCTAGATGCCAGTTGCCCTCACCTTCCCCTCCGTGCTCTCGTGAAAACTGTCCACACGGGCTGCCAGCGTGCACTTGGCGGCCACCAGCCGGGCTGCTTTCCGCCGGAGATCCTGGAGCAGAGGAAAGGAGGGGCCCTTGGTGATATGTCACCAGGTGAACAGGGTGGCCTGTTGTACACCAGGCTGCTCAGGGCTGGACCAACTCTCATGCCTTGGAGTAGGGCAGATGGTGCCAGACCCTGGCCCACAAGTACTGAGCTCCAACACCGCACCCTCCCCTGAGTCTCTAACCCAGGGCATGCCACTGGCGTCTCAGTGTGTTTCAGTAGTGATGCCTGACCTGGAAGTCACCACGAGGACCAAAGGAGAAGACCCATGTGCAGATGCCCATTTGGCACTGTTCTCCCCATCCCACAGATGGAAGGGAAGCTGGCCAAGCCTGGGCCCCAGAACTGGCTTTGTCTCCTGTGTTCATGACCCACTCGTGGCTCCCACATGGGAGGGAGTGTGAGGCAGCGCCTGGCCAGGCAGCAGAGGGTGGACCCAGCTCTGGCCAACCGCCTAGATTCAGATGAGTTCCACACCTGCATGCTCTTGCACAAGCCACTAGCTTTCTGTGCCTCCGTTCCCTCCTCTGTAAAACAGGTGCCAAGAGCAGCGTGAAGTGTCACCTTCACAGAGTGGTGAGCACTCAGGGAAGTCACGGAGAGTTTCTAAAATTCCAGCCACCACTGCCTCTGCTGCTGCCACCACCACTCCAGCCACTGCTGCCCCTGCACTGTCACATGACCACCAACCTTCCTCTGAACCTCCTCTCTCATGGCACAGTCCTGCTTAAGAAGGCAACTGACTGGCATCACCAAGGGAAGCCATCAAGTAACAGAAGCAACGTACATGGTGACTAAACTAGAAAGGCTCATCTATGTCCCCGAGATTCACACTTCTGGGCTTCTAAAGGGAGGTGGCTCCTGTTATAAGAAACACGAAGACCATGCATGGAACCCACGGCCACAGGACTCGATTGATGATGATAAAATGATAAAGCTATGGCAGCAATGTGTATTAAAGAATTTAACCTCTGCCCTGGGCTCCTGGGAGGGACTTCGGCTGGCCTGCGGCTCTTGGGCTGGCTGGCTGGTTCTGAGGTGGTCCAGCGTGCCTACAGAGCTGGCCCCACAGAAAAGACCAGCCATGTGAGGTAAGCTGGGGCTCTGGTTTGCAGACTGAGATCAGTCACACAGGCAACTCGATCATGTCCATGCCGCTGAGCCCAAGAAGCCCGACACTGAGGCCTGCAGGAGCTTCCTGTTGGTGATACTTTGTGCCACTGTCATGGGCTCATGCAGGGAGAACAACAGTGTCTTGACTCCAAGGGACAAGGACTGGGAGCCCAGAGGTGCTACTCTCCTGGACCCAACCTTTGCACCTCTTCTTGGCTGATGCGCATCTGCACCTGCCCCTGTAATAAACCAAAACAGCACCTCAGGCAGCCCCGCAAGTCCTTCTAATGAGTCATCAAAGCTGAGGGGCTTGGGAACCCCTAACTTGCAAGTTAACCTCACGCCGCTTGTCCAGTCCTGCTCTGTAGGTGTTCTGTACATAATGGGTCCTCACAGCAGCCTCATGAAGCAGACACCGGTCTCCCCACTTTATAGAGGACAATCCCAAAGTGCAGTGAGCAGCCCTGTCTGAGCTCACCCGATTGCTCTGAGATGCTTCAGGACTCACATCCTCACTCCTACAGCTGCATCACCCTGTTCTCCAGGCTCCTGATAGTTAATTGTCAGCTGTGCCAGAAAAGGAGCTGGGGATGAGGAGTGACAACACAGAGGGCTCACCGGGGGCAGGGACTGCACGATGTCGCTATGATAGATGTAGCCGGTGTGGGGCAGCACTGAGGTAGAGGAGAAGCCAGAGAGCGTCTTGCGCTGGGCCCCAAGCAGCATGATGTTGCAGGCAGGCATCTTGGAGAGGTTGGTCAGGCCGCCAGCCACACCTGCAGCAGGAGAGGGGGAGGTCAGAGGGAACATGGGGTGTGCGTCTGGAGACTCACTGTGCGCTACGTGCCTTTACGTGAGGATCTGCTTGGATCCCCACAGGGAAGGACTGATGTCTGTCATCTCACTAGGGAGAGATCTGGAGGAGGCTCAGAGGAAACCCAACAGAAGCTGACCCCAAAGTCCATGCTAAGCTGCACTACCGCACTTTGAGGATAGTGACTGAGGACAGTGACAGTCTTCATCAAACCCGGAGCTCCTTGATGACAGTGTTCCGATCGAGTTCATCTCCTTTCTGTGGGAGGGGGCAGGGCGCTGCACACGAGAGCACAGCATGTTGCGCAGCTCTGCAGCACTGGGCATCCACTGGGCCCCACACTTGCCAGGCAAGGGCCTTGCCACCAAGCTACACCCTTGGCCCTATTTTATTTTGAGACAGTGTCTTGCTAGTTGTGTAGGGCCTTGCTGAGTTGCTGAGGCTGGCCTTAAACTTTTGATCCTTCTATCAGGCTCCCAGGTCACTGGGATTATAGGTGTTCCCCACTGCACTGGCCACGGGGTGTTTTTAAGGATCAGGCAAACTGCTTCATCAAACAAATGAATCCTTAAAACAAGACCTTATGTCCAGATCCCATTCTGAGGAACTGGAGCCCCCAGAGCCAAGACCCCCACTTTTGCCCCAGGGTTACACAACCCATCAGCCAACCTGTCTGTGGGACATGGCCCAGGGTCTCACCCATGATCTTGGCAGCTGTGGATGCTCCAATGATGATGGATAGGTTGGGTGCGATAAAGGACATCCGGGACTCCACATACTCATAGATGCGGTGCTTGGAGGCATTCAGCTCCAGCGCCATGTCGCAGGCCTCCTCCAGCCGCTCCAGCTCCTCCTCTGACAGCTGCTGCCTGCAAAGTGGATGGCCCCAGCCCTGCTAAGTACCCCAGCTGCCTGATGTCCAGTCCAGGCCCCTCGGCTGTGTGTGGGCACACCTGTGTGCAGCTTTGGGGCAGTCAAGTCCTATCAGCCCAGAAGCCTAGGCACAAGGGAGCCATTGTTCTCAGCCAGCATCGCCCTGGCAGGCCTGGGGCCCTCGTCCTGCCTTTCTGGCCTCTGCTGTGAGCCAGGCCTAGGGAGGTGGGCAGCACAGCACCCCCTGGCATACGTACCCCTGGGTGGTGGAGGCGGTGACGCTGACGACCATGATGGTGGCATTGGTCAGGATCTGCTGCAGGTTCTCGTTGTTCTTGCACTTGTCCAGGCTGTTGCCCAGCTCCTGGGGCGGGGAGGGGAGGGAGCAGGGTCCCGGGACTCAGGAGGGAGCCGACTCGCTCAGCACCCACGCAGGTCTTCTTGGGGACACTGGGAAGTTTCAGTCTACACGAGGAGCTTCTCCTACCTCTTACCAGGCCTCTGAGCTTCATTCAGAGCATTAGCTTGTCTGCCTGCTTGGCTGATCTAAAACTGGGCCTGAGCAGCATCGTCACGGGGGAGAGGTGCCCTGAATAAGCCCACTGGTCCGTTTGACAAGCACTTTGACAAGTGAAAGGGACTTCCTCTGCCACCATCCTGGTCTTTTCCCGGACACTGGTGGGGCATTCTCCTCCTCCTGACTTACCTGCTCCTGTTGCTCTTTTCTCAAATTCTCTGAGCCCTCCTACAAGACCCACAATCTTACAGGTCTGACGTAGTTTCCCCTTTTTTTTAAAATTATTTTTGTATACATTTTTAGTTGCTGATGGATCTTTATTTTACTCATTTATTTATATGTGGTGCTCAGGCTCAAGCCCAGTGCCTCACACATGCGAGGCAAGCGCTCACCACCGAGCCCCAGCCCCAGCTCTGTGGTGTCTCCCTTTCCGGCCTCGCTCCCTGCCTTTCCTCACTTCCTCCTGCCTCCTTCCAGTCAAGGTTTTTGCACTTATGCAACAGTGTCGTCTGCATCTTTGCACGGCTACTGTGTCAGCCTTCAGACCTCAACTCAAATGCTACCCGCTATGGCCATAGCTGGGGCAGCAAGGGTCAGGCCAGTGGGGATCCTTTTGGGAGACCAAAGAAAGAGAGCAGCATGGGGGGCGAGGGGCACAAGAACGTCCCTCCCAGGTTCCATCCCTTCCTTCTGAGCAGATGGGAGCACCAAGGCCTCCAGTCACACCTCACCATCACATCCAGACCTCGAGGTTTCTGGACAAAGGGCCTGAGTGGGCCTGGCCCCTTTTGCACTCTAGCGGCCTCAGTCCTTCCAGAGTCCCACTCCTCTCCACTCACCTTGACTGTGCGAATGTAATCCAATGCATTGGGGACCAAGGACTCCAGTTCAGGGAATCTCTTTGAGTACTTATCACGGATGAACTTATGGATGATGTCTAAGGTAAACGGAAGGGCAGATGTCCAGTGAGGGGAAGCAGGCTCTACTGGTTATTCCTAATGTCCACTGCCCCCTCTTCCTTTAGTAACCAAACCCCTGAACCACAGCTTGGCATATGGACACCCAGCATCAAGGCTACATTTTCTGGCTCCTTTTAATGGTAGGTGTGCCCACGAGTTAGTTCTGGCCCACAAGGTGTGAACCAAGTGACATGTGCAATATCCAAGCCACACCCTTAAGGAGAAAGGAACCAGGCCCTTTCTCCCCACCTCCTGGTGGAGATGTGGAGGTGATGGCTGGAAACAAGTGACAGATCAAAAGACAGACAGAGCCTGGGTCTTGCAGAGAGTCAAGGGTGACATCAGGCCTGGTCTGCTCACTCAGATATCACACAAGAGCCACTGTTACAGCAGCTGAACCTGAATTTGAGCTAACACCAGGATTAGGGGACGCCCCCGGGAACAACCAGCGAAGGAAGTGGCCCAGGTTCCTGCTTGTCCCTCCTTTGGGGGTGGGGGCGGGAGGTGAGGGAAAGGAGCACCAGACCAGCTGTCCTCAGCGCCGTTCCTGCCACTCACTCAGCTCGTTCTCGATCTCCACAGTCAGGTTGTTGGCATCCACAATGACACGGTACTCGGGGGCTGCCTCCACTGGTCCCATCACTGTGAGGATGAGAAGCGGCCTGGATGGGGTACGTGACTAAACTCGACCCCCTCCTAGGTCACAGCTAAGGGAGACTGGGTATGAAGCTGGAGAGAAGCAGGAAGGAGAGGCTGGACGTCCACTAGGTGACGGGTTTATGTTTGCAAATACCCCTTGAACTCACGCCTGGCTCTAATCTCTCCCCCAGTCTGTCCTGTCGGCCAGTCTAGACTTGACCCCATTGTGCCCCAGAACTAAAACCTCCTATGGCTTGCAACCAAGCTCCCCAGACAGATGTTGAAGGCCTCACACGCCTGGAAGCCTGACAAGGACCAGCACCAGGCGGCACCTTTGGTGCCCAGAACTCTGGAGCCACTCGGCTGTTGCTGACTCACCAGCCCAGCATCCTGGCCTCTCCACCTTCCTCCCCATCCTCTCAGCACGCCTCCACCTCTTCACTCTCCAGCCCCAGGGGCCAGACTACAGCCCTGAGCACCGAGGCTGTTTCACCCCTGCCGGCTTTCACACATGCTGCTCCCGCTCCCTCAGCCGTCCCTCCCTCCCGTGCGTCTAGAAGCTCCTCGTTCCACATTAGTAGTAACAGCAATGGTACCGACAATGACCCTCTCACCACGAGCAGCAGTCCCAGCAGCTGCCCTGTTCAGGACTTAGCAGTGCTTTGTAGGCCTCGTTCTAAGTGTCACACAGGTGCTAATTCACTTCATCCACAACCACCCAGGGAGGTGAATGTTTAGATCAGAATTGCAAAGGAAATGGAGGTGCTGCCTGATGTCGGAGTCAGTGATGGCAGAGCTGAGACCTGACCGCCGGCAAGTGGCTTCACAGTGTAATGTTTCTGACTGAACATCCAAACGCCTCTTTAAGCCCTTAAGACTCAGATGGTGACCCAAGGGAACCAGACATCTCCTCTGCACCCAATGACACTTGCTACTTCTGCTAGACAAGGATCACCACCTGGTGTGAGGTGTTTTGTGTCCACCTCCCCCACCAGATACCAGGTCCAAGCAGCTCTGATTCAATCCCTAAACCTGCCCTGGCATCAGGAAACTGTGTTTCTGAACTTCCCATGGCTCTCTGGGTCAAGAAGCTCCTCAGACTGGCATTTAGAACGCTGTATGATGAGTTCCTGAATGATGGGTTCCACTCAGCAACAGCTGAGTGGCTCCAGTGTTTTGGGCACCAAAGGTGCCGCCTGGTACTGGTCCTTGTCAGGCTTCCAGGCGTGTGAGGCCTTGAATATTTATCTGGGGAGCTTGGTTGTGAGCCATAGGAGGTTTCTGTTCTGGGGCACAATGGAGTCACCTTCCTGATGATGTCTGGGGCTCTTAGCATGCTGTTCCCGTTCCCTAGGACCACTTCCTCCCTTTCTTTGCCTGGTGTATGTACTCCTGCTCCAAAATCCAATTCAGGTATCACTTCTTCCTCAACCCCTGAGACAGGTCCAGCCAATCTGCCCTGTGGCTCTGAAGTGTGTTGGGCTTGTCACCACCCACCAATAACTGCCTGGAACCTGGCCTGACTCCTCCACTAGATCCTGAGCATTCTGAAAGCAGAGACCTGGGCTGATTCAACTAAGTGCTCAAGAAAGTTAAATAATGAAAGAAGTTAAATAATAAAAGAAGTAAGTCTCCCTGAAGCTCTACTCTGACTACATTACTCCTATGCCCAGCAGCTTCCCAGGGATTCTGCTGCTAAGGAATTTCACTTGAGAGCCCATCCTGCCCAGAAAAAGGGGAATGGAAAAAGATTGCACTCTTAAGATGTGAGCTGAGTGCTTACCAGACAACCCAGTATTCCCCAAAGCTGGAAGTGAGAAAAGAATTCAGTCGATACCTTAACAACTGTATTCATTTTTATGGTCACTTTGTATTTATCAAATGATTCCAAGTGTCCCATTTGTAATAGCAATTCTCTTAATTCTTAAACTTAAGCAGAAACACCCATCAATTTAAAGAAAATGTTAAGTAAATAATAGGGCATATAGTTTATGTAATGGCAAAAACTCTGTAACCGGTCATGTCAATCACTACAGTTTGGGGAACCTTGACATAAGTACTATCACAATTAATAAGTGCTCAGCACAGAGTAAATACAGCTTTACAATGCAATATATTTTTAGGGGAGAAATGAATTGGGATGGGATGAAAGAAAAGAAGATGGCTGTGGAAAAGGCTGAGAGGGAACTACACTTAGGTATTAGAGCAACACAGAGCAAAAGAGCCAGGGGGCCCAGCAGGACGAGGGACAAAGGGGAGGGAGGAAGTACCTTCTGAAGCTCTGGCCTGCTTGCTGATGTACTCCTCAATCTTCATCATGATCTCAGCAAACTGGCAGGGAAGGAGTGTAGAGTCAGAACCCAGGACTCTTCAACAAGAGCTATGGCCCCCATCCCTGCTCCTGGGAGCTTCTGTTTATAGCCATCCACACTCTCATGTCCTCTTACCATCTTGCTGTCCCACAGCTTGGCGATACTTTTGACCGAGTCCCCAGAAAGATCCAGCTGTGTCTCCTCCTGTACATCCTCAATGGCTGGTTCCTCCTCTTCCTCTCCATAGCTTCCTCCTTCCTCCTCTTCTGCTGCTTCCTCAAGATCAGCCAAGAGTTCATCTGCCAGAGACATCCCAAAGCCTGTAGGGGAGCAAGACCATACCCCAATTGAGTCCCTCCTTATTACCAGAAGGAAGACTCTGGTCTTTATTTATCGATACTCTAGTAGCAGATTCCATAAGGACAGGTGCTTTCCTTTGCTTTGTCCAATGGGGGTGTCTCCAGTTCCTCAAGTGCAGACACAGTGCATCCCTTTCACTGCCACCTTGCTAAGACTTACCAACTTCTTCCCACACCTCTGGAACTTCACGCAATCAGTCCTCTTTGCCTCAAATGGCTCTACGCCTCACTTTTCAGCAGCCCAGCACCTCAGCCTTGAGCTCTCCTTCTCCACCTGCCCATGTCCCCCATGCCAGCCCAGGGTAGCTCTGTGATACACGCCCCGCGTGTCGGCCCTAAGGCGCCTCACATATTTATGATTACTTAAGTAATTCCTTGTGGAGCCCGCCTCCCGGGCATCAAGGAGGGCGCCAGTCACACTCCCAGGGCCATGCCATGGGAGAAGCATATCAGACCTTCGCGCAACCGGCCTAGAAGACCCGTCCTCCTCCTCACACCCTTCCTCCTCCTCACACCCTTCCTCCCGCAGACCCCGGAGCCCGGCCTCCCGCCCTTCCCTCGCCTCCATCACACTCACCTCTTCTCTCCTCGCTCGACGGCTCTTAAGATATCAGCTTTGCGAGAGCGGCCGACGCTCACTGATGACGCCTCAAATCGGCGCCGTTATTGCGACAAAACTGCGCTCTGATTGGCCACGGCCCGCGACTTTCCGGCAGCGCTTGGAACAACAACTTTATTAGCACCCGCCGCCGAGCGGAGACGCGGTTGCTGGGGAGAGGACACGGCCTGGCGGGCTCACGGTACGCTGCGGCCTGGGCCTGCGCGCGGGCGTCGCCGCGGGCAGGCGACGAGGCGTCGGGACAGGAGTAAAGATGGCGCATAGCAGACGACTGGTGGTGGAGTTAGATGAGAGAGGAAGGCCTTAAGCCGGGACTCCGAGGGTGGAGGAGCCGAAGCCGGAAATAGGAAACTACAACTCCCGGGAGGCCCCGGGCCAGTCCGGACTACCCGGGCCGCGAAGCCTCATGGGACACGTAGTTTTGCGCACAGCTCAACTTGGGCGCCTGCGGTTGGAGCGCTGAGTGAGGCCTGCGGCGCCCGGAGCGGGAGACATGGAGCTGGAGCAGAGAGAGGGGTGAGTAGCGAGCCCCGGTGCGCGGCTGCAGAAGACGCGCACCCTCGCGACGGGCGGCCGCCTGCGCTCCACCCCGAGGGCCGATGGGGGTTGTAGTTCGTGGTCTGTACAGGGGCGCCCTGCACCGGAGAGAAGGCTGTCGGACTCCGGGTGCGAGACAGG
The DNA here is from genome assembly GCA_028644305.1 of Xerus rutilus. Taxonomy (NCBI): domain Eukaryota; kingdom Metazoa; phylum Chordata; class Mammalia; order Rodentia; family Sciuridae; genus Xerus; species Xerus rutilus. The sequence continues at coordinate 50,244,037 of CM053414.1, forward strand.
AGCTTGAGGGACCCTGGGTCTCAGGGAGGAGGCTGGGTCTGGACCCCTGGGTCTGACGGAAGAGGCTGGGCCTGGGCCCCAGGTCTGAGGGAGGGAGGAGGTGCTGCTGGAAAGTGGCACCTCCTGAGGTCTGACACCCCCTGACCCCACAGAACCATGGCTGCCGTGGGCTTTGAGGAGTTCTCAGCGCCACCAGGCTCGGAGCTGGCACTGCCTCCACTGTTTGGTGGCCACATCCTGGAGAGCGAGCTGGAGACAGAGGTGGAGTTTGTGTCTGGTGGTCTGGGCGGCTCAGGGCTCAGGGAGCGGGATGAAGAGGAGGAGGCAGCTCGGGGTCGGCGGCGGCGCCAGCGGGAACTAAACCGCAGAAAGTACCAGGCGCTAGGCCGGCGCTGCCGGGAGATCGAGCAGGTGGGTGAGTGCGGCTTCCCGTTTTGGGGTCCCCTGGCTCCAGTTACCACCCCTCCCGATCTCGGGGTCCGCCCACATGCCCTCCTCTCCTCTTAGCTAGCCCGGTCAGTCTTTCATTTGTTCCTTCGTTCACTGATCATTTATTTACCACCTTTTATGGTCTGGGACTGCTGCTGCGCCTGGAGAGCCCTCTCCTCGGGCGCTTACCTGACATCCAGCTTGGCTCTCCGGCTGCTCCATTCGTGCACCTCACCATCCGCAGCCCAAGCTCTTCAGTTCGGTGCTCCTGATACGAGGCCCTGAGGCCAGTCTACTCTGCCCCTGAACCTTCCCTGGATCCTTTTCCTCCCTCCAGTCCCCACGGTCCCTTCCCCAGGCTCAGATTCCCCAGCTGGGATGGCTGCTTGTCTCCTTAAGAACGAGGGTGAAGCACCAGGCCAGGGACACCGGGGCAAGATGCCGGGAATTTTTTCTGTCTTTCTCGAGAGCAAGGGGACCCGTTACCAAGCTTTAACAGAGGGAAACACAAGGCCAGGTCTGCGTCTTTGAAAGCCCCTTTGAAGATGGTCCTATCAGGTTTGCTTCGTAAACTGGAACCAGCTCAACAGACAGTCACTGTCTGACAGTTTAAGGGGCTAGAAGTCAGTTCCAGGCGTCAGCAGGGATATTCCCCAGAAGGCTGGAGGCCGACTGTGTTCCAGGCCTGCCTCCTGTCTTGCAGTTGCCAGTAATTGTTGGTATTCTTTGGTGTGGAGGCATCACCCGACCTCTGCCTTCTCCCTGCACATGTGTTATGTCTGTTTCCTCTTTTATAAGGATGGCAGTCACACTGGGTTAGGGTCTCCCAGTCACCACGTTTTAACTTGATTGCCTCTGTGAAGACCCTCTCTCCAAATAGGGTCACATTCTGAGGCCCTGGAGGTTAGCACTCCAGCACACTTTTCTTGGAGGGACATAAGTCAAACCATAACAATGGTATGGGTGGTTCTGGGAGCAGACAGACTAGGGGCCAGGAGACGGGAGGTGTTCAGAATGCTGCCTGACAGGTGAATGGCAGAGTCCATGGGAACTCTACTTGAGCCTGCTCTTAACCCACTTCCCTAGGAACAGCCTGTTCTTATCCCTGTTTTACACATGCAGGAACCCAAGATTCAGAGATTAAGTAACTCACCCATACTCACAGGTGGTAGCAGCAGAGCCAGGATTTGAACCCAGGTCTTTCTGAGGAGGAGCATATGCTTCAGCCACTACTAGGCTGTTGCCTGAGCCATGTCTCCCTCCCTCCACATCTAGGCTGGGGTCCTCAGAAACTGCAGGGGCTGTCCCCTCAGCCTGGAAGGCTTTCCTCCTGGTGGTCACTCCTGTGTCTCCTTCCCATCACTCTAAGCCCACCAGTCTTGTGACAGCACTCACTAAAGTAGCCCACCCCCACTTCTGGCATGTCAGCCTGCTGGTGTGCACCGAGCACTCAGCCCTGCAGTTGCTCATTCAGCAAGGCGGGTGGGAGCTACTGCTGCAGGCACTGTCCTGTGGAGCTTATGTTATGCAAAATAAGTCAACAAATTTGAGTGCTGTAAGAAAAGGATGGCTGGGCAGGGTTCTGGCATGGGACTTGGGGGAGGTGTGCACAATGACTGGGTGGACCGGTGCACTGGGCGCATTTGAGCTGAGTGGGGGAAAGTGGCCCAAGCAAGGGGACAGCATGCTGAAAGCCCTCAAGATGGGAGTGTGCTTGGGAGTCAGGCATCCAGGGGAGGCCAGCATGCTCAGAGGGGCTGGGGGAGAGGATCAGGAGATAATGGGTTCAGGTGAAGTAGGGCCTTGGGCCCTGGGATCTTCAGCCACCTCCCAGAGCCCAGTACGCAGAAGGTGCTCCATCAGACATGCTGAGTGAAGGGAGATGAGCGACCTGGCGTACCTGTTCTCCATCTCCCTGCAGGTGAACGAGCGGGTCTTGAACAGGCTGCACCAGGTGCAGAGGATAACTCGAAGACTCCAGCAGGAGCGCAGGTAGCCCCTTCCACGCCACCACCCTCACCACTCTGCCATCTTCACCCACTGGGCCCTCACAGGCCTCAAGGACAAGAGGCTGAAGATGAAGGCTAGGGTTGAGGCAGACAGGGGAAAAGAGTGGAGCTAGGTTTTAGAGGTAGAAGCTGGCCCCAGGCCAGGAAAGGGCTGGGAGAGCAGCGACTCCCACGGAGGGACAGCAGGATGGAGGAGTGGCACTGCTCGCCCATGTGAGCTGCGTCTTCCCATCAACTAAGGGCAACACTGGCGTCTCAAGGCTGCTGAGGTCAGGCTGGGGCTCCTGGGGATGTGCTCGGCTCAAAGCTTCTTGCAGTCAGCCCCAGAGTGTGGATTTGTGGAATGAAAGAGCACCCAGGAAAAGCACTGCCAGGGCCCCAGTGTGGGGGAAGGTACCGAGGGGAGGAAGAGAAGGCAGCCTCGGTCAGAGGCGAGGTCTCCAGTAGGTATGCTCTGTGCTCACCGCAGTTAACTGAGAATCACAGCTCACAAGCGAATGTCTGCCAAGGGTCAGGAGCACTGCCGTGTGGGCACCCAGCCCAGCGCAGATCAGCACCTCCCACTTAGAGACAGAGGGTCAGACTAGCCACCCTGCCCAAGGTCCCATGCCTGGCTCTGTCCAGCTTCCAGGCCTCAGGCTGCAGAGCTCTAAATCTGGGTCAAGGACAACTTTGGCTTCAGGTAGAATGAGAGCTGGGCTGTACTGTGTGCCCCGCCCACTGGTGGCCTCTGCTCACACAGGTTCCTCATGAGAGTGCTGGACTCCTACGGGGATGACTACCGGGCCAGCCAGTTCACCATCGTATTGGAGGTGAGCACTGGCCTCCAGGCAGGTCGGGGAACTGAAGCCCTGGACGCAACCTTGACCTCCTCCCCTTTACCTCCCAGGACGAGGGCAGCCAGGGTACAGATGCCCCCACTCCAGGCAATGCTGAGAATGAGCCTCCAGAGAAAGAGGGACTGTCCCCGCCCAGAAGGACTCCTGTACCCCCAGAACCCAGCAGCCCAGCCCCTGGTGAGGGACCCAGTGGGCGGAAGAGGCGGCGGGCACCAAGGGATGGATGCCGAGCAGGAGCCACACTGACTCCAGAACTGGCCCCAGCACAGGTGGGAAGGAGTCCAGGTGTGACCTGGCTCCTGGGCTTGGCTGCTGTGCTGGGGGCCCAGGGCTGTTTAGAGCTGGAGAGAGGTGAAGCAGGAAGGGTTGAGAGACCTGAGGTTGGACAAGGACTTGAAGGGGAAGCCCTGCAGAAGGAAGTGGCTGGAGAAGCAGGAAGAGGCGGCAGGGAGGGCGGGCGGCAGGTAAGGCAGAGCTGGGGCTGCCTCAGCACAGGAAGCTGCCTGTGAGAACAGCGCTGGGAGACCCCAGGCCTCCTGGCTTCCCAGGCTCACTTGGCTTCTTCTCACTTCCCCAGATTAAGGCTGAGGAAGACTTTGGCTTTGAAGCAGATGAGACCCTGGATTCGAGTTGGGTTTCTCGGGGACCAGACAAACTGCTGCCCTACCCGACTCTCGCCAGCCCACCCTTCGACTGACCCCAACCCAATAAACTGCCCCCCATTCACCCTGGTCCCTGTCTACTGCTCCCAGTGCTCATCACACACGGGTTGGTTTTCACATTTTATTAGGTAAGGGTGCCTCCTCTCTGTCAATGGAAGTGCTCACAGTTTCTTCAGCCACTCCAAGCTGGGGCCCTGGGGGTCCTGGGGGTGACTGGGCACGTCAGGCATGTTCCCATCATCTCTGAGGGGCACTGTGAGACAGAAGGGTGGGCCACTGAGATCAGCAGATCTCTAGGGCCCTGCAGATAAGAGTAGGGCTGTTGGTGCAAGTTCAAAAAGGGAAAGAAAGGGGAGCCAGGATCAGAGAATCAGAATCAGGCAGAGAGGTAGAGAAACAGGAAATGGTGGGAGTGACGGATAGACATCTGGAAAGCAACAGAGGTAGGAGCCCAAAGAGGAACAGAAATCTGGAAAGACAGTAGTATAAAAACATGAGATGCAAAGTATAAAAACAAAGCATAAAAACATGGGATGCAAATTATAAAAACAAAGTATAAAAACATGGGATGCAAATTATGTCAACTAAAAAGGATCTGGACAGGGAGAATGCAGACAAGCTGCAGTGTCTGATCTGCTCAGGAAAGGACTGCCCACTTTTACCCTCCCTGCAGCACAGGTTCCCACTCACCTGGGTAGTTGTAGGGTGTAGCCTTGTTGATCATGATGGCATACTTGGTGTAGGGGCTGAGTGGGGGCAGAATTATAGCTGTGGAGAGAGGGGTGAGGCCCAGCTCAAAGTGGTTCTCCGGGGAGGTGGAGGAAAAGGCAAAAGCTGAGCCTTGGCAAAGGAAGGGGGTGTCAAGGCGCGCTAGAAGGGCTAGAACCTCCTGGAGGACACTTCATTTTGTGGGTCCTTTGGTACTCTGGAGTCCCCATTTACAGGCAGAACTCCATCAACTCCATTTACTTTGAGGGAGCTGATGGAGCAGGGATGGGAGCCCATCAGTCCAGGATAAAACAGGCCTGAAGGGCAGAGGGTCAGGAGGCATCCTAGAGGTGAAAAGGTTGTATAAACAATTACAGATCCTGGGGCTGGAGTTATGGCGCAGTGGTGGCGCAGTGGTAGAGCACGCGTGAGGCACTGGGTTCGATCCTCAGCACCACATAAGAATAAAATAAAGATATTCTGTCCGCCTACAACTAAAAAATAAATATTTAAAAAAAACAAAACAAAACAATTACAGATCCTTTGGGCCAAAACCAGGTGTCCAAAGTGGGTAGGGTGTGTAAAAGGAAGTAGCCCAGTGCTGTCTGACAAAAGGGTAAGAGCCATGTGTAATTTTACATTGTCATGTTAAAAGTCACTCGTTTTATAACATGTTAACCTGTTACACCCCAAACATCATTTTTACATATAAAATCAACATAAAAATCTTTGATAGAGTACATATTTTTGAACATACTAAGCTTTTAAATCCAGTGTGTCTCCTACTATCTCAAACTACTGGCCGCCCTTCACAAGCCCAGGAGCCCCGTGACGTTCTAGAACTTCACCGGTGTGATCTGCGGACCTGCAGCACTGACAAGACCTGGGAACTTGTTAGAAATGAGGTATCCCAGGCCCCACCCCAAACCTATGGAATCAGAAATGCATTTAGCCCTGGGGCAGGGTGGACCCTGAGGTGGCCGGTGCAGGGCGGGGCTTCTCCATCAGGGCGATCCGCACGAGACTCGGACTCCCGGCTCACTCCCACCCCAACCCAATTCGTATTCGGGGGCGGGGAAGGGCTTTTTCATTTCACCGCTGGGTTGTTCCCAAGGCACAGCCACGGCTGACAGCCCCGCAGAGAGGCTCTGCACCTCCTGCGTGCCTGTGTACTGGAAGGCGCGGAGGGGCTGAGACCTGAGGCTGGGCAGGCGAGGGGACGCCGTGGGCGCGAGGTGGGACGGGGCACTCACGCACCGAGGCTTCCAATGGTGAAGGACACGACCAGCACCGGCTCCTTGGCCCAGGCGTTCTTGAGAAAGGCGGCGAGTTCTGGAAGGGCGGGCGGAGAGTCACCCTGCAGGGGCTGCCGAGTGACCTCTAGCCCGCTCGCGCCACCCCGCCCGGGAAGACCCCTCCTGCCTGCCGCGCCCCGCCCTGGACGGACCCCACCGCCTCCACGTGTGCTCCGCCGCCCCTCAGCCCTACGACCGCCCGCGGGCTCCCGGAGCGACCCGAGCCCGCACAGCCGCAGCGCCCGCACTCACTCGCAGCCATCTTGTTCCCGGCAGCGGCGGAGGCGCGCGGCACCCTGGGCGTTGTGGTCCCTGCGCGCTGATAGTCCGCGCGTGCGCACGGGAGTTCGAGGCTGCGGCGGGAAAGACTAAGCGCGTGCCTGGCTTTGAGCACCTGCTGGGTTCAGTCTAGGGTTTTGGTCCCGAGGATTGACTTCCAGTCTTCCTGCAGCAACTCACATAGAGCGGAATTTTTAAAAACCCATTTTATAGCTGGAGAAACGGAAGCCTGGAGAGGCGAACGACTGCGCTGCCCTTCGGATTTGCAGCTTGGCCCCAGCTGGTGCTGGAAGCGCTAGCTTTCGTGTCAGATGGCTCAGGGACCTTCTGTGGGCTCTCACAGTCCCCTTCGTTACGGCCATCTATCTTAGATCATTTTTCTTTTAACTGAAATGGTCCGGGTTCGTCTTTCAATGAAAGTGGGAGTTGCTTGAGAGCAGTAACGAGGTCTGAGCACTCTGCTCCGGCTTCCCGCAGCAAGGGTCGGGCGCTTAATAGGTGGTTATTTATTTTTTTTTTTAAGTTAAATGAACACAACAGGTTATGATTCCTCCTTCCAACTTTTTCCACAGACCACGGGGATGTGACACACTCACCCGGCTTCTCCTTCCCTGTACAGGGCTCTCTGGCTTTCTGACATTGCCTCATTTCCTGGGAGGGAGAAAGGCACCTCCATTCCTGGCTTCGGCTTTAGAGAGAACCCACTATGGCCCTGGCACTGGCCCTCCAGCTGCTGACCCTGTGTGAGCCGCCCCCTCCTTTCTGCCTGGGTCCTTGGCTGGGCTGGGGGCAGAGAGAGAAAAGGGTTGGGGACCCAGACACCCTACAGGGTGTTCAGGCAACACTAGCTGAGTGTTTGAAATTCAATGTCCAGTTCAGAATCAAGGGACAGGAGTAGGGCTCAGACTGCTGGGCCCTAAACTAGAAAAGACAGAGTCCTGCAGGAAGAGGAAGGTGGGAACAGGTTTCTCTAGCTCTTGAGGCAGGAGGGGATTCAGAGCCCATCCTGACTGATCAACTGATTGATTGATTTTATTTTGGAAGGTACCAGGGATTGATCTCAGGCACTTAACCACTGAGCCACATCCCCAGCCCCTTTTTGTATTTTATTTAGAGACAGGATCTCACTGAATTGCTTACGGCCTTGCTAAATTGCTGGCTTTGAACTTGTGATCCTCCTGCCTCAGTCTCCTGAGCCGCTGGAATTACAGGCTTGTGCCATCCACACCTGGCTGTGGACTCTTGGTTCTGGTGTCAAGGAAGTGGGAGCCAGGACATCTGAATCCCTGGGAACTTGGAGGGGTGGGGCAGGACTCCTGGCTGGAGGGAGGAGGGCGCTGGGGGCAGAGGTCCCTCAGGTATGCAATGAAGCCTGAATTTTCTGGCAGCTTAGAGAGGAGTAGGTAGGGAAGAGTGCCTGTTCTCCAGAGGAAGGAGGGGCTGAGGAATCCCATTCCCGGGCTCCTGGTGAGGTGGGCCTGGCACTCTCAAAGGGCTTTTACAAAGAATTCTTCGTCAACCCCTACAGGGCCTCTGGGTCAGGCAGACCTCACTCCGTCTGGTGAGTAACAGCCCTTCATTCTCCTCCGTGTTGCTGACATCTGGTTTCCAACTACACAGATTCTATTTTGGTGCCCAAGCTCACTCCAGATTTCCTTATTTCCCTCCCTCCCTCCCTTCCTTTCTCCTGCCCCTTCTCTGCTAGCTCCCTTCCTCCCTCTCTCCCTTTCTTACCCTGCCCCTCTTTTCCTCCCTCCCTCTCTCCCTCCCTCCCTCCCTTCCTTCCTCCCTCCCTCCTTTTAGTGGCCATTATGGTTGAGTAGTGAAGACCTTGGACTTCGTTGCTAATGAGACACAACCTAGAACTCCAGCTTCACTATCTTATTACTATATGACCTTGAACAAACCACAACTTTGAAGATACTTCCTTCTCTGTAAAATGGGCTGTCGTAGGATTTAGTCCAATCACCTGGATAAATCCCTTGCTTGGAGTTCGGCATCTACTCAGGAGTTAGGAGAAAGTCCGATCTCCTGCAATACCAACTATTCATTCAATTTCTCCTGTTGGAACTGCTTTTCACAAAAGGAGGCTTTCCCATCCTGAAATGGGTTTCTTCCTGTTTTCTGAGGAGTGAGACCTTTCCTTTGGCTCCAACTTTCTCCCACTATACTCCAACTTCAAATAAGAATCATCTGAGAAACTATAGATGTCTGAGCTACCAGCTTCTTTCACACTGGGTTTTGTTTTTTGTTTGCTTGTTTTGGGTAGTGGGGATGGAATTCAGGAGTGCTCTACCACTGAGCCACATCCACCGCCCTTTTATTTTGTGTTTTGAGGCAGGGTCTCACTAAGTTGCAGATGCTGGCCTTGAATTTGCATCCTCCTGCCTCAGCCTCTCTAGTTGCTAAGATTCCTAGTGTGCACCACCACACTCAGCGCAAATTAGTTTTGGTGTTTTTTTTTTTTTTTTTAGTGATAAAGCTAATATCTATTTGTGGTTATAAAAATTCAGTCATTAGCAAAAAAACATAACAGCCTCCTTCGTCCTTCTCCATCTTCCTTAAATGATCTGACTCCTTACAAAAAATTTCCATATATTTACACACATGTATGTATTTATATATTTAGTTTTATTTGTTTTGTTTTTGCCAAAGCAGAACTGGTAATTCGTGACTCATCCTGTTCTGCATTTCATGCTTTTTGCTTTACAGTTTGTCTTGGAGCTATTTCCATGGCACTCTCTCCACTTTTTATTGTTGTTCTAACTATTGACCAGCATTTGCTGTGGCAGGACGGCTGGATTCTGGGGTGAGGGGTTATTCCCTTTTGATACCCATTTAGGTATATCCAGTTTTTCACCCTTACAATCAATGCTGCAGCCAACACTCATGCATGAGCTTCTGGTGCACACGTGTGCACCTCTGTAGCTGGAGAGGCAGTGGAATTGTTGGGTCATTGCTCATGTCCTGTGTCTTGATAGAAACGGACACATTTTCTTCAGAAAAGGTACATTCAAGGGCCCAAGGACCTGTTTCAACACATTCACCCAAACTCAATGTTAACCTCAGTTTTAATTTTTGATAACCTGATTGGCAAAATAATCTCGATGGTGTTTTATTTTTAATAATTACTATTAGGGTTAAGAGGCCTTTTTCCTTTGGTTATGTTTCAGCCAACTGACTTTCTCCTTTGTGAAGTGTCTGTTCGTGTCTTGTACAGATTTTATTTGAATTGGTTCTAGGGTTTCTTTCTATACTCCTAATCTATGTGATTTATGAATAAGTGATTTCTGCCAATGCTGTCATATGCCTTCTAGTTTCATTAGTTTGTCTTTTGGCAAATATAACTCAAAAGTTTTGAAGAAGTCAAATTTATTCATTTGTCCCATGAATTTTTTTGTTGTACAGCTTAAGAAGCCTTTCCTATTTCAAGATATTTCTGTTTTTCTACATTTTCTTTCTTTCTTTTTTGGTACTGGAGATTGAACTGAGGGGCACTCGACCACTGAGCCACATCCCCAGCCCTATTTTGTGTTTTATGTAGAGACAGGGTCTCACTGAGTTGCTTAGTGCCTCGCTGTTGCTGAGGCTGGCTTTGAACTCGCGATTCTCCTGTCTCAGCCTCCCTAAGTGCTGGGATTACAGGCTTGTGCCACCGTGCCCGGCTCTGTTTTTCTACATTTTCTAAGAATACTTTTTAAGAAACATATGTAGGTTTTTAATTAAACTGGAATTTGATTGGGGGAATGGTGTGAGATAGGGATCCAATGTTACTTTTTTCCAACCAGCAAGTTTTGGCAACTGTTACAGTCTGTTTTGTGCTGCTATAACTGAATGCCACAGAGTAAGCAATTTATACACAACAGAAGTTTATTTAATTCTCAGTCTGGCTGCAAAGTTCAAGATCAAAGGGCCTGGTGAGGACCTTCTATCTGCATTATGCTGTGGCCAAAGGCATCACCTAGACAAGAGGGGTATTGTGCATGTGTGTGTGTGTGTGTGTGTGTGTGTGTGTGTAACTTATCCTTACATCAGACACCCACTCTGGCAATAATGGCACCAACCAATCACCTCTTAAGTTCCCAGCTCTCACACTATTGTGTTAGGGATTAGGTTTCCAACACATGAGGACCCAAGGGGCATGAATTCAAACCAAAGCAGCAATGACTGAAATCTGTTACAAAAATTCTGGAGACTCAAAATGCTGATTTCAGCCAGGCGCGGTGGCTCAAGCCTGTAATCCTAGCACTTAGGGAGGCTGAGACAGGAGAATCGCGAGTTCAAAGCCAGCCTCAGCAATGGCAAGGCGCTAAGCAACTCAGTGAGACCCTGTCTCTACATAAAACACAAAATAGGGCTGGGGATGTGGATCAGTGGTCCAGTGCCCCGAGTTCAATCTTCAGTACCAAAAAAAAAAAAAAAAAAAATGCTGATTTCATGACCTTCTGAAACTGCTTAAAAGCCATAATCCAGGGTGGTGGCATTGCCAGATGCCTATGATCCCAGCCACTTGGAAGGCTGAGGCAGGATTGTAAGACCAGCCTGGGCAACTTAGTGAGATCCTGCCCCAAAATTAAAAAACAAAATAAAAAGGGGTAGGGATGTGGCTCAGTGGTAAAGCATCTCCGGGTTTAATTCCAGTACCGAAACAAACAAAATCGGAAGTGTGTGTGTATAATATCTGAAACCGGGTATCACTAAGATGCTGAGGCTGCACTTCTCCTGCCTCAGCCTCTTGAGCCGCTGGGGTTACAGGCCACCCCGCCCGGCTTCCAGGCCCTCCTCTACTTCACAGAGAGCTGAGGCCGACAGAGGGGCAAGGGCGACTGGTCCCCGGTGGCTTTCTTCCTTCCTCAACCTCTCTTTTATCTCCCGCGGTTCCTGGGAGGCCTGAGGACTCACGCAGCCTCCTTTATTAAGTTCCCCCAGCCTCCTACCCCAAGCCGTGGCTGGGGGCTCAGCCGGCCGCAGTCGTGACCCCCGGGGTCAACGTGACCTTGAGGTGCCTTGCGCCCCAGCCCGCCTGGAGGTTTGCACTCTTCAGGACGGGAGAGATCGTGCCCCTGCTCCTCCGGGACGTGTCCGCGGAGCTGGCCGAGTTCTTCCTGGAGGAGGTGACTCCCGCCCAGGGGGGCAGTTACCGCTGCTGCTACCGCAGGCTAGACTGGGGACCGGGCATCTGGTCCCAGCCCAGCGATGTCCTGGAGCTGCTGGTGACAGGTGAGGTCCCGAGCGAAGCGGGGCGGGGCGAAGGGCGCAGAGGCGAGGGAAGGGAAGGGAGAGGGGGACAGGGGACGCCGGGAGGAGAGCCGGGGCTGGTGGGTAGCCGGGAGGTGAACGGACGGGACAGCAGGGCGGGCGCGGCGCGGAGGACACAGGCCCCCTCGCCCCGCAGACCTGCTGCCGCGGCCGTCGCTGGTGGCGCTGCCCGGGCGGGTGGTGGCGCCCGGCGCCAACGTGAGCCTGCGCTGCGCGGGCCGCCTGCCGGGCATGAGCTTCGCGCTGTACCGCGCGGGCGAGGCGGCGCCGCTGCAGTACCGCGACTCGGCGCGGCGCTGGGCCGACTTCCCGCTGCCCGGCGCCCGGGCGCCCGGCACCTACAGCTGCTACTACCACACGCCCTCCGCGCCCTACGTGCTGTCGCCGCGCAGCGAGCCGCTGGTCATCAGCGCGCACGGTGAGGCGCCCCGCGGCCCGCCGCCGCCCTCCTGGGGCCCGGACCCACTCCATCCTCTCCTTTGCAACCTGGGGCCTGGCTCAGCCCTTCTCCCCGGGACCTAAGGAACTGGCCCCAGCCGTCCTCCTGAGGACACAGGAGACAGACCCCTGCCCTCCTTCCTCAGATCCAGGGGCCCAGGCCCCGTCCTCCTCCCGCAGACCCTGGCACCCGAGGCCCTGTTCTCTCGTTTGCCTGCTCAACTTTGAGACTTGGGTCCCCAACTCCAGGAGTTAGAGACCCAAAGGTGCAGATCTGGGGGTCTGCGAGCTGACAGCCTCCCTCCCGCCCCTTGGCCTTGCAGACTCCGGCTCCTTGGACTACACCCAGGGGAACCTCATCCGCCTGGGGCTGGCGGGCTTGGTCCTCATGTCCCTGGGTGTGCTGGTCGCCTTCGACTGTCGCAGCAGGAGCAGTGGCCTTGACAGAGGCCTGCCCTAGGAACTGGAGGTAGACACCGTGATGTGAGAAGACTTGCTGCACAGGGGCACAGACACTGGGACCCCTGGGTTGGACGGTTTCTCCTGGAGCCCCAGCCTTCCAGGAGCATCTCCACTGGAGCCATCCTTCCTCCTGCGTCCTGCACCGCAGCTTCCTTCTGGGTCTTCTCCAAGACCTCCTAGTTGAGTGAAAGGTGCTCAGTGATTAATATTTCCAAGCCAGAAGGCTTGGGTTCAAATCCTAGTGCAGCCTTCACTGAGTGCGACATTCAGAGAGCCACCTTCTCCAAGCCTTGGTTTCTTTTATCATAAAATGGGCATGTTGATAATACCACACCATAAGATTATCATTCAATTCAGTGGATAATCCCCCCAAAAGTGTTTAAAAATGGTGACTGGCCTGTAGTAAATGCTCAATAAATGTTAGCTACTGTACCCCAGCGATTTCTGCCAGGCTTTCAAGACTCGGTTGAAGTTCTCACCGTTTTCCTTCTCGCATGCCCCATCTCGCTTTTTAAGCAACTCTTCATCTCCCTTTATGGTATCATTGACCCACAAGCAAATCCCTTCCAAACTCTTCAGACCTTTCCCCAAAAGTAGATCTAGAGGAGACCAAGTAGAGCTTCTGCCCAAGTTACGGCTTCATTTTCAGTGGGCTGTTCTCCTTGACCCATCAGCAAGCAGCAGCAGCAGCAGCAGCAGCAGCAGCAGCAGCAGCAGCAGCAGCAGCAGCAGCAGCATCACACCCACACCGGGATCCCTTGCCAGGCTGGAGGGAGCGGCGCATGCGCAGCGGCGCATGCGCAGTAGAGCTTTGACCGGCTTGCTCCCACTGCTCCTGTTGCAGCCTGTCCACTCTCCTTGCTTTCTCTCCCTCCCCAACTCCTGGCTGACCTGCACAATTTCTCCTGGGTTTGTTCATTTAACTTCTGTCTTTATCTGGCCAACCTCCATGCGGTTCTCATCTCACCTCTAGAGGAGGGATGACTGTGTCTCCAACGTAGGCCAGCAGCTTTACCTTCTCCTGTGCCCCTTTTTCTGTGCAGGATAAGGAGCAAAATGTACATGTGACTGCATACACACCAGTCAGTACTAACGTTCAGGAAGCAAGGGTTGCTTCTGTGCAGATGCACCCTGACATATGCATCTTATGTAAAACGCCTTTTGGGACCCACATCAAACGTGCTGGGGACCTGAGGAAGCGTGAACCACGTTTGTTGCTGTGTTCTCTTTTTTTGGAGACTAACCTACACCCCATTTTGCATAAAGATTGGGAAGTTTAAAATGTGCACAAGATCGTGTTATTTCAACACCCGAGTTCTGTTAGTGGACGAGATCAGGGTGCTCAAATGTGAGATCAGGCAGAACTGAACTTTGAAGTCTGACTGGCTACCTGGGTGCACGGACATGCTGCAGAGGTGTCAGCTGGACCTTCTGGGTGTGTCCTTGGGACCTGCGTGGGACCCTGGCAGGGTTCATCCAGGGCAAATCTCCCTGACATAGGTGGTATGGGACATCAGGAGAGATGAAAGGAGCTGCCTTGGATGGGGCTTCAGAGCCATCAAACCCAGGCTTCCCCCTTTGCAGATGAATAATTTTGGAAAGGAGAGGTGTTGTGAAGTCCCGAAACTTTAGGAAGTCAGAGACACATCAGGGAGGCGCTGGCGCCATCCACTCAGGCACTCGACCTCTCGTCTGCTCTCTGTTCACATCTGTCGTGGGCTCAGCCTCTGCTGGCACCCTCTCCTCCTGCTTGCTATCATTTCTGTGCCTCTCTATTCTTCCATTTCCCTCTGTCTCATTCATTCCTTCTCCCGTCCATCCATCCCTTCATTCATCAATTTATGGATCCACTGAACTGTCAGTTCACTCATTCATTCATTATCCGTCCATCTGCCTATGCATCTGTGTGTCCAGACAGCCTGCGGTCTCTTCATATTCCTCTACGCAGTGACTACCACGGGCGTGGGAAAGCCCAAGCGTTGACAGAATGCTTGTCGATGGAGTAGCAGTCAGTCCACAAATGGGCATCTATCTCTACCAGGCATTTCCTGCCAGATGATCCACGTCTTTGATTCCTGTCCTCACCAACAGCCCTCCAAGACAGACCTGGGCGGTCCGTGTGGTGAGAGTTCACTCTGTGGCTGCCTCTTAACAAACACCTGTTGAGTGGAAATGTCTGAGTTTTATTGGTTTTAGTCTCCTTTCTGACTTTTACTTTTAAATAAGGAAGAGAGAGGGGGAGCTATTCACAGTTCACATCTGTAAAGCCACTTGTGGCTCTCGAGGCAGGTGTTTCTTTACTTGTTACCCATAAGTGCTCAGAGTGTGCAAGATGCTCATGGTGAGGCTGATGTATCTGGTGTGGTATTTCCCATCCTCCTCTTGCTGGGTTGACTCTGGCCATGCTGTTTTCATTAGCTCAAACACCTGTGGGGACCAAACTCAAATTTTTATACCTCCACATCCCCAGCCCTATTTTGTGTTTTATTTAGAGACAAGGTCTCACCGAGTTGCTTAGTGCCTCACTTTTGCTGAGGCTGGCTTTGAACTTGCAATCCTCCTGCCTCAGCCTCCCGAGCTGCTGGGATTACAGGCATGAGCCACTGCTCAGCCCATTTTATTTTTTGAGAAAGGGATTCACTAAATTACTGAGGCTGGCCTCCAACTTCTGATCCCCTTGCCTCAGCCTTCTCAAGTTGCTGGGATTACAGGAGTGCACCACTTCCCCTGGCTCCAGTTGTTTCAAATGTAGCCTAAGTAGGCAGATTTTGGACAGTTGGAGCTTACCTGCTTTGCATAGCCTACAAAACCACAGTCAGCATCTGCAAGCCAAACGCTGAGGCTAGGAAAGACCCCAGGTCTCTGCCACCCTTTGGAGCTCTGGTCCCAGAGGTTCTCTGCTGTGCTGCCGAAATACAGCCTGGCTGTGAAAGCTCAACTCTGGTCCCCCCTCGCTGTCCCTTAGGCACCAGGAGGAACTTCTTTCTGCAAACCTGCCAAGGCTTATCCAAATAAACTTGTAGTGCACTACCGCCCCCTTGTGGCACGTCCTTGTCCTTGACCCGCACTGAAATCCAGAGCAGACTTGCCAGTGGCTATGCTGGACCATGAGTGGTGAAGAGCAAGGAATATCATTCCCAGATCTCTGAGTGGCGCACTGACTGGCCATGCTGGAAACAAGGGCTGCTCCATCATCGGGGTGCCTGAAAGAGGAAGATGAGCAGAGAGGTCCTGCTGGCTGAGTCTGCTACAGTCTCCCTGCATGCCTGGGTCCCCGCCTGGCCCCCTGCCCAGGAGTCCATCTGTCCCTTTGTGCATCTGTCTCTGTCAACTCAGGCTGCAGAGACATGTCATAGACTGGGTGACTTGAACAGCAGAAATTTATTTCTTACAGTTCTGGTTACACAATAAAGTGGGCTGGGCTTTGGTGAGGACTTAGATGGCTGCCTTCTTGCTGTATGGCAAAGAGAGAGAGAGAACTCCCAGTCTCGGGTGTGTCTTCCCCTTCTTCTAAGGACACTAATTGCATCATGGAGGTCCACCCTCCTGGCCTCATCCAAGCCAAATCACCACCTAGGGCTCACCTCCTAATGCCATCACACTGGGAGCCGGGGCTCTACCCTGCATCCCCGTGACAGCATCCTTCTGGGGATTGTGTATCCTTGTTTATTTTACAGATCTGTGGATGATTCCTGCCTCTCTAAGAGCTGGGTGTGCAATGGCACTCAGAAACTGAATGCTCATCCAGATGAGCTGAAAGGCTCCAACTGACCTGGTGCAGTGGTGCGCGCCTGTAATCCCAGAGACTCAGGAGACTGAGGCTGGAGGATCACAAATTCAAGACCAGCCTCAGCGACTTACCAAGGCCCTAAGCAACTTAGTGAGACCCTGATTCAAAATAAAAAATAAAAGGGCTGGGGATGTGGCTCAGAGGTTAAGTGCCCCTGGGTTCAACCCCTGGTACCAAAAAATAAAAACCAGGCTCAAACTGCCACTAGTCCAGGAGGATCATAACTGGCCTCTTGCGATCCTCAGGAACATGAGAGGGGCACAGCTTGAGCATCGGCTGTGAGACCTTCTCCCGCTCAGCTCCAAGGATTCTGTGTACAGTAAGAAATGCACACTCCGTCTTCAACCCTGGCTCCTGGCCCCGAGCTCCGGAAACCCCTGGCATTGCTTGAGTGGCGGGGAGGCAGAAACATATTTTGTGACTCACACGAAGCCCCCTCAACTTTGCCTGATTTATGCTGATGAGGTAACTCAGGAATGTGGGGATGTTGCCTAAGGAAGCAACCAGGTGGCTAGAGGACCAGGACTTTCCGCCTCAGCCTCTGACCTGCAGAGAGGAGAAGGGATAGGGGCGATCAGCCAGCGGCTGATGATTTAATCAACCATGCCCATGCAATGCAGCCTCCATATGGGCTCTGAATGATGGGTGCAGAGTGCCCCCTGCTGGTGAACACGACCACTTCGGGCAACCTCACTCCCGTGCTGGGGACCTTTCTGGACTGTGTCTGGCGTCTCTCCAGCTGGGTTTCATTTACATCCATCATAGCATCCTTTATAATAAACTGGCCATAGCAAGTGAAGCGCTCCCCTGCATTCCCCAGGCTGTTCTAGTAAATTCTCAAATATGAAGGGAGGTTGTGGGACCTCTAACCAGGTCGGACAGCAGCATGGTAACCCAGGGAACCGCTGTTGCAGTTGGCACCTGAGACAGGGGGCAGTCTGCTGGGGTGGGGCCCTTGACCTGGGGGCTCTGGGCTAAGTCCAGGTGTTAGTGTCAGATTCGAAGGAAACCTTCGGGTCTTCAGAGTGCAGCTCACACATCTGGCATCAAGGTTCACAGGGAGCTGGCACCTTGGACCGGTTCTTCTTCTTCTTTTTGTTTTGTAGGCAAATAATACCTTGTCTAAATCCAGAAGTGACTCGTATTACCCTCCCTGGTGGGATCAGTCAGCCCTGTCCTGGCCTCATCTGGCCCTCACCAGTGCGACCGGGAGGACATGCAGCTGTCCTAGTGACCCCATCGCTTGCTTTCTTCCAGCAAAACTGGACTTTACGGGCCTGCTTTGGGCTTTTAAGCAACCTCATAAAACTCCCAAGTTTCACTTTAAAAATTCAAATCTCTGTCACTAACCCCAAGGAGCCTAAGGATGAGAATTAGAATAGGATGCTGCTCTTTCACAGGTGTGGGAGAGGGGAGAGACAGAAAGGGAGAGAAAGGAGGGAGACAGGAAGGCCTAGAAGTGAGAGCAAGGAGAAAGCTGTTATTCTGTGCCATAAAATGAATTCAAGAGCCTCATTTGATAAGGTGATAAACTGAGGATATTCAGAAGACTATAAATGTGTTTTATAGTCATGTGCAGCATGGAGACGCACGGCTATTTATTATGGCTGCCCATGTGTTCCGTCCTCTGGTCCTATAAATCTGTCTTTTGAAGCTTAACTTGCGCAGAATAGCCTCGTAGGAGTCCAGCAGCATTGGGAACCGTTGCCAGCATGGTGGCAGGAACTTTCAAGGAGCCACCTGGTGCTGAGTGGGGGTCTTGGCCATGCCTTGTTGCCCTGGCAACATGTTATAATTGACACCCCTGCCTTCCCAGGCAGCAGGCGCTTGTGGAGTCAGTTCTGTGGAATCAGAAGGTGCTCATTAGCACAGTGTGCCGTTTTCCTCCCACACTTTGATGGAAAAGTTAAAAGCCCAAGAAGGCTAGATTTGGCACTTCTGCGAGAGTTCGAGAATCTAGTTGAATTTCAGTTGTAGAATCGAACACCAAATCTGAGAGAGACAAGGGTTGCCCCTGATTTGGGCCATGGTGAAAAACAGGGGGAAAGGTTAAAGACACCCACGCCATCGCTGAGCTTCTTGAGGCCGTGTGAGAGCCGGAGAAGAAGTGGGGCTGTGGGGAAGGCCTGGCTGAAGGAAGGGGCTCTTGTGCTGGCTTCTGAGGGAATTGGTCAAGCGAAAATGCTGAGTGAGTGAATGGGGGTCTCCAGACGGAGGAAACTGCACCAGAGCGGCCCTGAAAAGGGAAGGAGACCTGTGTTCCACCCAGTGGTTCTCAAGCTTGCCAGACAAGGGAATCCTCAGGAGCACTGGGAATCCAGGGTGACGTACTCAGGACTCCTCCTGTACCCCTGAAAAACCGTGTCTGGGGAGGGGCTCAGGCATTCCCGAGATACAACACACACACACACACAGTTCCATCTAGTCTCTTGACCATTTTTAAGGGTCCACTCCGTGACATGGATTCGCAGTGTTATACAGCCATCGCCACCAGCACAGGGGAACCCTTGGTAAAGCCGAAGCTCACCCATGGCACAGTCACTCCTGGGTGCCCCTTGGCCTAGCCCCTGGGAGTCGCCCTCTACCTCTGCCTCTGGATCTGACTCCTGAGTGCCTCCTGCTCCGGAGCTGTCCTCCAGGCTCCCCCCTGTTGCGGCTGGCTGGCCTCGGAAGCCCCTGCCTTTCCAGGCGGGGTGATGTTCCCGGGTGTGGATGGGCCGCATTCCCTCGGTGGCCTGTGGTGCCCAGCGTTGGGCTGCTGGGGAGAGGGCCGCTGTGGCAGGGAGTCCCCTCCTCTCCTCATGCTTGTGAGGGCCTCCGAGTGCGAGTGCCATGTGCAGCGGCCCCGCATGCTCCCCTCTCCCTTCTTGCCTGCAGTTGTGAAAGCAGAGGCCCGGGAGGGTTTCCTGGAGCCCCGTCCAACGCAGCACTTCCGGTCCTGCTACCGACTCTGCCTTCTGGAGGGTCCTCGTGCTGGGCTCTGGGTCGGACTCCGTTTTGTGTGTCTATGACGGAAGATCGCAGCCTGGGTCATTTATAAACTAAAGAAATTTATTAGCCGGGCGCAGTGGCACACGCCTGTAATCCCTGCACTTAGGGAGGCTGAGACAGGAGGATCGCGAGTTCAAAGCCAGCCTCAGCAACGGCGAGGCGCTAAGCAACTCAGTGAGACCCTGTCTCTACATAAAACACAAAATAGGGCTGGGGGTGTGGCTCAGTGGTCGAGTGCCCCTGAGTTCAGTCCCCGGTACCAAAAAAAAGAAGAAGAAAGAAAAGGAAAAAAAATTTTTTTTTTCGCAGCCTTGGAGGCTAGAAGTGCCAGAGAAGGAGGCGGCATCTGGCCAGGGCCTTCTTGCTGCAGCACCCACAGTGGAAGGTAGAGGGGGGGAGAGGGCGGAAGATGGAAGGGAAGGACAGGGGCTGACCGTAGCCTCAGGGACAGTTGTCCTCCTTGGCCACAGTGGAGACACACTGCTCTGCTCCAGACCAGACCTTTTATTGCACAGCCACAGAGCCTTGTGTACAGTACGCCGGGCACAGCTGAGGTCTGAGCAGGATGAGTGAAATCAGCTTCACATTCTGGCTCCAGGTTCTTGAGCTGTAGGCCCTGCCGGCCCCGGCAACAGCGAGGCGCTAAGCATGCCGTCTTGGCCGCCCCTCGACTCTCCTTCCGCCATTTCCCTCCCTCCTTGACTGGCCCCTCCTCCTCTGGTGTCCCTGTTCCCCACACCCTTCTTCCTCCTTCCCTTCCAGGCCTTTCCTGCCCAGCTCGTTTTCTGCCCCCACCCCTTGCCTTGTGTCTGTTTATCTTTCATGCCCAGCACCTTCTCTCTCCAGGCTTCTGGCCCATTTCCCTTCTCGTGTGATTTTATTTTATTTTAGGTCCCAGGGACTGAACCCAGGGGTGCTTTACCACTGAGCCACACCAGCCCTTTTGTATATTTTATTTAGAGACAAGGTCTCACCATGTTGCTTAGGGACTTGCTAAGTTACTGAGGCTGGCTTTGAACTTGCGATCCTCCTGCACCAGCCTCCCAAGCTGCTGCTGGATTACAGGTGTGCCATTGCTCCCAGCTTATACTATTTTGAAGTAGATCCCAGTTATAATATTATTATTATTATATTATTTCATCTGTAAGGGCTTTTGATTTTATTAATCTATCTCTAGTGTTAGGTGTGATAAACAACTAATAAAAGGAACAGTAATTTATCAGCATCATCTAACTTAGTCCCCACTTGTCAAAAACATGCTACACAGCTATTCTTAAGCAAAAGCTATTCAAACAAAGCTATCCTACATTTAAAAAAAATTTTTTTTTGTAGTTGTAGATAGACAGCATGCCTTTGTTTATTTTTATGTGGTGCTAAGGATCGAACCCATTGCCTCAACACATGCTAGGCAAACACTCTGCCACTGAGCCCCAGCCCCAGCCCCACTACCTTACATTTTGACGTTAAGGTGAAGGATTTGAGATACATCTTTTTTTTTTTTAACAATTGTAGCAATATAGGTGATTTTGATGATGCTCATAAACTGGAACGGCAATCAAGTGCTCATTTGCTGAGCTACGTCCCCAGCACCTTTTTATTTTTATTTTGAGACCACGTCTTGCTAAGTTGCCCAGGCTGGCTTTGAACTTGCAACCCTCCTGCTTCAGCCTCCTGAGTAGCTGGATCACAGGCGTGGCCCACCACCCCCAGCTGTTAGTATCTTCCGTGGCACCTGCACAAGACCAGCTTAGCACCTGTGGCAGAGCCAGCGACAGGCCTAAAGGAGAGGCTCGTGCCTCTCATGGCACTGTGGTGGGGCAGTGTCTCAGGAAATGGGTGTTGAGTCCAACATCTGGGAAGCATCCGCTCTCACAGACTGTTTGGTGCCTTCTTTCATGTAGGCCGCCCAGAAGCCAGGGCCTCCTCACCAATTAGGGATGCGCTTGGCTCTCCATCCCCACGAGTCCCACGTCTGCATGGGTGGAAAACAAACAAGCAAACAAAGAATGCCTGCGTGTGAACAGGCACAGACTCTGACCCTGTGGTTATCCCCTGAACAATACGGTTGACAACCACTTCTCAGCACCTGTGTTGTCTCAGGCACTCAAAGTGATTAAGGTGACGTCAAGCACACAGGAGGACTGTGTGGGCTGCAGGCAGATGCCACAAGCATTTCCCTGAGGGACTTGAGCGTCTGCAGATCTGGGTATCTGTGCAAGGTGGGGTGTCCTGGGACCAGGGCTCATGGATGCCAAGGGACGGACGCGCAGCAGGCAATCACAGCACACAGTGAGTCACACAGTGGGTCTCAGTGTCCCCGAGCACCTCGGGAGAGCCTAGTAGCACCTAGCTCTGCTTCTCTACCACAGGGCCGATGCCTGGCAGCCAGGGCCGGCCGCGGCAGGAAGACCATGGCTGTCCGCTCCTTGTGTCGTTCTTACTAAAGCAAATTGTACACAGCCCTTCCTTCACTGCTGCCGGAGAAAGGGGGCCTCGACAGGCCTGAACTGTTGGCTGACGCAATTCCAGAGCCCAGCGTCTAAAATGCACGTCTTCAAAGTTAGCCAGAGACAGTTAAGAAGAGAGAGAAGATGTCCTTGTTTTCCTGATACTACATAAGGAGAAAGATTCTTCTGAGTCATAAGACTAATTTAAGGAATTGATTTGATAAGGTGTTGAGTTGAGAACGTTCCCAAGAATATCAATCTTGTTTTCTGGTGCAATATGGAGACTCACATGAATATGCATGATTGCTACTGAAGTGTTCCCTTCTCTGTTCAAATGAGTCTGTACACAGAAATGTTGTTTGAATAAAAGGGTCTTGTTGGATTCTCAAGCCTTTAGAAATCATTTTTACATCTTTTGAAAATAACTTTTCAAGAAACACCTGTCATTATAATTGGTTTTACTCCTTGATAATTTGTTGTTTTATTGATTTTTTCTGAATCCCCAAACAGAGAGGTGAGTGAGCGCCATCAAGACAAACAGCCTCAGGGCATTTGCTCGTCTTCTAGCTGCATGGTAGGAAAAATCATTAAGACCAGTGACTTATTTAATTTCTTATTTTAACATAAAAATAGAGAATTCTCTCACTTAAATTAGCATACCTACCTAATGCAATGTTTAAACTTTATTTGGATCCCAATTTTACAAAATTGATAAAAAGAACATTTTAAAGACATCAGGCAAATTCAAATTCTAACGGGGTATCAGCTGCTATCAAGGAAGCTCTGTGAATTTTCTTGGTGTGATATTGCTTGTGGTGGTGAGATTATTTTTAAAAATGGTTCTTATCTGATAAAGATAGCCATGTACTGGACTATTTTGAGATGAGGAAGACACCCACAAAATGGGATCACTAAACTCGAAGAGTGGCTTTTGTGACGGCTGTAACAGTGCAGTACCTTGGGCCTGAGCCAGGCCCAGTCCATGTCACTCACTGGAGGGCTGCTCAGCCTGCTCCATGTCCCCCCAGAAAATGATGCTGCAGAACCCAGCCCAGCAGTAGCCCCCCAGGAACAGACCCCAGGACGATGATCCAAGATCGAGTTGCGTTCTTAGGAAGGAACACTGGAGAGGATCGTGGGGGCTCCCTACAGTGGGCAGCTGGAGCTCAGCTCTGCTGGCAAGGACCTCTACTTCAGCTCTGGAGGCCAGTGCTGGCCGTGCTCTTCAGGCTGTCCTGTTGGGGCGACGGCAGTTGAGGCACCCACCCACCCACCCATCCACAGGTGCTGCCTCCGGGCCACTGATTGACAGGCAGGGCACTTCCACAGATGGCTCTGTCGCTGTTTTCCCCGGGTGCTGGGAATGTGGTCTTGGGTGTGCCCAGGAGGAGGGCAGAAGTGACCTCAGTGGTCAGGGAACAGGCAGCACAGGCTGGCTGCACAGGGAGGCCCCAGGCTGGCGTCTTACACACACCCTCCTGGTTTCAACCCCCTTGACTCCACATATAGTTGTGGTAAAATGCATGTAACATAAAATTTACCATCTGAACAACTGTTCAACCGCTACGTCCCCAGGCAGAAACTGCACCCATCAGTCAAGTGCCCCTGCCCCTGCTCCACCCTGTCCGCCACCGTCCCACCTTTTGTCCCTGTGACCCTGGCTCCTCTAGGAGCACAGTCTTTGTCTGACGTAATGTCCTCACGGCTTGTCTGTGTGGCTGCAGGCCTCACGATCTCCTTCCTTTTCAGTGCTGGATGGTGATCTGTTGCATGGAGGGACCACGGGCTGTCTCTCCTCGCCCACCTGTGGACACCTGGCTGGCCCATCCTTTGGCTACGGTAAACAGTGCTGCTGTAAACAACAGAACTTTTGAGACCCTGCTTTCAGTTAGTCTGGGTTTACACCCAGAAGCAGAATTGCTGGGTCAGGACTGATTTACTTTTTAGCCTCCAAGCTGCAGGTGGGCGGGAGTGTGAATGGCTGCTTCAGGAAGAAGCCTGTGCGGCCCGTCCGCGTGTTTATGTGAAAGTCCTGACAGTTCGCTTTTCACTTTTATTTTTTTAACTTGGTTTTTTCCTGTCCCACACCACTTCACTTCTAAAAGCTAAACTTTTTTTTAAACATATGAAATGGTAAAATTAGCATATTGATTTCAGCCCATTTAGAAAGCACAAATAAGCAAATGAAAAACATCGACCACAATCTCTCATCACTCAGAGAACAGGATTCCAAGAATACGTGATTACAGCCTTCTAGACTTTTCCAGGGGCACGTTGGGCTCCCAGCCTGGTTGGGATCCAGCGTGTGTGTTCTCCAGCTCCGTTTACAGCGCCCCAGATGTGGGGCATGGCCCAGTCCTTCCAAGGAGGAAGGACTAATGCATGATGCTCTTACCTTTGCCCTATTGGTCCTTCTGTCTCCTCCTCCAACCACACTTCCTTTTGGTGTTCCTGAAAGTTCTCTCTCGTCACTGTTATTCTGGGATTGCGTGGGCCCAGCTATAGTCTGTCCTGCAGAGGAGGGGACAGTGGGTCTTGGTGTTCCACCACCAGTTTTCCGCCTGTGCTTGGTGTGGATTCATGTCTGTGCCTCAGAGAGGGTGGCCGGGGGGCTCTGTGGGTCCATCCCCCGGCGCAGGGTTGGATGGGCAGGTATTTCCTGACTGTGACTATGAATCAGGCCTGGTGGGTAAGCCAGGGGATTAATAACCTGAAAGGTGTCACTGCCAATCCCACAGGCAAAACAGTGTCGACTGGACTTAAACAGCAAACCTGAAGGAATATTTTTGAACGAGGTGTGAGGGGGCCACCATGAACCCCCAGGTCCTGAGGTAAGTATTGGGGGAGAGCAGGACCACTTGGGGTGGGGGCCGGGCAGCTGGAGCTGGAGAGGCTTGTGGGGTGGGTAAGAGGGCAAAGGTAAGAGCACCCTGGGGCCGGCGGGTGGGGAACCGCAAGCCCGGGTCCCTGCGGGCCCACCGCGTGAGTCCGGTGCTGCATGCTGGGCTCACTTTCCCATCTTCCAAACTCCAGTAGTTGCTGAATTTTCCAGGGGCTTTTGGCTGCCTTCTCTCCTATGCGACTTTTTCTTGAAACTGACCCACATTTTCGTTGTTCTTTTAAAGACAACTCTACTTCTAAAACACATCTGTGAGGCACCGCGTGCGTGGAAGGCGGGTGTCCTTCAGCAGGAACGGAAGGCGGCCCTCGGGCTGGCAGGGAAGCCACTCTGCTCAGCTCCTGCTCCCCACGAATGCCACCCGAGGCACTGAGCTGCTCTTGCCCCGTTCCACTTCTAAAGGACAGGAGCGAGCAGGAAATGGGACAGAAGGCTCGCCCCTGCACCAGCCCCGGCTGGCCGCGGTGGGGAGGGCCCGAGGCACGTCCCGGCAGCTGTCTGGGGCATCATCCGAACTGAAGCCTTTTATATCCGGGTGTTTCGTGGCTGCGCTAAGCAAGGACCACAGCCTGGGCGGCTCAACAGCAGACACGTGTTTTCTCTCAGTCCTGCAGACCAGAGGTCCAGGACCCAGGAGAGGACAGCGCTGGAGTTCTGCAGCGTCTCTCCTCCGCCTGCAGGTGGCGCTGTCCCCCTGCGTCCCTCTCTGCCTGTCCCTTTGGAAGGACACCCGTGGGACTGGATTAGGGCCCACGCTAATGACTTCATTTTACCTGTTACCTCTTTTTAACATTTCTGCATTTTTAAGATTGTAAACCCACAAATCATCGTTGTATATATTTATGGGGTGAAAGGGGATATGATTCATGAAGGTGACTCGGAGTGATCCAATCAAGCTAATGAACACGTCTGTCACCTCAGGTACTTGTCAGCTTCTGTGGTGAGACGTTTGAAACTGCATTTCTGAGTGAATTTGCAATGTACTTATCATTTGTTGCTACGCAGGAGATATCCAGGAAAAGCCCCTCTGCCTCCCGCAGCTTTGGCCTCGTCCCTCACCTCCCTGCTCCCACCCCGTAGCTAGTTGGTACTTTTGCGGCCAAGGCAGCCGTTTTTAGGTGCATCTTTATATGCCCTGCCCCATGCAATCCTCTCTCCTTAGTTCCCACCTGCGAGACGAATGCTGGGTCAACGGGCAGGTGGATGCTTAGTTTCATCAGAAATTAACCGTTTTCCACAGGCCTTGTGTCACCGCTATTTGCCATCTCAGTTGGTGCCACTGCCTTCTTTGACTGCCCATCCTCAGTTGGTATCTCCTTTTCTCCGTAAGACTTCACCAAAACCCCATGCCAACCCGTGGGCTGGGGATGATCCGGAGTGGCCACTGCTGGAGCCGAAGGGCCCAGAGGTGGTCTCCAGGGAGCCCTTTGGGAATCCCCTCTGTGGGTCCTGGGTGGCCAAGGAGGTGGGCATGTCTTCAGCGGCCCTTCCTGACTACAGACTCCTGGCTGGCTGGACTGAGAAGGCACAGGCGCCAGGGACCAGGGCTGGCTCAGCCACCAGGAGCTCAGGCCCTGGTGAGCTGGGAACAGAGATTTGCCGCAGCACAGGAGCTCGCTGTGTGACACAAAGAAAATCGAATTGTATCCTTGGTGAATTGCCAGGCACATCTCTGTTCCAATATGCACGCTAGTTGGGTTCATTTTGACAAAGGCATACACGTACGGAATTTGATTTCAGTCCCTCCTCCCTCTCCCGCCCCTCCTCCCTCCCCATCCGCCTTCCTCTACTGATCTTCTTTCACTTGTGTATTTATTTTTCATTGGTGCTTTCTACTTATACATGAAGTGGCATTCCCTGTAATGTGCTCACATATGCACACAACATGATTTTGTTAAATTCATTCCGCTTTCCCTCTCCTTTCCGGTCCTCCTCTCTCCCTCTCCATCTCCACATCAGTGTTTGCAGCAGCACAGTTCACAATGGCCAAATTATGGAAGCAGCCCAGGTGCCCGTCAACAGGTGAATGGATAAAGGAAATGTGGTCTATATACACAATGGAGTTCTACTCTGCCATAAAGAAGAGTGAAATTTTGTCATTTGCTGGTAAATGGAAGGAACTGGAGAACATGTTAAGTGAGATAAGCCAGACTCAGAAAGTCAAGGATTGGACGTTTTCTCTTATATGTGGAAGCTGGAGAGAGATGGGGGCACAATGGGGCGTCAAAAAGATACAGGGAGATCAGTGGAGCAGAACTAATCCTTTCATAATTTCAAATGAAAGACCAGTTTCAAGTGAATATATTTATTTTATTTGTGTGGTGCTGGGGATCAAACCCAAGGCCCCATGCACGCTAGGCAAGCACTCTACCTCTGAGCTTCAACTCCAGCCCTAATATATTTGTGTTAAAAACAAAACCCACCCTGAAAGCAAAGCCAAAGCAAGGGCCATCTTGCCTTCTGTACTCACTGGTGTGGCCTGTGGATGGAAAGTCATTTTGCGCTCTGTGAATCTTCCTAAGCTAGAAGCCCCTCACTGCCCACGTGAGTACTGGACAATTTAGCCAGTGTTGAGTGGCTCCACGTAGGCAGAATTCCGAGTTCTCAAGAGTTCTTGTGCCTCCTCAACACCAGCTCTGCAGGCCCAACTGCTAAGCTTTTGGGGGTTTCCAGTCGGATGTCCTAAAATGTGACGGAGGCAGAGGAGGGTTTGCTGTGAGTCAGGCCCTTACAGACGGGTGTGTGAGGACCATGTTGAAATCAGCATGCTTCCTGAATGTGGATGCTGGAGGGAGGAACTGAAAAGCCTGCTCAGTGCCAGTCCTGCCCACTACCTGGGTCAGGGAGGCTGTGTCTGGTCAGGCCTTGCCTGTCCGTGGGCTGCAAACCCCAAGAAAGACGCTTGAAAAACCTGGCCGGCCAACATGATCCCCGAGCTCCTGTCCCTCCTCTGCTTCAGTAAGTTTTGTGGGGCCATCCACTGGGCTGCAGAAAGTCATGTAGTGGTGAGAAGTTGGGGAAGGACAGAGAGAGGAGTCACAGCGCCAGCTTCGGGTGACCAAGGACACAGGATGAGCTGCTGATGTGTGTGGGGGGGCATTAGCTCAAGCCTGTTTTGCTGAGTACCTCTGCCACCAGACTGCATGGGCTATATGGTCTTCGCAATATCACTGCCTTCTGTGTAAGTAAAAGGGTGAAGAAGGGCTGGGGATATAGCTCAGATGGTAGAGTGCTTGCCTCGCATGCACAAGGCCCTGCGTTTGATCCCCAGCACCACACACACACAAAAAAAAGTGTTGAAGATAGAAACTTTATATCAGCATCGTAAATAAAAGTCCAATGTCAAACAGAAGATAATTTTAAAGTATGATGAAAAACAAGGTCCGGAGATGCTGACCATGCGCCATTGCTGGCCAAGGTTCTGAGCCTGCTTCCTGCTATTTTCTATGAAGCCTGGCTTCAAGTGGACTTTCTTCCTGTGGTTATCAGAAGTATTATAAGAGGGCTGGGATTGTAGCTTAGTGGTAGAGTGCTCGCCTCGCATGCATGAAGCACTGGGTTCAATTCTCAGCACCACATAAAAACAAATAAGTAAAATAAAGATTGTGTCCATCTACAACTAAAAAAAATTTTTTTTAAAAGTATTATAAGAGATATCAGAAGGTAATAGATAATAGTTTTTAAAAATATTTTTTAGTTGTTGATGGCCATTTATTTTTTATTTATTTATAAGTGGTGCTGAGGATCGAACCCAGTGCCTCACATGGGCTAGGCAAGTGCTCACCACTGAGCCACCACCCCAGCCCCACAGATAACAGTTTCAAGGTAGGAGTCGATACTTCACTCACCTAAAACCACTGCATAGAACACCAGCTGGACCGTTCCAGACTTGTGGAACTCCATTCCGGTCCATCTCTGGCCCCTAAAGGCCTGCAAGAGCAAGTTAGGGACACTTTCACAGGTTAGGAGTTGAATCTGGATTTACCATGTAGAGTGACTTGCCCGAATTTCCACACAGGACCGTCTGACCCCATGATCACTGTTTCCACACAGGAGATCAGTGGAGAGGGACATGTGGACAAGGGGTCTTTGGTGTAGCCTGAGGGTATTTGAAGGGACTTGGAGTTGGAGAAACCTGAGGAAGTAGAAGTAGTTCAGAACGTGCCCAGCTGTGGAGCCAGAGCACGACCCGGGAAAAAGATGTTCAGAAACAAATGAAGCTCCATCTCCTGAAAAGCCGTAAAGAAAGCTGTCTGGTCTTGACTGGGCCTTTGGGGGCTTCCTGTCATTCTTACTCCTTGACCCCAAAACCTTGGGCTCCCAGAGTTTTTCTTCTGTTGGAAGCCTGTCTGATGAAGGGATGTTCAGTTGTGTTTGGGGACAGTGGGCATGTAGGAAGTTTCCAGAACCTTCACTCCTGTGCGCATCCATTGCAGGGTGTCAGGAAACTGTGTTGATCATTAGGACTTGGTTTCTTCATCTTTCGAGGTCAGCTTAACAGGTTCATGCGTGAGTACACAGAGCTCAAGAATGATTCTCGGTTTTTTATGAGATGGGGTCTGGCTGAGTTGCCCAGGCTGGCCTCAAACTTGCCATCCTCCTGCCCCAGTCTCCTGAGTAGCTGGCATTACAGGTGTGGATCACCATATCTGGTTCGTGATGATACTTCTCGTTATCCTTCCTTCTCTGACTTGGTTAGGGACTGATTCCGTCTACCGTTTCTTCTAGAGAGCTTCACTGGGTGTATGCATGAAAATCTCATTCCCTCCTTTTTGTGGCTGAATAGTATTTAACTGTAGGTGGGATAAACGTAGCTATGTAGACACAGATCTAGGTCTACAGTGGGACTTTTCCCAAGGAGTTGATTCCTGAAATGACAGAGGCAGAGAAGTCCCATGCTCTGCCATCTGCAAGCTGGAGGCCCAGGAGAACCAGTAGCCTGGGTTTCAGTCCAAGAGCAGAACATCGTGGTCTCGGCCCAAGTACACAGGCAGGGGGATCCCGCCTCCTTCCATCTGCTTGTTCCGTCAGCCCTGAGCAGAATGCCCACCTGCCTTAGGGAGGGCCACTTGCTTTACTCAGTCCACCAGTACAAACGCTGATCTCTCTGGAAACACCTTCACAGACGCCCAGAAATGTTCAACCAGATATCTGGGCATCCCATGGCCCAGTCAAGTCAACAGGTAAAATCAACAGCTGCAATCCCAACACAAACTCTGTACCCGCTAACCAGTGGCCTGCCTCCCTTTCCCCCATGTCCCCTTCTCCCCCTACCTGCTGCACCTACTCCAGGTACCTTGTAGGAGGAGAACTGTGCAGTGTCTGTCCTCTCTGCCTGGCTGCTTCCCCTGGTGCAGTGTCCTCCAGGCCCTCCCATCATGGTGTGGCGTGTGGCAACATTTCCTTGTTCTGTGTGTGTGGGTCTGAGTAACTGTCCACTTGAGGATGGGCCACCTTTTGCTTATCCATTCCTCAGTTGATGGGCACTTGGGTATTTTCCACTGTTTGGCTATTTATTACTTTCCTTTTTAAAACATGAGATATATTTTCTATTGACTCTTGCATGTAATTTTAGCACAAAAGCCTGGCAACTTCCTCCTTTTACTACTAAGACACAAAAACTGTTTGCTCCATAGAGGGGGAAAAAGAGGAAATCTCTTTGAATTAGCCCAATCTATTTATTCTGATAATGTCCATACACAGGCTTGATGTTCATTTTAAAGAGATCTTGGCACTCAGGCAAAACTATGTCCATGTTTGGGCATTTAGGGAAGGACTGCTGTGAATGGTCACCTCTAATCAAGCCACTTTCACTTAGAAGTTGCTTTCTGCATCAGTTGACGTCCGAGTCTTGAGAGGTGCATGTCAGGTTTACTTAGAGCTGGGGTTCTCCACTCTGGCTCACATTGGAATCACCTGGGGCATGTTGGAAATGGCCAGTGCCTTAGCCCATCCCGGGGATCCCGACTCGTGCTTCTGGGTTGGCTCTGTGCATTGGACCTGCCCAGGCACCCCAGCTCAATGGGCAGCCAAGAGTAAGACCATCCAGTGGGGATATCCTATAAATGCAGCTACCTGTGGGATGGCGGAGGTGTTTTCCCCTTTCTGGAATATCCATTTGGATTTTTTGGAGGCTAACCCAAGGCACCAAACAAGCTGCAGTATCAACGCATGAAAAGAGGTAATGTCCAACACCAGGTCAGAAGTCCTCCAGCTTTAGAGTGAAGGCTGGCTCCGCTAGCCCTCCCCAAGAGCCAATCCTTACCCCCAGCAAGTGGATACGATAGTGAGGTATTGGAAGCATGGGAGAAAGCGGGGGAATTACGACCAGGAGCATCTGGGCCCATCCTTGTAAAATCTCACACTCATGCAAACTGAGTGTCTTAGTCCGCTTTGTGCTGCTATAACAACATACCTGAGGCAGTGGATCTTGCTGTAGTCTGCTTTCTGTGGGTGATAGCAAATACCCGAGGTAATCGACTTAGAAGGAGGAAAGGTTTGTTCTGGCTTGTGGTTTCAGAAGATTCAGCCCAGGGTTGGTTGGCCACATGGCCTTGGGCCTGTGGCAGTACAGTACTTCACGGAAGGAGCCCGCAGTGGAGGAGGCTCCTCACCTCACAGTGGCCAGGAAGCAAGAGGAGATGGGAAAGGGCCAGGGTCCCCATGGCCCCCAGTGACCAGGCCTCCACACATGAGCCTGGGGGACCCTGCAGACCCACACTGCAGCAGTTCATGGTTCTAGTGGCTGGAAAGTCCAAACGACATGGCACATGGCATCTGGCAAGAGCGCCCTGCCCTGACCTGGCAGAGGAATGGCACACGCCAAGGGGCATATGTGCTGTCAGGGAAGCAACCTGCGCTCGAGGGAGCCAGCCTGGTCCTGCAGGAAGGACGTTCACCTTCAGAGGGCAGTGCCCCATGATCTCATTCCTCTCAAAGGTGCCACTGCCTCAGTCCTGTTCCCCTGGGGACCTACCTTCCAGCACTGCAGACTTTAGGGGACACACTCAAACCCCAGCATTGGGCATATCGCCAGTCAGCCAATGTGTGCTGCTGATGGCCAACCAGGCGCCAGGGCTGGCACAGACCTGGGGGCCACACAGAGACCTGCCTTCCAGCCGCTCAGTCACAGCACCTCCATGGCATCGGGTACGGACACTTCTATCAACTCCTAACTGACTCCAAGTGGCTTTATCCACGTCATCCCAGGAAGCAACCAAACTTCTCTACGAGGACCCCTCTATTGCAGGAGGTCTCCAGGAAGCTCCCAGCCCTGACAAGTGTCCCAAGGTCGTCAGGAGCAGTCAGGGTCCACCCAGGCCTCAAGCCTCCCCAACAGTCTGCCTGGCAGGGCCCCCTGACCTGGGGCTGAGGTGGGGGAATCAGATGCTGTGCCCCAGGCTGTAGCGGAATCGGTGGGAATACGTGAGACCTAGGGATAGAAGATGAGAACAGAGGGGTCTGTTTGAGCGTGTGGAGCGCAGGTGGGAGCACAGGGAGGTTGGCAGAGGGTGGAGGAGACTCTCCGAGACTCAGGGCTGGGGACCTGAGATCCAAAGTGTGTGGACCAGCAAGATTCTGGGCCCCGGCGGCTCCAGGCAGCGTCTTGCTCACAGCAGGTTCTTTTGCAGGACTGTGCGTTGGCCAGAGAGACCCGAAAGGAGATGGTGAGTGACTCTTCTGCAGACTCTGCCGAGTCCTCCAGCATGAATGTCCCTGGCCCTTCCCTTTCTCTAACTGGGACACAGCCCTGAGCTCTTTTTCCTTCCAGGGTCCCTTCCCCAGCCCACCCTCAGCGCCTGGCCCAGCTCGGTGGTCCCTGCCAAGAGCAACGTGTCTCTGCGATGCTCCAGCCCCATCCCGGGGGTCGACTTCATTTTCAGAAAGGGGCCTGCTGTTTTGGGCACCAGGCTGCCACTTGATTCAAACGAGACGACGGCTGAGTTTCCTCTCACTAAGCTAGGACCCAGGAGCGCTGGACCGTACACCTGCATATGCTTCAGGAGAGAGTCCCCTGGCGTGACATCCCAGCCCAGCAATGTCCTTCTGCTCTTGGTCACAGGTCAGAGGAGGGGCTGCCTCAGAAGAGCATGTGGTGGCCCATGAGGGAGAGGGAGAGGAAGAGAGGGGAGGGGAGAGGCTGTTGCCTCCAGAGCAGCTGGGGAGGGGCTGGGGCAGAACTGGATCCCTTGGCTTCATCCAGGACTTGGGGGAGGGAAAATCTCTGTCCTGGATCCAGAGCAGACAGTGGGAGAGATGAGGTGTGGCAAGGGCCTCCTGCCAGACCAGGATGTGCCGGGGACCCAGGGCCTCTCCCCACGACCTCAGAGCTGCCTTCCCTTCCAGGATATTTACCTAAACCTTCCCTCCAAGCCCACCAAGGGGGCAAGGCGACTGCAGGGGGAGAGGTGACCCTGCAGTGCCAGGTACCCAACACTGTGACCGTGCCTTTGGAGTCTGCCCTACTGAAGGTAGGGACCCCGTCGCCCTTGCAGCTACACAAGCTGGTGGGGAAGGAGGCAGACTTCTCCCTCAAGGGCGTGACAGTCCGTGACACGGGGACGTACAGCTGCATCTACTACCAGGCAAGGGCTCCCTTCTGGGCCTCGGACCCCAGCCCTCCCCTTGACATCCTGGTGACGGGTGAGGTTCTATATGATCTTGAGGACTTGTTTTTACTTGGAGAATTTTTGCCCTTACTTTGTCACCTCAGCTGTCCCTTCTCTTAAGCACCTCCTCATTCCCAGCTTCCACTCCTTTGCCTTGGTTGGCTCTGTGCCCTTGGTGATCTCTATGCCGCCCTTCAACATCCTGAATCCTGCCCTGATGAGAATCCCTCTCAGGTTCTCGACACCTCGGCGTCTCGGGCGGTTCTTGGGATCAGATCTTGTTCTCTCTCAGTGACTCTCCATTCTCCACCTGGTCTTCCCAGTCTTCTGATCCTGGTCTGACGCAGGTTCTCCTCGGGTCTCTGTCTCTGGGCCACTGTTAAGACTCTCCTGAGTGATCTGTCGCTGCCAGGGGGTGGCCTCACCAGCTGCTGCTCACTCTCCTTCAGCTTTGTGAATGCTCTTTTATGCCGTCGAGACTCTGCACGGAGTGTAACAGTTTTAGAGTTAGAAATAAAAGTCTGGCCGGGTGCGGTGGCACACGCCTGTGATCCCAGTGCCTCGGGAGGCTGAGGCAGGAGGATCGCGAGTTCAAAGCTAACCTCAGCAACTTAGCGTGACCCTGTCTCTAAATAAAACATTAAAAGGGCTGGGGATGTGGTTCTGCGGTTAAGCACCCCGGGGTTCAATCCCTGGTACCAAAAAAGAAAAAAAGGAAAGAAGAAAGGAAGGTCTGTATGGTCATTAGTGAGAGCAGCAGAGAGCTTCCCCAACCTGCTGGTGACGTGTCATCCTCCCTAGGGACTCCACCTGCAGGGACCCCTGCTGCCCATGAGATGAGCGTTGTGCTCTGGGGTTAGGCTGAAGCCAGGGCAGGAGCCAGGGCCAATGCCAGGACGCCACTCTCCCAAGGTGGAGCCCAGATGGGCAGTGCCCCAGGCATGGTGTGAGTTGTCTCCCCTGAGCTCCCTGCCTGTGGCGCTGCCCTGCCGCTGGTTTCTGGGCTCTGGAAACTCTTTTGGTCCTACCTGCTGCCCCAGGGAGTAATTCCTCATCCCTGGAGGGAGAGGGGGAAAGGAAAGGCAGGAAGGCGGAAGGGGGTGGGCGCGGAGTGAGGAAAGGACAGGAGGTCACCGCGGGCTGCCGTCGGGCTCTCGTGAAACCCCACATTTTGTTTTCAGGGGTTAAAACTTTACTGAAGGTACAGCTGACCACTGGCCAGGAAGTAGGAGCAGAGGTCAGGGGTGAGACTTGGTGGACCCACTTGAGAAGCAGGGATGCCTTTATGGCCAGTGCTCAGCCCTTCTCTCAGTCCCCCCAGGTACCACGTCGTCGGAGGGTTACACCAAGGGCAACCTCGTCCGGCTAGGAGTGGCGGCCGGCGTCCTGCTGATGGTGGGGGTCCTCCTGCTGGAAGCCTGGCACGCCAGAGGGGTGCTCCAAGTGCAGCCAGGTAAGGCAGCCGCACAGGCTCCCCCACGGCTGATGGGGGTGTAACTGACAGAGATAGAATATACTTGCTATATACAATCGTTTTTATTTGCCAGTTTTATTTGCCTCAATCAGCCTGGGAGGAAGAGTTAGGTCTTTGTGCACTAAAGCCCTCCCACTCATGGTGAGGTGGTTGCCACGAAGCAGCTATTCATTAAGATCCACTTTTCTAGCACATTTCAACTACCCGGTGCAGCATTGCTAACTACAATCACCGCGGCGCTGAGACCCGCACCGGGTTCTCCCAGCACCAAGCTCTGCCATGGAGCCCTCTCTGGTTCCTCCACGCGGGCACAAATGGCAGGTTAGGTAGACTATTTTTCACCACGTGGGACTGTCTTGTTCATTTTAGGGACATTTAACAACTCTAAATTGCTATGAAACACCAGCTGAAGCCCCAGTCATTGTGAAATAAGAAAAAAAGAGCCGTTAGCCTCCGTGGCCCGCTCTCCAACACCCTGAGGAGGAGGAGGGGAAGTCAGGGGGCGGCTCCCATCAGAACGTGTGTCGGAGGTGGGGAGCACCGCTGATCCTCTTCTGAACTCAGGTCTGTCCTTTGCACCCACAGGCCCCCCCCAGCTGCCCAGGCCGCCTGTAAGTCCTGGACAAGTTGGGCCATCTGGTCTGGGAAAGCATCCCGTGCCACCGGCTCTCTTTGAATGATGGCTCCCTCTTCCCGACTCCTCATCTGGGACAGGGCACAGGCTTGGCATTCTCACCCAACAAATCGTTTTTATGATCATCATAATAAAACCTATGAGCTATCTTCTCTACTGACACAGCCATGCCACCTGACCCTAAGCCAAAGCCGGTGTGCGTATGGGTCTTTTCTGGGATCCCAATTCTATTATTTGATCGTTGTGGCTTTATTTTTCCTTTTCCTAAGAGTATACGATGAGAATATAAAACATACAAGACTATATATGTATATATGCATGCATTTATACATAATATATACGTATCTCATGTGCAATACATATATTCCTGATATATTGCTGATTGGATATTTTATCTACTTTTTTTTTAGTTGAGTCCTTTCCGTGGGGGTAAGTGCTGGGATGGAGTCTGGGTTCTGTGGCACACTTAGCTGGGTTCTTTATCTTCTTAACTTTGCAATGTAAAAAAACATAATCTGGATGCAAGCCCATCAGCTCACATAGGTTATGCAAATATTGGTTTCAGTCCATACCTATCTTCAGTTTTTAACTTCTTTTTCTCTTTCTGTGCTGGGAGTTGAACCAGGGTTTCACACATGCTAGAGAATTGCCCTACCCCTGAGCTACCTCCCCAGCCCCTTATCATCTTTTGAAAGCAAAAGTTTTGAATTTTGGTGAAACCAATAAATCATGAAGATTTTTTCCTTAATGGTAAAGCTTCTGTATCCTAGCTAAGAAATGTTTGCTTACCTCATGGTGAAGAATTTATATCCTGTTTTCTCCAGGTTTTTGGTTTCCCTTTTCTGTTTCCATCTGTTGTTTCTCCCAAGTTACCTTCGTCCTGGGGTCAGGTGAGGGGTCAGGCTCGTGATTTGACATGCACTTTCCAGGTGTGTCCACACTGTTCCTTGAAAGGACTATGTATTGCCCACTGAATCCCATGCCACTACACTTTAAAACTCAACTTACTGGGCCAGTCACGCTGACATGGGTCTGTAGTCCCAGCTACTTGGGAGGCAGAGGCAGGAAGATCATTTGAACCCAGGAGTTTGGGACCTGCCTAGGCAACACAGCAAAACCCCATCTCAAAAAATAAAGCACAACCCAAACCAAAAGCCTTTCAGCTTTCTACAGGTTAATGGGTCCATTTCACAGTTCTCCGAGCTACTCCACTGATCTCTTCCACCTTTTCTCCACACTGCACTATAGTGACCACTGCAGCTTTTAAATAAGCCTTAAAAACAGAGAGTCTGGGTTTATCAAATTTTTAGGAACTATTCTGGCTGTTCTAGATGCTTTTAAATGTCCATATACACCTTAGACTCTACTTGTAAGTTTCTAGCACAGCAGCCATGACCCTTCTCCTGCAGCTCTGGAGCCACGCGCTGATCAAAATCGAGTTCTGACTGGAACCTAAATGGTTCTCATAAATGGGTGTCAGCTTTTGGTTGCTGTGGTAAAATACCTGACGATATACATGGAAGGAAGGAAAGCTTGGTTTGGGCTCACCATTTCAGAGACTTCAGGCCACAGTCACTGGGCTCCATTGGGGGCCCGTGGTGAGGTGGGAGCTCACTGAGGGGAGCAGGGGGTGGAGCAGAGGGACTCACCTCATGATGGCCAGGAAGCAGAGCGAGGGCACAGGGCCCGCTCAGCGGCCCACCTCCTCCCACCAGACCCACCACCC
This sequence comes from Xerus rutilus, assembly GCA_028644305.1. Lineage (NCBI taxonomy): Eukaryota > Metazoa > Chordata > Mammalia > Rodentia > Sciuridae > Xerus > Xerus rutilus. The sequence goes on from CM053414.1 coordinate 50,280,987, forward strand.
AGAGTTTGTGTAACTTCCCAACAAGGCCACCAGCCTTGTTGGGGACTGAGTCTCCAACACAAGGCTCTAGGGATGGTCCAGGTCCAATTCACAGCAAGTGCTCCATTTCCTCTCATGGTGCTGGCTTTGCCGAGAGACCCCTGAGTCTCGTGTCCTCTGGATGCCCCTCTGTGGACGCCCCTCTGTGGATGCTGCTGCTGCGAGTGGCCGAGGCCGGGGCAGCTACCTGGTGGTCCTCCACACTCCTCAGGCTGCCGGGGGAGCCCGGGGATCTTCCTGGCTGTGCCCTGGCGCCTGGTCTTCTCCACCCAGCTGTTCCTGGCATGCGCAGGCAGGAGGGGGCTTTCCACCCACCTCCCAGTGAGAAGGCTCATGGCTCCTGCCTGGGATGCTTTGGCTGCTATTTGGTCAAGAGTGGCCCTGCTGGACAGAGCTCTGACTTTACGGTCAGTCTGGGTGAAGAACACCAAGGAATCTCTATCTCTCTCCCCGCCCCTTCTCAGTGCTGGAGATCAAACTCGGGGTGCTTTACCACTGAGTAACACCCTCAGTCCTTTTTGTTCTGAGAAAGTCTCGCTAAGCTGCCCAGGCTGGCCTCACACTTGCAATGCTCTGCTCCTGCCTCAGCCTCTGGGGCAGCTGAGATTACAGGCCTGCGCCACTGCATCTGGCTTTTTTTTTTCTTTTCCAGTGCTGAGGGTGGAAGCCAGGGCCCCTCATCACATGCTAGGCCAGTGCTCCACCACGGAGCTACATCCCCGCCCTCCCCTGAGTTTTATTGACAGATAATTGATAAATAAAATCCTTATAAAGCTATTTGAAACACAATCCATCATCATTAACTGTGTCACCTTGCTGTGCAGTAGATGCCTGGGAACTCCTCCTGACAGACTGTAGCTTGGTACTTGTTGAGTGTTCTCTCCCCTTTCCCCCTTTTGACAATATCTAATAAAACTCCATATCCACACCCTCTCTTAGGAATCTGACTTGAAGATGCCCCTAGGTCTATGCACACGCACAAGTGAGCATTGCCAATAGTTGTAAACTATTAGAAGAGCTTAATTTAGAGCCCAGCTCACTGCTGGTGCCTAACCACATATTCACCAGCAACACTACCCAGTTTCTAATGGAGCCTGAGAAATGGCCTGGGAGGTAGCTCCCCCCACCTCCAGGGCAGCTGGTTCCAGCCAAGGGGCTCCAGGGATCGGGAAGCTGTCTCCTGCCCACAGGTGCTCACCTGGCTGGGGGCTCCCTGCCACACTTTCATCTGCATCTAGAAATAAGACGCATCGAACAGGACACAGGAACAAGATGTCTCTGCCCCAGGGTTCAGACTCTGCCTGTTCCCGAGCACCATGGGCTGAGATGCCTCTAAACTTCCACATGATGCCTCTCATATCAGCTGCTGGGAGACTTTTCCTCTTCCATTCTGGAGTGTTTTGATGATGATTTGGGTTTTTTTTTTTTTTTTTTGTACTGGGGATTGAACTCAGGGGCACTCAACCACCAAGATACCTCCCCTGCCTTATGTTGTATTTTCTTTAGAGACAGGGTCTCACTGAGTTGCTTAGTGCCTCGCTGTTGCTGAGGCTGGCTTTGAACTCATGATTCTCCTGTCTCAGCCTCCTGAGCCATTGGGATTACAGGCTTGCGCCACTGCACCCAACTGATGCTGATTCTTGTGATGGTTACGAGAAAGAGATTTCAGATATTCTTACTCCAGGGAAATGATACATTTTTAAGGCGATAGAGATGCTAATTACTTTAATTTGGTCATTCTACACTGTGTATTGAAACATCACATTGCACATCATAAGTATATCCAGTTATTATCTGTCAATTAAAAATAAAACTAAACTAATAAAAATTTAAAGCACTTTATTAAGGTAGGACTAAAAAAACTACATATCTAATGTCTACAATCCAGTGAGTCTGGGATAAGTACACACCGGTGAAGTCATCTCCACCAAGGACAGGGACCCTTCCATCCCTCCCAAGCCCCTCTCCCTCACTGTTATCCTCATTCTCCATGATGAGCAGAGAGCCTGGTGATACCTGAGTGACCTGGGTGACCCCCTGGATTGTTTGTGCCAATGCCGGCTCTCTGGTGTTGAAAATGTCCAGTGGTAATGTCAGCGCTGGGCGGGCGGCTGAAGGGGAGGTGGGCTCTCCGTTGCAGTCAGCACCCAGAACAGCAGATCCCACCACAGATGGAAAATATTCAAGAGAAGTTGCCCTGAGAAAGTTTCCTTGTCTGCATTCCCTAAACAGCACAGGGTAGCGATGGTTTACTCAGCGTTTACGTTGCATCGGGTGTTACAGGTCATCCAGAGACACTCGGGAACATGCAGTGGGTGTGGGCTGTGCCGGGGTTAATGCACACACTGCCCCATTTTCCATAAGGGACTTGAGCATCCTTGGACTTGGTTTAGAGGGCATCCTGGAAACAAAGCCCCTCCGATGCGGAGCAATGATGATATTTTTTGTGAAGCTGTAACCATCTCTAATAGCTAAAACCAAGAAATAAAAAAATAAAAAACATCTTAATGGAGATGTATACACATACAATATCTAACAACATCATGTAATAAATATAATATAGGTTAAAAAATTGATTTAAAATTATGCTGGGCAGGACTCCCGAGCAGGTGGGCCAGCCCGGGCAGGGGCAGCATCTGTGCAACATGTGGTCATCGATGGCTTCTTGCTTCCTGAGCCTCTTGCAGGAAGGAAACGCTGCATCCGGTGATGATAGACCAGAGCGTCCAGCGGAGCCTGGGTCCTCCGTGTGGGTGCGGGGAGAGCGCTGCCTTTCCCAGCCCGCTGGGCCTGAGAGCTGAGGTCAGGGTCCCAGCTCGGGCAGGAGGAGCCATGAGCACAGAATCCCCGTGGCTGCTCCGCCTCGGTAGGTCTCCGGGGCGGGCGCTAGGGCTGGATGGGGAGTGGGAGTCACGCTCGGGAAGGTGGGAATGCAGGAGTGGATGGCCCTGTGTGGCTGTGTCGGGGTGGGTCACATCGGGGCTAGTGCCCACGCCTGAGAGATGAGGAACCTGAGGCGCAGAGGCGCGTGGACACCCTGCTAACTCCAGGAGAGATGCCGAGTCTACCCTTGACTGTGCCCTCTTGCTGTGGACGTCCCCAGGGGGCAGGAACTGTCCTTAGTTTGAACCAGCCCTTAACAAGTGGGTCTGAGACTGTGAAAAGCAAGGTGTGGCTCAGGGCCTGGCTCCGTCCTGCAAGCGCTCCAGACCCCGGGGCGCAGCTCCTCCCAGAGCAGGCGTGTGCGTGCTGGGGCGCAGGGCCTGGTGGGCAGCGCAGGCTTCCTCTGCCGGTTCCCTCCTCCTCTGCTGGTCACAGCTCTCCCCTCCTGGGCCACGCCTCTCCCCTGTGCACATTCTTGCTTTAGAGATGGCTGTTGGCCACCTTGCTCCAAGCCTCGGCTGCGGGACAGAGTGAACAGGGTAGCCTGAACATCCCCTTGTCTGTGCTTGGTTCCCCTGGCTGCTGTCCCCGATGCTGCCCACCTGGCATAATGAGACCGTATTCTCTTGCAGGTGCTGGCGATGCCTCTTCCTTCCCAGGCTGCCGAGGGGTTCTGCGCCCTGCCCCTCTGCCAGGCTCTGGCACCAGCCATTCTGGGTGCTCTTTGCCATGTGGACATATCGCTGCTGTCTCTGCTTCTGTCCTTGCACAGCCTGGCCTCCCCCTGCGCCTCCATCTCTGTGTCTCTTCTCCACTTACAGGGATGGCAGTCACATGAGAGGAGAGGCCCAGCCTGCCCCTGACTCTTCCCATTTGCTAAGCTGGAACACTGCTGTGCCAGCTACAGTTCTGCCCACTGTTGTGGGAGCTAGGACCCAATCGTGTCTCCTGGGGAGACACCTTCCCTTAGTACCCTCCCCCTCTAGCTATAATACTATTCCAGAAGCAGGTCTGATGCAAAACAGGCCAGTCGGACACTGTCCAGAGGCAGGTCTGTGATGCAGGATGGGCCAGTCGGACACTGCTGGCGTCTTTAGACCAGGAGCGAGGTGGGGACTTCTTCCTTCCTGAGTGTGACCTTACACAGATGCAAGGCCACAGCTGCTACAGCCCTGTTCCCAGCCCCCGTCGGGTCCAGTGGCTTCCCCAGGGAGCCAGACATGAAGACCAGGAACAAAGCTGGCCTGTCCGTGCTGACACTGGGGCCACTCCGCAAGGTGCTCACTGGAGCCGGGGCCCATATCGGTCTTCTGCTTCGTTTTATTTGGGGTGAACTTTTTATAGTAAATCTGTGTAGGTCTTGACTAGGGAGGGTAAGAATGCTGATGCCCATAAAAATGTAATGTTATTGAGGTAAAATCCTACAACGCAAAACCAGCTACTTCCAAGTGCATGACGTGGTGACTTTGAGTAGGTCCCTGGTGATGTGTGAGAGTACCTGTCAGGTCCCGAGACCCTCGTCAGCCTGCAGGAGCCCTGCGCTTGGGGCTTCCTCCCCATACCTCTGTCCCTGCTCCTGGCAACCACTAATCTGCCCTGTCTCTCTGGACTGTCCCATTCTGGACACGGCATAAAATGGAATCACAGTCTGGTGGCCTTGGTGCCTGACTTTGTCCTTATTGGGGTATTTCTGAAGTTCATCCACACTGTAGCGTGAATCTGTACTCCATTTCTTTCTATGGCTGAATAACTCTCTACAGAGAAGTGTGGAGCTCACAGGTGCTATGTTCAAAGGACCTGTCAACTGTAGCTAGTTTTTGGTAATCCAGTAGTTGGGAGTTTACATTGCCATCCTCTTCTGGGGAGCGAGGTTCCTTTCTTTCTTTCGGTACAGTGGATTGAACCCAGGGGCACTAAGCTCTAAGCCACATCGCCTTTTACTTTTTATTTTGAGACAGGGTCTCACTAAGTTGCTTAGGGCCTTACTAAGTTGCGTAGGCTGGCTTTGAACTTGTGATCCTCCTGCCTCAGCCTCCTGAGCCACTGGGATTACAGGTGTGCCCCTCTGTGCCCGGCTGGGGAGTTAGGTTTCCAGCTTCACTCTCTTCCCTCAACTGAAGGCAGCAGCCTCTAATAAGCGTGGGACTTGTGCGACCCTGCATCCGAGTGTGCCAACACAGACGCAAAGACAGTGCGAATGTTAAATGGACGGTAAGGGAGGGGTGCCTGAGAAACGGCAGCTGCAGGTGAACGGCCAGAGTGTGCAAGAGACCTGCTGCGTAACATGCCGTGCAAGGGGCTGGGGTGCGTAGGGTGTCTGCTGAATGTGGATGTGCCCGTGGTGGCTGCCTACAAACCCTATAGCTCATGACAAGTGGCTGAGCTGTGGGAAGGGGCTGCTGAAGGACAGGTGCCTACTAGTCGGTGGCTTCTGCTGTGGTTATTTCCTGGGAATGTGGCTCTGGATGTTGCCATTCCTCCCGACAGATGCCTACTGATACCCAAGACCCAGCGTGGGCTCGCCCCCGTTCTTTGCTGTTCCCAGCTCTCGTACATGCCCAAGGTCTCTCCCTCAGTGACGCACGTGTCCATTGCAGCCAGTTATCCTTCCTAAGGGGACTGTGGTCCTCATTAAGTACAACCGGAATCGATGGACAGAAGCTTGCAGAGAGCGGAGCCGAGTTCACTTGCGTCTAAAGGCAGGATGGGGGAGGTCTGAGGAGGGCCCTTACGTGGGTCCCCCCGAGACGACAGTCCCACCTACCCTCATGGCCACTCTCTTGCTCACACAGCTCAAGTCTCTAAGGCCCTGCTTCTCTCCTTCTCTGGGATGGCTGGTGGCTGTGCTCTGAACAAGGACAGACAGCCTGAGACAGTCTGTGGCCCCACAGAAGTCCTGACTTCCCCCAGAAAAAAACCCAGGCTGGCATCCCACTCCCTGGGGGCTCCTGGGGCTCCCTTCCCAGGACAACCTCAAGAACAGAGTGCAAGAGGGGGCTAGCGCAGGCAGTGCGCACGGCCCGAGGGAGGGGACCTGCAGCATATCGAGGGAGGCAGGCGGTCTGTTTGAAGGAGTAGAAACTCTCTCCACATCCCACAGGAAAGCGGCCTGTGCATCAGGAATGTGACCTTGGGCAGCAGGTTCAGGCTGAGGGGAGCAGTTTCCAGCTGGTGAAGGGACTGATCCCGAAAGCAATGGGATCAGCAATGCTGGAATGTCCCCCATGCATGTGACTTCTGCATCACAACAGCGAAGGCCAGAGGAAACCTGGGGAGCCTGGGGAGTAACAGACTTTAACCTGTCGCGCTCTCTCCTGGTTAGACTCAAAGCCAGGCTCACAGTGCGTCTCTCGGGGTCCTCTCTCCAGGGCTGTGCCTGGGCCATGCAGACCAGGGAGAGAATGGTGAGTGTCCCCGGGTCCCCTGTGTGTTCCTGCGCTCCACATGCCATTCCTGGCCTTCTCCCCCAATTCACCCAATTCCAGGAGGAGCCTCACCACCATCCAGATGAAGAGGCAGTTAACTCTGAATTCTTTCCAGAGAAACTTCCCAGGCCCTGGCTCTGTACCTGGCCCAGCTCCGTGGTGGAACTGGGGAGCAGCGTGACCCTGAGGTGCCAGGCTGGTTTCCACAATGCCACCTTCGTGCTAGGGAAGTTGCATGACCCTGGGTTCAAACGAGAGCAGAGCTCGGCAGAAACCAAGGCTGAGGTCCCCCTGGCCAGCCTGCAGTCTGAGGATGCCGGGGGCTACTTCTGTGCCTACGAGACAGCAGCCTCCCACCAGTGGTCAGAACAGAGCCAGCTCTTACAACTGGTGGTCACAGGTGAGAAGGGTGGCCTGGGATCGGCTCCTTTTCCTGCAATGGGACCTGGCTGGGGAAGAAGGAATCCAGGAGCCAAAAAAGATCTTATGGAGAGCTGGGGAAGTGGAAGGCGCGTGTGGGAACAAGGCTGTCCCTGGGGATCCCGAGAGAGTCTTTGAGATGTGGATGTGTGGGAGGGTTTTAGAATATCATCAATTAATTAAGGTTTCGAGGTGCAGTAAGGCCAACAGATGAGGAGACACCAGCCATCGAGACAGCTGGTGACAGTCCCCCAGAGAGGAGCTCACTCACCATGGGGGACACTCAGAGGGGGTGCCAAGCTTGCTCAGGCCTCAGAGGGAGGGGGAAGAACTGTGAGCAAGAGCCATCATTGTGTTTTCATGGGAAGGAACAGGTTAAGACCAACTCCCAGTCACAGGGGTGCCCCTGGTGTCCCGTGGTAGGGGGACAGTGGCCCTGAGTGTGAGGGCCCCTTGCAGCAGGTGGCTGGGATGTGGGCTTGGGATGGGGTGATCTGCACTGGGGAGGTAATGCCTGGCAAGTTGGCATCTGGTGGAGTCCCTTCAAGGTCAGCAAGGCCCCAAGGTGTCAAAGCCTCAAATACAGAAAATGAAAGACAGTTAGTATGGACAGATGGCCCAGGTGAGGACTCGAGGTCGGGGACTCAGCCACTTACCTTGGCTGGCTTGTTCAGTCTTCACTTCCTCTCAGGGTGGTTTTTGCTTATAGAGATTAAGGGGTGGCCTCCTGGGTATCACAAAGATAATTAGCCTCACAGTTGCTGTTCAAACATAAATTTAAAATTACTTCCTATTAATGCCAAAGAAGAGCTGAAAGAATGACCAGTACCCTCTGAGGGATGTGGGCAAGGTGAAGAGAACCCGCTACAGGGAACGTGCTCCCGATGCGGTGCAGGGAGCCGCAGAAAAGGGGTAGCGAAGACCATGGAGGGAGGGGACACACGGGAAGGGCGGCATAAGTGCCTGAGGTCTCAAGGACAGAGCACAAGGGGTAATTGTTTTTTGCATTTTTTCATCTATCCATCTGTCCTTCCTTTCTTCCAACCATCTTTCCATCCATCCATCCATCCACCCATCCATTCTTCCTTTCCTTCAACTGTCCTTCCATCTATCCATTCATCTACCCATCATCCTTCCTTCCTTCCTTCCTTCCTTCCAACTATCCGTCCATCCACCCATCCATCTATCCACCTTTCCTTCCTTCCTTTCTTCCAACTATCCTTCCACCCATCCATTCATCCACCCATCCATCCATCCACTCTTTCTTCCAACTATCCCTTCCTTTCTTCCTTCCTTCCTTCGTTCCTTCGTTCCTTCCTTCCTTTCTTCCAACTATCCATCCATCCATCCATTCACCCATCATCCATCCATCCCTCCATCATTGCATCTACCAATCACTCAACATTCTTCTTCAAGTGACTATGGTTGCTTCCAGTAGGTCAGGCTCGCTGCATCATGAAGAATCCCTGGGGAACCTCACAATAACCAGAGTGTGTAGAAGTAGCCACGTGTGCACATCTGTGGCTTAGCTTGGGCTTGGGACTTGACGACGATGTTTCACTTCTGACTATCTTCTTTGTAAGGCTCAAGATAATTGGTGCTCCAACCACGTGCTCCTCAACCTGAAATTAATTTCCTGTTGTATCCCCAATAACTTTTTCTTGCAGTCTTAAGAATTTTTTTTTTTTTTTTTTTTTTAGTTGTAGATGGACACAATGTCTTTATTTTATTGCTCTGTATGTGGTGCTGAGGATCGAACCCAGGGCCTCACGCATGCGAGGCAAGCGCTCTACCACTGAGCTACAATCCCAGCCCCAGTCTTAAGAATTTTTTAAGTCATACTTTAGATCTAAAGTCGTGGTGCTAGGTTGCCAGGGCCCAGTTGTGTTTTCTGGCAGATCATCCATTCTCCCCTGGTCCTCTCTTTCTCAGCTGCCTATTATACTAAGACAGGCTAGGGCGCCACTTTTCAGTGATTCGATTGTTCATGTCAGCCTTCTCCATACAGAATGCTCGCTGCTTTGCAAGTCGCTTTATCATTAGTGCCCCTTACCTATTACAAAATCTGAACACTTCTGTTAAAGAAGAAAATTATTTAAAGTACCCGGCACAAAATGACTGTTCATTCACCCTACGAACTTAGATGCTTTGATATGTTCTGGATATACAGTGGTAACAGAGCAGGTCTTTTGGCAATAAGAGTGTACATTCTTTTATGGGAGAAAGATATGAAACTGATCAAGAAAAAAAAGTAATAGGTAAACCAGATGCGGTGGTGCACACCTGTCATCCCAGCTACGCAAGAGGCTAAGGCAGGAGGAGGCAAGTTCAAGGCCAGCCTGGGAAACTTACAGAGACCCAGTTTCAAAATAAAAAGTGAAAACAGCTGGGTATGTAGCTCAGTGGTGGAGCACACCTGGGTTCCAGGGGAAAAAGTCAGATGGAGAATAACTCTGACTGGTAATGTATAACTAATGAACTAAATAAGTAATCACAAATCTAGCAGATTTAAGTATCCCTTGGTTTTTGTGGGTCAGGAGGCCAGGAAGAGCTTAGCTGGGCTCTCTGCTCATGGTTTTGGGGTTTCTGGCTGCGGTCCAGGTGTCAGCCAGAGCTGGGCTCTCATCTGGAGGCTCGGCTGTGGAAGAGTTGGCTTCTCCTCCATGTTGCTTCTCCAGAGCCCACAAGGAGAGGGAAGGAGGGAGGGAGGGAGCGAGGAAGAGAGGAAGGGAGGAAGGGAGGGAGAGAGAGAGAGGGAGAGAGAGAGAGGCAGGGAGAGAGGGGGAGACAGAGAGGGAGGGGGGAAGGAGGGAGAGAAAGAGAGAGGGAGAGAGAAACAGGAGGCAAGGAGAGAGGGAGGGAGAAGGTGAGTCTCCTAGCAAAAAATTCCCAAGTGGACTAATGTCACCACAGGAGGGACATCCCATAACCTTTGCATACCTGTTGTTAGAAGCAAGCCACAGGGGACAGCACACAGGTGTGCACACAGGAGCTCGGGCTCAGGAGGGCGCCTGGAGTCTGTGTCGCAGGCATGGGGGACAGGAGGACCCAGCCGTGCTGACCTCTTTGGAAGGCCTTCCAGGGAGGAGAACAGTAAGAGCAAATTCCCAGAAGGACCTGTGTTCTGGGAATGATCCGGAAGCAGAAAGGAGGGCAGAGATGGGGAGAGTAGAATGAACGGCGTTGGGTCGGGAGGGGCCTGGAGCTGCCCAGGACTCTGCTCTGAGGGACGGGAGGCAGTGGGTGGCGCTGGAGCAGGAGAGGTGCGCGATGTTGCTCACACGCTGTCAGGGCCTGTGGGGTTTGGAAAGCAGAACTTGGAGTGGCACGTGAAGATGCCAGCTGCTGCTGCACGTCAGCAACGGGGCCTTCTATTCTGAAATATTTAATCAACAAAAACTGTAGATATTCAAGATGTATGTTGCGTGATGATTACACGGTCAAGCTAATGAGCACGTCCGTCCCCGTACTGCTCGTCAGACCCCAAGGCTTGTTCATCTGAAAGCTCTTACCCCTCCCACACGATTCACATGAATTATGCCACACACAGGAACACAAGCACCGTGAGAATGGAATCTAAACAAGGTGAGTTCACAGAGACAGAGGAGAGTGATGGTCTCCAGGGGCTGGAGGTGGAGGACATTTCGACTTAGATGGTACCACTGGATGTGGGATGTGGATTCACCCTGACATGTTTTCCAAGATATATATTGGTACTGGGTATGGAACTGAGGGGCGCCTAACCACTCAGCCACATCCCCTACCCTTTTTATTTACTTATTTTTTTATTGAGTTAGTGTCTTGCTAAGTTGCTTAGGGCCTTGCTAAGTTGCCGAGGCTGGATTTGAACTTGCAATCCTTGTGCTTCCGCCTCTGGAGCTACTGAGATTCCAGGGGTGTGTCACTGCACCAGGCTCGAGATATATTTTTGAGAGAGAACTTACTGGTTGTGGTGCTGGGCTAAGTTGCTGTTGAAGAGGTGGCAGAAACCGTGTGCTGGTCCTCGAGAGTTGACTTTAGAACGTGGGGCCTGGTGGTGGTCTCTGCTGAGGTGGGGGAGATCGGCAAGGAGACAACTGAAGGGAACAGGATTAGTTATGCCATGCATAGATATAATTTATTTAAAATGATACCAAACTCTGGGAGGACTGTGGCATGCTGAGGACAGTCTGTTCTGCTCCCCAGAGAGGGCGTGAGCCCCTCAGCAGGACATGAAGACTTGTGCCCCAACATTCCTGTATAACTTTGTGATTCCTTTCCCTCCATCCTATTTCCTAGATGAAACTGATGGGCCTGGAGCTCCCTCCACAAAAAAAGGTAAGATTCTTAGAAAGGAGGTGTTTTCCCAAGTGGATCGGCTTCGTGGGACGAGGGAGTCCCTTTGCTTACAGAGCACAAGAAAAATCTAAATGCCCACTCTCTCTCAGGCACGGCTGCCTTTTCTGGGGCAAAGATCTCTGAGGCACTTAGAGGTTCTGGAAATGCTGGTGGCTAAACAGCACGAGGAGCATCGTCTGCCATGTCCCGTGACTGGTGGAGCGTTATGAGGAATGAGGGTGAATCTGGGAACTGGTTTGGGTCTGGGACCTATGGAGTGCTGGAATTTGGGAAAATGTGTAATGAAGACATTTAAAAACTCTGAAATTCTCAAAAACAGGAGACTATTATGTTCTTTTTTTTTTTTTCTGATGTTGCCTCTCCATGAGCAGTTGGCTAAGATTCTGTCCTTAGATTTTTCTCTCCAGATTAAGGCTGTTAGCAGCATTCGGCTGGAAGAGCTGGCCCAGACTTTAATGGCCCACTAGTCGCTTAAGCACCTTTTCTTTCAGCAACTGATGACCTTCCTGTAATTTGCTCCATTGGCCAAAATTGTGAATGTTATCATGAGAGTCTGTGCTGGTGAAATTCATTTTTAGAAAGGTGCCCTCCAGTGTGTTCTTGCAAGATGAGCTTTAGTCTTTGAAAAGGTTTTGATTCCATGTGAATGGACTTGGGAAATGACTCCTACTCCAGCTCTGTGGATACAATTCACACCAGGAATGTTTTCTTGGGGAGCTCTGAAATCCGAGAGAGCAGAGGGGTGTGAGAGTATCAGAAACAAGCAGGAGATCATGAGATGTGAGAGGGAAGAGGAACAGCAGCTTTTTTACTTTGAACTCTTGTATAATTCATTTTCCCTCTTGTTTTATTGACGTATTCTTCCTTCTGTTGATGCCTCTTATGAAGCGTACAATTCAGTAGCATTTTGTGCAATTCACAAGATTGTAGAACCATCACCTCTAATTCCAGAATATTCTCATCACCTCAAAATGAAATCTTATACACATTGAGCAGTCACCCCCTCACCAGGCCCCTCCCAACGTTGATCTACTTGTTTGTTTGCCTGTCTGTCTTTCTGTCCTCAGTACTGGGGATTGAACTCAGGGATGCCACTGAGCTACATCCCCAGTTCTTATAATTTCGTCTTGAGACAGGGTCTTGCTAAGTTGCCAAGGCTGCCCTTGAACTTGCCATCCTCTTGCCTTAGCCTTCTGAGTTTCTAGAATTACAGGCATGCACCCCTGCCCCTGAATTTCTATGTTTAATTTTTTGAGGAACTGCCAAATTCCTCAAAAACTGTATCATTTCACATTCCCACCAGTAACACGAGCAGGTTCTGTTTATCTCCACATCCTTGTGAGCATATATTTTCCTCTTTAAAAAATTATAGCCCTCCTAGGGGGTATGAATATGAATTCTTAAAATATACTTTCTAAGTTCAAATTTATCACACCACAATTCTAAAAATAATAAAATACTCTTCTGCAGAGGCATTATGTCCCCACCCTGCATTTGTCACCTCAAAGCCTCCAGAAGGGACCCTATACCAGCTTCTAGGTGAAAAATTTCACCACCTAAATTTGACCCAGGACCAAGCTTCCCTCCAGGTGCCTGTGACTTCCCTGTACCCATTGCTCAGTCTGATTCCAGTATCATGGATGCTTTGTCTTGGTTTTGTTGTTTATTTTATTTTTTGTCTTTGGCCATTTGTGAACAGCGATGTGAAACCCGACCAGGCTATGTGGACATCACAGGGTGAAGCCCAGTTCAGCTGTGGGGCCGTGTGGGGAGAATGATTTTGCAATAATTTCCTTCTCACTTCTTAGGAACTGTGGGTGGAAGAAGCCGTAGGCTGGGCAGGGGGAGGATAGCCAGGAGGAGGCCAGGCGGCAGTCTCTGCGCTTCCAAGGAGGGCCCCGAAGGTCCAGGGTGGAGGTTCCCACCTGCCCTAGTGTCCCTGAGATGCAGCGCTGCTCTGGAGGGTTCTTGGGTGAGGTTCTCCAGGGGACAGGCTCTTAACACTAGAGGGAAAGTGACGTTTCAGGGGAGTCAGGACGAGGCCTGGGAGGGGACGAGGCTAAGCAGGGCAGGCCATTCATGCCCTCCGGTGGCATCTTTAGCTGTCTTTAGGGAGGTGCTGCAGGGAGCTGGGGTGTTCATGCTTCCACAGCAACAGCCATTGGCCAGGGGAGCCACGGCCTCTGGATTCCCCCAGGTAGTCGCCTGGCCAGGAGGACATGCACACAGATGAGGCTTTGCAACTGTGGGAAGGGACAGGCTGCCCTCACAGCAATGGCGAGATGCAGGGGAGCCCGTGACATCTGTTACAGGGCCAGGGGGTGAAGCTGCACCGTATAACTGCATCTTTATCTTGTGTATGGCTGCAACTTCCAGACCAAGGGCTTTGAAGCCCTGACTTCTCATGATCGCAGAAGTCCTGTTAGGCATGATCACCTTCCATGCCATTCTTTTATTTAGCCAAACAGTAACCTGTTCTGGAAAAGGGAAGGGACATTTACAAAGTCTGTAGTCCCTGCACTACTTCCTGCTGATCAATTAAGAAGAGCCTCCCTGGGCTGGGCGCGGTGGCGCACACCCGTGATCCCTGAGACCGGGCAGGCTGAGCAAGGAGGATCAGAAGTTCAAGGCCAGCCTGGAAAACTTATCAAGACTCTGTCTCAAAATAAAAAGGGCTGGGGATGCAGCTTGGTGGTAGAGAGCCTGCCTCACAGGCCCCAGACGGGCTCAGTCCCCAGCATCACACACACCAGGACGGACGCGTGAGGCACCAGGGGCTGAGAGAGCTACGTGACGGGTAACATGGCTGTCTGATGGGGATGACAGCTAGGTAATAGATACCATAGATGACATGGAGGGGGCAGTTCACCATGTGACAGCTTAGATAAAGAGATGCTAGGAAAGTGGGCAGGTAGAAATACGCTTAGAGACGATGGGTGGATATGGCAGGTAATGGTGGCTACTGCATACTTACGTACAGGGTGGATTCGACATCAGGGGTGAGTAGATGGCTCAGACAGATGATTCCATATACAGACAGTGAGGTGACCGGGTGGGGACGAGTCTGGGACAGTGACTCTGGGTCAGTGCACAGGATGGGAAGTTGTGAAGGCCTCAAACCTGGTTCCTGGATGTGACCACGGATGGTCCTGTATCCGGGGAACATCGCAAGACGGGTGCTCACTAATGAGGATGGCAGCGATGTGGCAGGCTGCCCCGTGAACTCGGTGGCCGTGAACTCGGTCTTCAGCTTTTCAGTATCTGCTTCCTAATCCTATAGGCCTCCCATGTCCGTCTCCTTAGCCTAAACTATCAGGGACACCAAGGAGCCAGGGCTGGAGCAGGGCCTCCTGCCAGCCTGAGTGCGTGTGGCCTGCCACGGGGAGTGGGGCTGGCCATACCTGCCTTCTGGGTCAAGCCCGGTGCGGGCTGGCCTGGGTGGGCTTCTCCACCACGCTCCCACTGTGCACCCATAAGGACCCTCCTGAGTCCTCTCAGCTGGCCCATTTCCACTCGGGGAACATGTCTCCTTCAGGGAGTCCTGCAGCCCCCCACTCTGAACACCCTTGGTGTCCAGGTTCCCCTGTCCCCATCCATTCCAAGCACCATGAGCCCAGGGAAGGGCTTTGAGGTGAGAGCTATGACTGTTGGTCAGCGTCTCTGGAGAGCAGAACCCATGCATGCACATAGACTTATGTCAAGGAAGTGCCTCATGATTTGGGGAGCTGGCCAGTCTGGAAGCTGCAGGCAGGAGCTGCAGGCAGGAGACAGGAGGCTGATACTGCAGCTTGAGCCAGAAGACCCTTGGAGCCACCGCCCCTTCTTGCTCAGGGAACCTGTCTTTTCTCCTGAGGCCTTAACTGATTGGACGAGGCCCACCCACATTTTGGTGGGTGATCTGTTCAACGCAGTCTTGAAATGTCTTAGCTGAAATGTTAATCACAGCAACAGAAGGCCTCGCGGAAACGTCTGGACCAACTTCTGGCAGAACAACTGGGTGCAACAGTCCAGCCACGTTGACATATAAAATCAGGAACACAAGGTCCTCCATGGCCTAGCAGCATAAGACAAAGGGTGGCCAGGGGTTGGGGTGACCCCCTTGACACTTTCCGTCTAGAATCCGACGTCCTGTACACATAGGCTTCTGGCTGTGCTTGATGGCGCCAGGGTGAGGCTTAAAAATAATGTGGTCACAAGAGGCACCCCCTGGGCCTGGCGGGCTTGGCCTGGGCCTGTGGGATGCAGTCCAGAGGAAGAGGGATACCCTAGATAATTGGTCAGACCTTTGTAGGATTCCCCTTTTTTGTTGTGGTAATGAATACATGATATAAAACTTACCCTTTCACCACCTTCTACCTTTCTTTTCCTGACTACAAACATTCTTTTTCTTTCTATGTGTATGCATTTTTTTTTAAATTTTTTTTAGTTGTAGAGGGACACAATGCCTTTCTTTTATTGCTTTGTATGTGGTGCTGAGGATCCAACCCAGGGCCTCACGCATGCGAGGCAAGCGCTCTACCGCTGAGCTACAATCCCAGCCCTCTATGTGTATGCTTTTTTTTTAAAAAAATTATTCGTTCTTTTTAGTTATACATGACAGTAGAATGTATGTTGACATATTAAACATACAAGGAGTGTAACTTCCCATTTTTGTGGTTGTACCTGATGTGGAGTTACTCTGGTTGTGCATTCATATATGAACAAGGAAAGTCATGTCCAAGTCATTCTACTGTCTTTTCCATTCCCATCCACCCTTCCTCCAACTCTGCCCTGTCCAGTCGTTGGAAACCCCTCTCCTCATTGTGTGTTAGCATCTGCATATCAGAGAGAACATTCGGCCTTTGGTTTGGGGATTGGCTTATTTCACTTAACACGATAGTGTCCAGTTCCATTCATCTGTGGAAGGGCACCTTGGTTGGTTCCATAGCTTAGTATTGTGAATTGAGCTGCTATAAATATTTTTTTTTAATTTTTTTTAGTTGTAGATGGACAAATATTTTTATTTTTATGTGGTGCTGAGGATCGAACCCAGTGCTTCACACATGCAAGGCAAGCACCCTACCACTGAGCCACAACCCCAGCCCCCGAGCTGCTATAAATATTGATGTGACTGTGTCACTGTTCTATGCTGCTTTTAAGTCCTTTGGGTATAAACTGAGGAAAGGGATAACTGGGTCAAATGGTGGTTCCATTCCATGTTTTCTGAGGAATTTCCACACTGCTTTCCAGATTGGTTGCACCAATTTGCAGTCCCACCAGCAATGTGAGTGAACCTTCTTTCCCACCTCCTTGCCAACACTTATTGTTACCTGCATTCTTGATAATTGTCACTCAGACTAGAGTGAGATGAAACCTTAGAGCAGTTTTTTTTTTTTTTTTTTGGTACTGAGGATTGAACTCAAGGGCTCTCAACCACCGAGCCACATCCCCAGCCCTGTTTCGTGTTTTATGTAGAGACAGGGTCTCACTGAGTTGCTTAGTGCCTCGCCCTTGCTGAGGCTGGCTTTGAACTTGTGATCCTCCTGTCTCAGCCTCTCAAAGTGCTGGGATTACAGGCTTGAGCCACCGCGCCTGGCTCCTTAGAGTAGTTTTGATTTGCATTTCTCTAATTGCTAGAGATGATGAACATTTTCTCATATGTTTGTTGATTGATTGTATTTCTTCTTCTGTGAAGTGTCTGTTCAGCTCCTTAGCCCATTTATTGACTGGGTTATTTGTGTTTTGGTGCTAAGTTTTTTGAGTTCTCTATATATCCTGGAGATTAGTGCTCTGAGGTGCAGGTGGCAAAGATTTTCTCCCATTTTGTAGGCTCTCTCTTTACAGTCTTGATTGTTTCCTTTGCTATGAAGAAGCTTTTTAGTTTGATACCATCTCATTTATTGATTTTTGATTTTACTTCTTGCGCTTTAGGAGTCTTATGAGGAAGTTGGTTCCTAAGCCGACATGGTGGGGAGCTAGGCCTACTTTTTCTTCTAGTAGGCACAGGGTCTCTGATCTAGGTCCTTGATCCACTTCAATCTACTCCACATTATTAAATTATTTGGTAGGTGTCTTCTGGATTAAAGATTCTGTTTTTAAGGATATCCATTTTGACACCCTTTGTCTCTGATGAAGATGTTTCACCTTCTTGTTGTCCGATTGTGCTGTTGTCATTCTCTGTCCTCAAATTCTGGCTCCAACCCCACTTGAGGACTGGCGCCCTCGTTCTCGGGCACTGTCTACCTCTCTCCCTTCTGCTGCAGGATTTAGAGACCGGGGCCTCCTCACCAGCCACTGGGCTGTTTCTTTTTAACCTGTCACTAGAATTGAATGTTTAACTCGTAATAAAGACTCACGCATCCCCTCAGGGCTGTCTCTTTTCTTCCACCGACAGCTGGGAAGTGGCTCAGGGGTGCCAGCTGCACCGAGTGAAGCTCCTACCTCGGGCAGCCCTGGATTACCTCCTTCCCCACGCCCCATGCAGTCGCAAACACCAAACCAATGGTGACTATCCCGCCACAGCCAGCCCCAGGGATCTGCTTCCTGTCTGGTTTCTTGTCTGCAGTTTTTTTGTTTGTTTGTTTTCTAGAAACTTCTAACTTCATGGTCAACTCATTGTTGCATGTAACAAAATTCAGAAAACACTTGAACTAAACTCGGGAGCTGTTCTCAACCAGCAGAGGTAGTCCGTCTAGTCCTTTACATTTCCAGAAACGACAGCAAGCTCCCTCCTCATGTCAGGGGCTTGGGGCGGCCTGGCTCCCGTGCTGGGGGACCCTCCACTCTCCCGCCCCTGTTTCTCTCTGTGAAGTGAAGCTAGCTGTAGCAGCTGCTTTGCTGGGTGGTAGGGAGGAAACACGGGTCAGCACCCGTGCAAAGGGCTGGGACAATGCCTCACTCAGGATCTCGCTAAGTTGCCGAGGCTGGCCTCAAAGTTATGATCTTCCTTCTTTCCTTCTTCATTTCCTCAGTGGAAATGAGTGGGTTCCATGTGCCATTTTGAAGGCAGAAAAATGAAGTGATTCTTGACTCAGGTGAGAGTCGGGACTTCTGTTCATCAATCGCGTCTAGCATTACAATAAGTTGGCTAAATGTTTATTTGTTATAGTTTAGATATGGGGTGTCCCCCCAAAGCTCATGTGTGAGACAAGCAAAAACTTTCAGAGGTGAAGCGATCAGATTACAGAAGTGGACTGAAGAGGTGGTGACTGAAGGCACCCTGGGAGTGGCTGGAGGGTCACTGGGCTGCGCCTTTGGGGTTTATATTGTGTCCCTGGTGAGTGGCTCTCTGCCTCCTGGCTGTGTCCTGAGCTGCTTTTCTCCACCACACCCTTCCACCAAGATGATCTACCCTACCTTGGGCCCAGGGCTAAGCAGTGGGCAGACCATGGCCTGGGCCTCTGAACTATCAGCCAAAACAAACTCTTCCTCCTCGACACTGTTCTTATCAGTCTTTTGGTCACAGCGATGCAAAGGTGACTGCACACTATCTCGCTGGACTCTGAGTCCCTGGGATAGGGTCAGCGTCTCGGGCTCTTCCTACCTCCACCTCCAGCAGCCGGCACAGAGCTATCCAGACCTTGCAGTAGACTTGCCTAAAACATTGTCACACCTGGAGTCTAAACTCATCCTGGCTGTGTGACTTTGGGTGACTCTATTTCATCCTATTTAGTTTAGTTAAGAACTTTCAAAGTGGAAGCCTGTAACTTGGGAGGCTGAGGAAGGCCCCACTGGCATCTCCTTAGAGAAAGACCCAGCTGCCCAGGGACCTGGGAGGCTCCTGTTTCCATGGAAGTTTTGCGGCTTGTGTCTTGGAGTAAGGAAGCTGAGCTCAGGGAAGAGTTAAAGGAGCCTGGAACAAGAGGACCTTAGAGCCGGGTGCGCGGTGGCGCACGCCTGTAATCCCAGCACTTAGGGAGGCTGAGACAGGAGAATCGCGAGTTCAAAGCCGGCCTCAGCAATGGCGAGGTGCTAAGCAACTCAGTGAGACCCTGTCTCTACATAACACACAAAATAGGGCTGGAGATGTGGCTCAGTGGTCGAGTGCCCCTGAGTTCAATCCCTGGTACCAAAAAAAAAAAAGGACCATAGAAGTACAGCCACACACGCAGGCTATGGTTTGTCCCAACAAAACTCAGGTTGAAATTCAATTACTAACATAAGGGTGTGGAGAGGTGTGGGCCCCCAGGCAGCATTTGAATCACAGGGCTCTGCCTGCATGAGCAGATCAGCGCAGAGTGGGCCAGCCATCGTGACACTGGGGGGCAACGTGTGTGTGTCCCCCTTCGTCCCTCGGCTCTCCTACATGTGCCCGCTCGCTGGTCACACACCCTCCCCCCATTGGATGCCATCCACCATGTCACCATGCAGCACAAGGCCTCACCAATGGGGACACCAGATCTTGAACTCCCAGCTTCCAGAACAGAAGCTAAATAAACCACTTTTCTTTATAAACTACCCAGGCTCAAGGATTCTGTTAGAGGAATGAAAAAGAGACGGAGACAATGAATTTGTGCACACACGTGCGTGCGCTGGCTGTGTGCCTGGGCACCTGTGCACCGTGGGCCACACTGGGGCTGGGAGTTTGGAGGGACACGGACATTCAGCCCGTGGACACACACAGGGAGAGCCACTCAGAGCCCCGACCCCTTGCACAGCAACACACACTGTGAGCGGCTGAGCTCCTGTGCTGAGTCCTGACACCAGGAGCTCAGGTGGGGCCGTAGGTGGAGACGGGGCCGTTGCAGATGTGGTTAAGGTGAGGCCGTGCTGGAGTGGGGCGGGCTCCTCATCCCACAGGCCTGCGTCCCTACCTGAAGGGGGACTTTGGACAAACAGACATGCGCATGGGGAACCGTGTGAAGCTGAAGCGGAGGTAGAGGGGGTCTGCCTGCAAGCCAGCCGAGCACACCGTGAAGCCCGGACACAGGGAGGCCCGGGCTGCCTCAGCCCTGGAGGAGCCGCCCTGAGACAGCGGGTCCCAGACTTCCGACTTCCAGGACCAGGAGACCCTGAACTTCTGCTCCTGCAGCCCAGAGGGCAGGACGAGGGACCCTGCATTCTACAGGAGGCAGCTGCACCAGCGGGGCTCCACCCGCACAGCAGAGTCCCCACTGAGCCCCGCCACACCTCGGGGGCAGTGCCATGCAAACCCGGCAGGGCACACTTCCTGCGCCTCACCCTCGAGGCCCCATAGTTGGAGCAGGGGAAGCTCCGGGACTGGGTGGCTGGTGACAGCTGGCACTTGTGCACAGCCTGGAGACTGGAGTCTGAGAAGGAGGCAGAAGGCTCAGGTCTGGGGGCCTTTCCTGCCTCTCGATGGCAGCTTCTGCCTGCATCCTCGCAGGGTGAAAGGCGAGGGAGTTCTCGGGGGTCTCTTCATAAGGACGTGATCCCATCAGCTCCCAAAGGCCACCCCTCCTAATGCTGTCACACCAGACAGAGGTCCACCACGTGGATTTGGGGACACACACTTGGTCCACGGCACCTATGCAGCTGGTCCTGGAACGCAGGGCCTGAAGGGCACCTCACCTGTCCATCCTCTGTCTGCTCGCCAACCCACGCGACCAAGGGCCCAGGGCCCACGGGGAGCAGCAGGGTTGGGGAGGAGTGTTCCCAGCTCCTCTCGTCACACGTGGTCCTGGTCTTTAAAACCGGCCTCGGTGCCCATCTGTCCTGCCATGTGGAGGGAGCCCGTCTGGATGGCTTGGAGAGCACAGGGAACCAGGCAGGACGGGCGGTGCCTTCAGCTTGGCGCCCTCGTGCTAAGGGCTCCCAAAGTCGCGTCCTCTTCCCGCCAGCTCCCTCCTGCTGCAGGTCTCTGTGGGGAAGAATGTCCTCCCCAGGCCCCGTGGCAGCGTACGGGACAGAGGCGCTTCCCCGGCAGCACAGCGTCCTCTGGGTGCCTGCGTGCCAGCCCGCCTGGGAGGGCCAGCCCCACTTCTCCTGGCTTGTTGTGCTGGCTCCCTTTTCGTGTGATCCTGCGCTGATCGCTCTTGTCATCCCTGAGCTCTGACATGGAAATGGTGGCAAGGCCAGTCCTGCAGGAGGCGCGCGTAGATTGGTCACACAGTAAGCCCAGAAGCGACCAGCACAGAGGGCTCACTGCTCAACCTCCCCTCTTGTCTGCCCGCCTGGGCCTCCCCTGACGCCAGTCTCCACTGTTGTCCACTCGAGCTGCCGTCATAAAGCACCACAGACTGGGTGGCTTATAAACCACACAAGTGCGTTTAGTACCTCGCTAGAGGCCGGGGAGTCGGAGACCAGGGTGCCAGCGAGGCCGGGATCTGGCCAGGGCCTCTCAGGCAGCAGACTTCCAATTTCCTGTGTCCTCACAAGATGGAAGGGGCGAGGGGACCCCCTGGCACCTCTTTCATGAGGGCCCTGATCCCACGCCTGAGGGCCCCACCCAGTCGCCCCCAAAGCCCACCTCTTCTTACCACCATATCCGGGGTCACAACCAAGCTGTGAGTTTGCAGCAGGTGGGGCACAGAAAACCCAGGCCCAGGATTTGAAGCAAAGTAAGTCGAGGACGTGGAAGAAAACGTGGAGGTGTTTTTGTGAATGATTTTGCTGGACCCACTGGAGGGTCATGTAGCAGCAGGACTCTAAGCAACTTCATAAGGGGCCACTGGCTCCCAGGCTCTGCCCTGCTATGTATGAAGGAGCGTATGAAGAGCGAAAAGCTGAGCTGAGACCTGTGGAGGGCCGTGGGCTAAGCTGGAGCCGAGCCGCAGGACCGCAGAGTACGCCTGTGTGTGGACACAGGGCCTGTGGAGAACTAACCCTGAGGTCTTCAGGGTGGGCCCTAATCCCACCTGGCTGGTGTCCTGTAAAGAAGAGGAAATTCAGCCCCACAAAGCTACACAGCCATGCAGGAACGCGTGTGCACAGGGCCAGGCGTGAGAGGACCTCGTCGGGGCGGCCCTCTGCAGGTCCCAGAGTCACTTGCTCATTCCACCATTCTTTTTTTTTTGGTACCAGGGATTGAACTCAGGGGCACTCGACCACTGAGCCACATCCCCAGCCCTATTCTGTGTTTTATGTAGAGACAGGG
>CM053414.1:50303626-50346595 GCA_028644305.1 Xerus rutilus
TCGGGAGGCTGAGGCAGGAGGATCTCAAGTTCCACAACCCTCTGTTGCCAGGCAATCTTCTATTACTTCCTGGCTCCTGACTGTCATCGGAACAGTGGGCCTCTGTCCAACACCAGCTGAGGTCACGTCCTGGGAGGGCTGGGTGAGGAAAGGGAGCTAAACAAAGGATGGGGAAATTGAAACGGCGACTGCTTCAACACTTGCCTGTGGCCCTGCCCGTCACCAGGCCCATCCTGGCTCCCACATCACCAAGACCAAAACATCAACAAGAACCACTTGGAGGAGGAAGTTTAGTGGGGCTCACAGGTTCAGAGGTCCAGTCCAGGGACAGCCAGCTCCCCGCCCTGGGCTCAGGTGAGGCTGCATACGGTGGGAAGGCCCATGGAGGATAGCTGTCAGTCATGGCGAGTCAGGAGGCAGGGCCTGGAAGGGGCCACAGCAACACCAATCCTTCCAGGGCAGTGACTCAGCTCCTGCAGTCACACCCCACCTGCTCACAGTGGCCACCCAGTCAGTCCATTCAAACTAGGATGGATTGGTGGGGTTGGACAGCTCTCAAAGGCCACTCACTGAACATGCCTGCAGTGACGGGAGCTTTGGGGGACACCTCACATCCAAACCATCACAACCATCGTCACCATCACAAAGAGCTAACATTGGTTGCCCAGGTATTATGTGAAAGGGCTTCTATGAAAACTTTACCTGGTGGCGCACACCTGTAACCCCAGCACTTAGGGAGGCTGAGACAGGAGGATCGCGAGTTCAAAGCCAGCCTCAGCAACGGCGAGGCGCTAAGCAACTCAGTGAGATCCTGTCTCTACATAAAACACAAAATAGGGCTGGGGATGTGGCCCAGTGGTCGAGTGCCCCTGAGTTCAATCCCTGGTGCCAAAAAAAAAGAAGAAACTTTACTTGGATTAGCTCATTAATCCTCCCAACAAGGCTACTAAATAAGTAACATGATTGCACCAATTTAACAGCTGAAACTGAGACAGAGAGGTGAAGCAAATTGTGTGAAGTCACACAGCTAGGAAGTGATGGGCACAGGGCCAGTTCTTCTTACTTCCTTACCACGAGGCCTGTGGCTTGCTTTGCAAGGCCTTTGTAAGAGGGAAGCTCCTCCTCTGACCCGTCCCCCTCTATGAGGACGCATGAACCCAGGTATGGATTGATGTGTATAAACCTGCACACAAACGTCACGCAAGTCACTTAGCACACTCACACACCCACAGGGTCAACAACGCAGACACACATCAAAGGACACACCAAGATTCCCACTGCAGCACCCACCAACCAACACACAAGCACACGCGCACAGTCGGGACAATTGCTCCGGGCCCTGAAACTCAGGAAACACGGGACAAATGCACACACACACGTGGACACAAAGAAACCTGCAGAGACACACCAAGCAGGCACTGGTCCAGGCCAGGGAGGCACGTGCGTAGAAACCTCAGCTACACACCAGGACACACACCAGGAGAGACAGACGGAAAGGGGTGCATGCAGTCCACACCCAGACGGGGCGCCTGCTTGGATCTGGTGCAGCCTGCCGGCCACCTGTGGAGGCTGTGCTCTCCAGCAGCCGTGCTGTTGGGAGGTGCTGGCTCCTTTAGGAGGTGGGGCCAGTGGGAAAAACTGGTCATCGGGACGCACCCTGGAAGGACACACAGGGCCAGGAGACCACGGCCTGAAGCCGAGAGCCAAAACAAACCTTTCCTCCTTTTAAGTTGACTGTCTTTGGTATTTTGTGATGGTCACCGCAAAGCTGCCTAGCAAAGGGGGCCCGTGGTCGGCGAGGGTCTGGGGACATTGCTGGCTCCTCTCTCTCTCCCACCTCAGGCCTGCCACTTCCTTCCCTGAGCCCAGGTGGGAACAAAGTTTCAGAGTGAGGACCCCAGGGACAAAGAGCCATCCCCCAGAGCAGAGCCCTCTGAACCCCCAGCCCTGGGGCCAGGACCGCTCTGGGCTTCCCTTAGCTGGCTGGGCGTGAAGTCAAAGAGGAGAGGCAGTGCTGATGATCTCCTTCCCTGGCACTTATCTCAGCTTATAATTACACACTCATTAGTGCAGTTCTGTGATTAATGTCTGTTTCCATCCACATGCCGCCGGCCCCGCAGGGGTCCTGCTTTGCCCTCTACTGCACGCCAGGCCCAGAGTGCGCCCACAGAAGTCAAACTGCAAAGACCCACGTCTCCAGGACCCGGAGCCAGGCGGCCCGCAGCTCTGTGGGGATTATTACTGCATTTACTCCTCACAGTGACCCTGGGAAGTCCGTGCTCTCTGGGAGGATGGAGAAATGGAGACACCCAGAGAACCCGGAGTCGCTCGGGCTGAACCAGCCCCTCCGGGCCCAGGCCCTGCACCGCTCCAGACTCGGCCTCTGCCTGCTGGACCCAGGGGGCACCCATGCCCTGCTCCCTGCCCTCTGCACCCTCTGCACAGCGCCGGGTGCACCAGGAGCCAGCAGAGCGCTGCCCAAGAGGGCTGCAGAGGCTGAGACGCCGGTCCAGCTGTCCGTGTCTCCTGGACGGCAGAGCCGTGCTCCAAGTGAGGAGAGCCCTTCAAGCCTGGGACAATCTATCACGCTACAGCTGCCGTCATGTCATGACACACACACCATACTTTCCACATGATATTAACATGATAAATGCAATAAATACTACATCACATATCCAGGCAGTGCTTGACCTGCCACAGTTCATGCTTTTGTGACTTTAAAATGGTGCAAAAGCAGTATGTATTCAGAAGAAGCCACACTTTGAATTTTGAAATCTTTCCTGGGGTTAGAGACCTGGTGGACACTTGGTGGTGCTGGGCTGTGAGCCCGGCACCAGGCAACCCTGGGGTCACATGGGGACACTGCCATGCCCGCAGAGTGTGTGTGGCTGGGCTGTGACATTCCCGGTTAGGTGTGTTGAATGCATCGTGGACTCAAGGTATTTCAGGTCCAAGGGTCATAAAGGACATAGCCCATCACAGCGCAAGGAGCCCTGCAGTTGTAACTATGATTCACTATGGAGATGTTGTCGGAGCGTTCCAGGAGGTCTCAGAGGGAGGAGTGAGTCCACCATGCAGCATGGTGACGCAGGTGACGAGAGCAGAGCAAGCAGACCTTAGGGGTCCTCATGCAAAGCACGGCAGCCCGTGTGGTGGTGGGGCTGCCCGACTGGCTCATTTCCCAGTGTACACATATGTCAAACACCATGCTGCACATCTTAAATTTCACACTTTTAATAATTACACCTCAATAAAGCTGGACAAAAAGAATCAAAGGTTTAATTTAAAAAAAACACCCACAGGATTTCTCTATTTGAGGGGCTGGATCGTCTCTGTCACGATAGGGATCCTTCCTAGTGCCTTCCCTCGTGACACCCCCAACCTTTCCTAACCACTGGCAACCGCCAATCTCTTCTCTGTGTCTATAATTTTGTCATTCCAAGAGCAAGAAACCGATTTCAACCCCCAACCCGTCTCTGCTCAGCAGCTTACTATGGCTCCCTAGTACCTTGGATGAAGGCCAAGCTACTCAGTTGGACCTTTAGGTCTCTCTGCCTCTGCACTGAGACCCCTCCCAACACTCTTGCCCCTAGACCCCACACACAGGTGCCTGCCTCTACACTGCCCTGTGTCCTGCCGCTCCCTCCTACCTGGAATGCCCTGGAGCCCAACTCTGGCTTTCATTCTTCCTAAGGCTCCAGTTAGGCGTGTCCTCCCCCAGGTGCCCGACCTGAC
The DNA here is from genome assembly GCA_028644305.1 of Xerus rutilus. Lineage (NCBI taxonomy): Eukaryota > Metazoa > Chordata > Mammalia > Rodentia > Sciuridae > Xerus > Xerus rutilus. Next base: position 50,307,362 of record CM053414.1, read on the forward strand.
CTCCATGGCCCCCATGGGGATCTTCCCCTGCGGGCTCCATGTGGCCCCTGGAGTCCCCACCTCAGTACTTGCCAGCTGCCCGTCACCCGTCCCTGGCGAGCCGCGCGGGGAGGTGGGGTCCAACTCACTCTCTTACCCCCTCTCCAGCGCAGGACGCCCAGCATCCAGATGAGCAGGTGTCTCAGGAAGACCCAGGGCCTCTGGGGAGGGGACACTGTTTGAGTTTGGTTTGTGGAAAGGGACTTCGCATTTGGAATCATCTGGAAAGTTGCAAAGGCAGTCCAGAGGGGCCGAAGTCCTCTCCTAGGTTTGGTCTCTCCTGCGGTGACCCCCTCACGGCCCCATGTTGATCAGGTCCCCAAGGCCTCAGCTTTAGCCAGTGTTTCTGTTGGTGGCCTTTTTCTGCCCTAGGACCCTGCTCCGTCTGTGTCTAGACTGTGTCCCAGGTCTCCTCTAGTCTGAGCTTCTCAGCTTCATGACCTTGGCCATGGGACATCTCAACCAGTGTGACATCACCTAACTACTATGCGCAATAACTATGTGACCCATTCCAAACTCATGGACTGCAGTGTGGGGTCTGCCTTTCTAGGGGGTGAAATGCCTGGGTTGAGCTGATCCTTCCCTCTCCTCTCACATTGGATTTGAACCCTCCTTCCCCACTCAATATCTGCGTGGCTTGGAGAAAGTTGCTTAACTTCTCTGATCCACTGTTTCCAGCAGTCCAACGAGCCCATGGATGGTGGCTCGGCAGTGCTGTGCCGCGTTGCCCAGATGATGCTCGTGAGATGCTCGGCCCAGCGCCCGGAACACGGGAGGTGGAGGTGTGTGGGGGTCTTCCTAAGGGGAGAGCCCAGCCCTGACCCCAGTGCCCACTCATGGCAGCTGCGAGTGGTGGGGTGGATGGTCCCCCCACATCCCCTAGGCGACGGCAGCTCCTTTGTCCCCTGTTTCAGCAGCACTTTTCCCCAACCCTCGACCTTGCGAGGTGCGGACGGAGGGCGGTCCAGGCCTCTCCTCCACTGCCTGTCCCTCTGTGTCTGTGTCCACACCCGCCTTTCACGAGCACTCTATTCTTTCTGGATTCCCTCCCCATGGACCTTGGTGACCCGGTCCCCGCTGACCCTCTCCCCACAAGGCTGCACTCTGAGGCACTGTGGGTCGGCCCCCAGCACGTGACCTTTGGTGAGGACACAAGTCGACCGTCACCCACGTCTGTGTTCTCAGCTGTGACTTCCACACTCCGGTCTCTACCTCCCTGGGCCGGTGCCCGTGGGACTCCAGGGCTGACAGTTGTGCATAGCATGTTTCTGGGGACAACGTGGGCCACTCTGCCCCACCCAGAAAGCACAGCCATGTCACAGACAGACTCCAAATCAAAGCCGTTACATTTCCAAACCTTTAATCTCAACTCAGGTCTCAGTTAGGTCACAGTTAGTTAATCCCACCTGAGCTGCAGGTGCAGGGAGTCTCTCCCATGGGGGAATCAGTCCAGACCTGGAAAATGAAGGCCCAGACTCCCTCCAAGACCCCTGGCCCCAGTGCCCACCCCACACCCCAGTCTCGCCGTCAGGTCCTGCCAGCCTTCCCCAGGGAACCCTCATGTGCAGAACGCCTCTCCCCATCCCACCCTGACGGGACCAACTTCAGCCACCAAGAACAGCGTCTGTGCAGAGGGCCAGGTGTTTGTGGGAATAGGTGGAGGTGGGCTCAGCGCAGGGCACACAGTCCTCCAGGGGACTGTGCTGGAGGAAGAAGGCTGGGCGGGCCTGGAGAGGCACACTGAAGGCACAGTGGAGGCTCTAGGTGGCTGGGTGTCCTCGCTTGGGGCACAGCGACCCCCAGGGCCAGGAAGGCAGGGAGAGCAGCAGGAAGCAGCCGCCCCCCAGCAGCAGGACCAGGGCGGCCCCCACACCGCAGCCCAGGGACCAGGAGTACTCGTAGGCCAGGCGCGGGGCCAGGACAGACTGGGGACCGTCGCCCTGCAGCAGCGCCCGCACCGCGTGCCGGAACACCTCCAGGCTGACCAGGAGCAGCAGGCCTGCAGGACAAGGAGAGCAGCCTCAGGCCTGGCTGCCGGGCTCCAGCGCCTTCCACTTGCTCCTGACCCACCAAGAAGCTCCCAGCCCCTTCCACTCGCCGCTGATTAGCAGGGTTGCTCTGGATCCAACCAATGGGGGCTGAAAATACCAGAAGGAATGGAAGGCTGCATCTTCCATTGGGAGATGGAACATGGACTGTGTTTCTTGTCACTGTGTCTTAAACAAGGCAGTAGGACTGCGTCACCTAGAGGTGATTTAGAGTTCCCAGGAGGACGCACTGATCTAGGCGGATGTGGCACCTGCCGCGTGAGGCCTGGAGCTCCTGGGGATTGGGTGGTTGAACGTGTCCTGTATCGCAGACCCTGCCTGGGAAGCTGGAGATAAAGGGACAAGACAAACTCCCACAGAAGCCAAAAGCAGACTGGCGGCTGCCCAGGGGTGGGGAGAAGGGGCGGGGTGGGTTGTTAGTGTTCCACGGACAGTTTCAGGGTGGAGGATAAGCGCGTTCTGCACATGCATGGTTGTGAGTGTCCTTAATGCCACCCACCTGCGTGCTTCCAAATGGGTAAGAGAGCAATTGTCACCTTGGGTGCATGCCCCTGTGGTTTTTATTAAAAAGCAAACACAGGAATCGAGAAACATAAAATTCAAATCAAGACTCCAAGATTGGGTGCAATGGTGCACACCTGCATTCCCAGTGGCTCGGGAGGCTGAGGCAGGAGGACTGAAGTTCAAAGTCAGCCTCAGCAACTTAGTGAGGCCCTAAGCAGCTCAGCGAGACCCCGTCTCAAAAAAAAATATGTTTTTTGAAAAGGGTTGAGGATGTGGCTCAGTGGCTAAGTGTCCGGGTTTCAATCCCTGGTACCCCCCCCCCAAAACAAGACTCCGCGAGGGCTTGTTCTAAAGAGTGACAGTGAATCCATCACTAAGGAGAGAAGGGAAACGGCCGTGGTGGAGCGCAGCTGAGAAGCAGCAGAAGAAACCTGAGGGCAGAGGCGGCTGGCGGCTGGCCCCATGCTGCCCAGCTCCCTCCAGGAGGGGACCGTGCTAAGCCAAGGCCCGAGGCCCCCAGACCTGAGCGCCCGGGGCCGTGAGAAAGTGCAGACACAGAGGCTAGGGTGGCCGGAGCCATGACGGGGCCAAGCTGTGACCTTGGCCACTGTGGACCTTCAGGAACCAGCACCTAACTGGCCAGAGCTCCTGACTTTCCAGGAGTAGCCACAATTGCTCCAAGGATCCTCATCTTCACGGGAATTCGCCCACATGTCAAACGCTGTTTCCGGGGAGTCTTGAGACACCCCGCCTGACGAGGCGCATGTACCGTGGGTCTCTAGCCTGCAGGCTGCCAGGGCACAGCCTCCAAAGCAAGCAGAGCACGAGGAGACCAGATCATTTCCCCAGGTGCACTCCCAGGAGAACATAACTCCAGGAGCCACACCCAGGGTGGGCGGGAACTTTAGACTGTGGTGTCACCAAGAGCCCCTTGAGCCAAGGCCCCAAGGACGAAAAGCAGCAAACCACCCAGAAGACTGAGCAACACTGCTCTGAGCAGAGGAAGCAGCTGGCACCAAGGCCCTGTGGGAGGAGGGAGCGCCATGTGCTGGAGGGAAAGAAAGGACGGTCAGTGTGCAGGGGACAGAGTGGGCGGGGCCGAGGTGGCAAATGGGGCCACAGCCAAACAGCCACCCACAGGGCAGGAGGCCGCATAGGCCTTTATTCCCCCAAGTCTCCATCCTCACTCCTCCATCTTTTAAATCCAGGGCCTGGAGGACGCAGCCTGGAGCCTGTGCAGCCCCTCTCCTTGGCTGACACACGCGCTCATTCAACTGCCCTCACTGGGGTCTCAGGTGACATGTGCTTGACAGATGAGACTAACCAAGTCCCTGTCTCTTCGGAGCTCCTCCACAGGGCGGTGGACAACCAGCTAAAGGACACGCGTTGAGGTCCCCTACGACCCCCAGACTCCAGAACGTGGCCACGTTTGGAAAGGATTAAGATGGGGCCGTCAGAAAGGACCTCAATCCAGTGTGACTGGTGCCCTCCTGCTCAGGGCAGGCGTGGGCAGCCCGCCACAGGCTGGGCGCCGGCAGAGGCGCGACCCCATCCTCACGCTGCACTTCTCCTCCACAGCAGGTCGTCACCACTGGCGATTCATAGGGTGAGTCCACATGAGCATCATCCAAGTCCCATCTCACCCCCAAGACCGACACCCCGGGGGCAGATGTCTACCTGTCGCAGCTCAAAACCTCGACCAACACTGACGCATACGTTTAGGAAAGACCTGCTGCCGTCTCTTTATCTACAGAGACCCCGAGAGCCCCACCGCCCCACATGGCCACGCAGCGTCAGGCCACGCACCTCATCAGCTGTGCAACCTGCAGGACTCCCAGTACTTGCGTAAAGCACGCGCTATCCACTGTGTGGCACCCTCAGGAATAACGCAGGTGTGACTTCAGCAGGGACACCAGCGCCGGCTTCCTACCGAGCTGTGAACTCCATGATAAGGTGGTCATCTGACTCATCCTCCTGTCCCCAGTGGTGCCGAGCACAGCACCTAGCGAGGACAGGCCTGAGGGTCCGATGGATGGGTGGACAGGTAGAAGGAGGGAGAGAGGGAAAGAGGATGGAAAAGAAAGGAGGGAGAAAGGGAGGAGAAAGGAGGAGGGATGGATCAGTGGAAGGCTCCACGGGGGAAGGGGAAGGATGGACACCTGAGGAGTGGGCCCTTGAAGGTCAGGGTTGGATGTGAGGTGACCCCCAAAAGCTCACGTGTGAGACGACGCAAGAAGGTTCAGAGGAGAAAGGATCAGATTGTGAGAGCCTTAACCCAACCAGCGAATGAATCCCCTGATGAGATTAGCTGAGCGGGGACTGAGGCAGGTAGGGGATGGCCGGAGGAGGTGGGCAGCTGGGTGGTGCCTTTGGGATACATATTTTGTATCTGGAGAGTGGAGTCTCTCTGCTTTCTGATCATCAGGTGAACTGCTTCCGTCTGCCACGCTCTTCCACCACGATGTCCCGCCTCACCTCGAGCTCCGAGGAAGGGAGCCTGCTGTCTATGGACCGAGACCTCTGAAACTGTGAGCCCCCAAATAAACTTTTCCTCCTCTACAACTGTTCTGGTTGGGTCTTTTAGTCACAGCATTGAAAGAGCTGAATAAAACAAGGGAGTTTATGGATATGAGGAAATTTAAGTCCAGGGATGGAAAAAGTTTGCCCAAATTACACCCGTCTTAAGAAGCCGGCTCTCGAATTCAGATACGCTCTTTCCCTGCCGATTTCCTGGGCCGTCCTGTGCACCAGCACCTGCCTCTCCAAGGCTGGGTCATACTGGCTTTCCCTTAGGACCTCAAATTCATCAAGCTCTTTCTCTTTGCTTACCTATAATGTGACATCTTGGATGTCACTGCCTCAGACAGGACACCCAACTCCCCTATTGAATCAGGCGCTCACATTGCTCACTCTCACGGGCGCTACTTTTCCTTCACAGCGCTGACTATGGCTTCCGACTGTGGGATGGCTGGTGTGGCTTCTTATTACTAGTCAGACAGCATCTCCGTGAAGGCAGGCACCAGTCTATATTGCATGTTCTTACGATGCTGCCTGCATCCATCTGCTTACGTGCACGCATGTGGAGCGCATGCATGTGTGTAGACAGGTAGACACGCATTTATTTGTGGTATGACAGTAAATTAAATGAACTAATGAATAGGAGAACGAAAGGCAATGACTGAATCTTCCCCTCTATCCTGGGAGATCTCTCAGGCAATGAATAAGACATGGACAATATTATTCTCCATTTGTGGCTCTTGAACCCCCACATGATTTCCAGGCCTCTACCTCATGTGTCTATAGCGGTTACTGTGTGCGCTGGTGCAAGGTGTGCCTCGCTTTAGGTTCTGATCTTCATTCTGTTCCTCAAACTTCCCTACTGTTTTACAGCCTTTGCCCGTTTTAATTTCACCATCACCATGACAACTACCACCACCATCCCCACCATCACCACCATCCCCATCATCACCACCACCACCATCACCATCACCACCATCCCCACCATCACCACCACCACCACCATCACTACCACCACCCTCACCACCACCACCACCATCACCATCACCACCATCCCCACCATCCCCAACCCCACCACCATCACCATCACCACCATCCCCACCATCACCACCACCACCACCATCACTACCAACACCCTCACCACCACAATCACCACCACCACCACCATCACTACCACCACCCTCACCACCACCATCCCCATCATCACTACTATCCCCACCACAACTCCCCTCACCATCACCATCACTACTATTACCACCACCACCACCACCGTCATCACCATCACCACCACCACCACCACCACTGTCATCACCAGCATCACCACTACCATAATCACCACCACTAACATTATTGCCATCATAATCCCTACCACCACCACCATCACCATCTCCACCACCATCATCCTCACCACTATCACCAGCATCTCCAGCTCCCACCATAATCCCATCACCATCATCTGTTGCCATTAAACTGTCACCACCATACCTTGGATAATTCCTACTATTTTCCAATTATTAGCTCAACTGTAGCTTTCTAGATTAATTATTGTGCCACATATCACCACTACAGAGAGTCTCCTTAATATGCTTTATGATAACTCTAGCAGCAATTTAGTTGAACCAGGACTTATGTGATTATTAGTTACAGACTTTCTCCGCCCAAATTGAGGTCCTTTGATAGCAGATTAGTCTTGAATCTCAGCCCTGACAACGCCTGGATCATAGCAGATACTCATAAACACTCAAAGAAATGAAGCTTGTGTAATCAATGACTTTTCTTTCCACCTTAGAAAAATTTGATTCAACAAGGAAACTAAGGCCCAGGAGCTGAAAGGAACTTTCCCAAGGTCATACACTGATTCAGGACACAGGCTAACACAAAGGCCAGACCACTTGCTCCCCGGCTGTGCCTTCGTCTCACCACACCGTGCTGAGCCCACAAAGACCCCACAGGAAAGTGTCCGTGAAGTGCCAGGGCGTGTGCAGCGAGGCGTGCTGTGGAGAAGGCCCAGGCCCTCCACCTCTGTCTGCATGGGGTGAGTCTGAGTGACTCCTCTGCCTTTTCTGGGCTCCAGGGTTCTCAGCTACAGAATGAAGAACAGCAATTGCTACCTACCGTATTTCTCCACATAATTGTCATGGATTTTATGCCAATTATTTTTTTTTTTGCAAAAAAGTTGGGTGCAACCATCATGTGAAGCTTTTCTTTTCTTAAAAACAGTGTTGGAAGTATTTAGAAGTAGCTTATTACTAAGGTAGCTGTCTTTGGTGCGAGTTTGGGATATGCACGATGCTCGGGCACACAGGTTAATGCAGAGGTGATGGTCATGCGGTGAAGCACCACAGCAGGCCTGTGTGGTGAATGCAGCTGCATGTGCAATGAACTGACGTCTCTGTCACTGTTGGGAACTGCATTTCCCATGATGCAGCATTTTTCTGGACCTTCAAAACTCCAAAAATGCAACAGTCCTTGCAGACCCCAGATCCAAATCTCAAGGCCTATGTGGAGACCCTTTCAATCCTAGCTGACCACAAGGCTTGGAACTCTCCCACCTTCGAGCCCATTACAGCCTTTGAGCTTCCCAACATCCGAGACACAGCAGTGCCCGCAGGCCTCCCCGACCCCAGGATACAAGAATGCTGGGGATTCCACGTCCAAACCTAAAAGGGTATTTGGGGAGTATCCACATCCAAGCAAGCAATGGGCTTGGAGCTCTCCCATGGCTGAGACGTGTATGGCCCTTGGGCTCCCTCCAGCTCCTGGCATGTGGCGGTCCTTGGAGTTCCCACCCCTCAGCATGCAACAATCCTTGGAGACCCCAGGTCCAGATCAAAATGGTATTTGTAGACCTTCCAATCCTCAGCCAACAACAGGGCTTGGAATTCTTCCAACCTTGGGCCTATGACAGCCCTTGGGCTCCCCTCAAATCCCAGCATGCAGCAGCACATGGAGATCCCACCTCCCAGCATGCAACAGTGCTTGCAGACCCTACTCCCAGCATGCAATCGTGTGCACAAATCCCACTTCCCAGCATGCAACAATTTTGGGGGATCCCATCTCCCAGCATGCAATGCCCTCAGCCAGGCTCTCTGCCCTCACCTGAGAGGACAAAGCAGATAGCTCCAACTCGGAGCAGGAAGTCCGCACCTTTACTGAGCACCATGATGATACAGAGACAGCCCAGGGCCATGACTGCCAGGCCCAGCACTGCTATAACCGCAGCAGCTATGTTCACCTCTGTGAGGAGAGAGGGAAGAAGCAGAGATCACAGATGTAGAGAATAAGAAATCTCCTCTACAGGGGCCTAGGGTCAGGAAGATGGGAGATTCAGGAGACGAATTTTCAAGTAGGTTGCCTGGTCCAGTCCAATAATAATACTGTCAAAGGAACTAAGATTCAGAGAGGGTCAGTTACTTGCCTAAGGCCACAGAGCAGAAGGCACAAAGCCTGGGTTTTAGAAGGAGATGGGAGCGACCGATCATTACTATCATCTAGTCACCATCTGTGTACAGCAGGCGTGTGGAGATGATGGCCAAGGTGGTATGGTACCGGGGAATGGTCCAGGTAGGAGTCCTTCCCAGCCACCTCCTAGTGGAAGATTCTGGAAAAGTCCCCATGCCCTCTCAGCCTTAGTTTCCTCCTCTGGAAAACCAGGATCAGTAACCCCATGGCCGCAGGTGAGCACCAGGATGATGCTGCCATCCCAGAGGCACACAGTGACCCCACCGTGCTCACACAGCACACGGCTGAGGAAGAACAAGTGGAGAGGCCCAGGGCCAGCGCTTCCTGAGGGCCTGCTAGCACCAGGCTCTGGAAGCGTCTAGAAGTCTTGTCTCATGGAATCCTTATGGAAGCCACATTCATGCCACGATCCCAATTCTTGTGCTGGTGGGGACACCAGGCAACAGGGAAGCTGCACTTAGAGCAGAAAGTGCAAAATCCTCAGAGGCACATGGTCCAGTGTGGTGGCAGCTGCTGGAGCCACGTATGGGCCTTTGCTTTTAAGGTGACAAATGAAACCAAATTAACAACTCATCTCCTCCATGACAGCAGCCATGTGCCAAGTGCACAGTAGCCATCTGTGGCCAGCAGCCACGGGGGTCCTGAAGCAGAGCACTTTCGTGTCCACAGGGGATTCTGCGGGGCGGTGTTTGGGTTTAAATCTTCCCTCTGCTGCTTCCTGGGCAAGATTGCTTCTACCTTTTCTGGCCTGGTTTCCTCCTCTGGAAGAAGATGATAAAGCTCCTGCCCTGTAGTCACGCCAAGGACTGGAGATTATCTGGACAAAACACCCAGGGCTGGGCTTAGCGAGTCTCAAGCACCCATTCATGAGGTACTACAGCACTATCCTCAGAGGACTGTGACCTGCCTAGAGTCACGTGGCCTATGGCCTGGGCAGAGCGAGGGGTCAGAGCATCAGGCCCAGGGTCTGGAGAATCTGCGCCACCAGTCCCCAGAGACGGGCCCATCCCAGGCAGAGCAGAGGAGGGGCAGTGCCACCAACTGTCCCTGAATGTGGTCAGCACCCAGCCCCTCGTCACAGTGTGACACCTGCTCACCTTTCTTTGTGGTTCTCTGGAAGATGCGTGCATTCTCCCCCGTGGTGAAGAATTTAAAGTAGGTGCAGTTTGCTTCTGTGAGAACAGGAGAGAGCAAAGGGTAGGAGCCGAAGTGAGGGGCTCTGTGTAAGCTCGGGGTGGACCTTTAACAGAGCTCAGAGGGGCCTTAAAATAGGACCCTGGCAACCCTGGTGCAGAGGAGAGAAATGAAGCCCAGAGAGGGGAATGCCACTTGGCTGCACACCGACACCTGGGGCTGGGATTCCCGCCCTCACAGAGGTCTGATCCGAGGCCTCAAGTGAGCCATTAACTTCTCTGGGCGCCTGATGCTTCCTCTTTAACAGAAGGTGATAATCTCTTTCCTGGCTCCTTCCTGCAGGTTCCTTGAGGGTCAAGTGGGATTAGAAGGGACAGCCACTTTACTTAACAAAGGGCACCAAGAAGCAGGTAATGGGAGGCTAGCAGAAGAGAGGAGTCCTCCCTCCCACCCTGAATCCACAAAGAGCCCCTGCAGGCTGTGGGCACACGGGCATGGGCCCTGCAGGGCCACTCACAGCAGAGGAGCCGCAGCACATGAAGAGGCTGTGCTCCAGCAGGAGCCAGAGAAACGCAACTTCAGTCAGCAGGGAGGTGCCACTTTGGATCAATTAGATGGGCCAATATTAAAAGGGCAGCTGCAGCCTCGGGAGGATGAGAGGAAACAGCTGGCAGTGGGCGCTGCCTGGGGCTTCGGGAAGGACTCGGCACGCTTTATGGAGCACATCACAGCCCTCAGTGGAGGATGGGCCCCTGGAGGACAGAGGTCCCTTGAGATGACCTCACTGCAGCCATCGAGCCTGTGTGAGCACACTCTGCGATGATCTCACAACAACGAAATCCACTAAGGACGTGCTGTTCAGAACGTGTTCCCATCATGACGTGACACATGACCCAGGCTGCTACCCTGGGACCCAACTTCACTTCTGGGTCTGCACCCAGGACAAAACGCTTACAGGGACACAGGTGTGGGTGTTCACCGCAGCATTGTTTATAAATAACTCAGAGCAGGAATCGACCCAGGTGTCCCTCTCTCAGGGACCGGCAAGGACATGAGTGGGCACTCCCTGGGGAAAGCTCTGCAGAAGGCAGCAGCCATGAACTACAATAGCAAAGGTGGAGAGATCTGGGAGACAGTGTTGAGCAAGATAAGTCGAATTAAGCTGATTGAAGAACAGGATAAAATCTATAGCATGATATCATTAGCACACACACGTACACAGAAACTAACTCCGCGCTCCAAGTCAAAATATGTTGCCAAACACCTGAAAGAGCTGAGTCAGGAAGGAATCAAAGAAAGAACACTGTTATTAAACACTGGACAAGAAGGATCTTCCTGGCCCACAACGATCCGGGGACCTAAACTTGGGGGTGGGATTCGTATGATTTTGGGTACTTTGTGTCCGAGAAACCTTTAAAAAAAAGGAAAAGAACTTTCTAAATGGCATTGTAGAACCAGATCTCCCCTCAGAGTTCGGCCAGTCAGAACCCCTCTCTTGCTCTACAGATGGGGAAACTGAGGCCGGGGAGGGGGAGGGGCGAGACACACCTGATGAGGTGAGAGGGAGTGGGCACGCCCTGGAGCACCAGAGGGTGAGAGGGGTACGCAGTGGCCAGCAAGGAGCAGTGGCAGGTGCAGGTCCTTGCCCTGCGGCAGCAAGGGCTTCGGGTGCTTCCTGTCAAAGGGTCGGGAGGATGCTTTCTGCAGCACTGGGTGGGGAGGCGTGGCCCACATCTCAGGGAAGGGTGAAGTCCCTCCTGGGACAGGGCAGGGTGTGGGGCGCCCCACTCCGGCTGTGAATGACTCAGGACTTCTGGCTTCCTGAGCCCCAGAGGATACGGCGTATCCCATCTGGAAAACCACGGGTGTGAGGCAGCCCTTGCAGCCCAGGGAGAGGGCGCGGCCCTCCCTTTTCTCAGACATAATGAGACTCTGAGGGGTCCTGCGAGGGGTGATGGTAATAGCCCTCTAAGGAAGGTGAGTCCCTCCTGGCTAGCAGAGGGGACAGCAAGGGATACGAGGAGCCCCATCTTCTTTTTAGTGAGGTCAAGGCACCCCTCTGGCATAGTGAGGGGCCGTGGAACCCCCCATGGACGAGCCAGATGTAACAGCATCATTCTTAGGGGCAGGGAGAGAGATTCAAACCCCACATAACTGGGCTGGTTCTGAGACCCAGCCTCCGAGATCTCTTGTGCCTCCTCTTTGTCTTCTGTGGAAGGGACATGATGGTAACTCCTCATGGGGCTGCCGTGACAGGTAGTGAATTAACGCACGGGAACTACTTAGAACAGAGCCAGGAACTACATACGCATCTCACATTTTTATTATTGGGGTATCCTGCTTTGCAAAAGCTTAGGATCATCTTGCTAGAGACCCTGAGGGGTGACAGACAGCTTGTCTACCAAAGTGAAGTGATTAAGATAGTCTTCTAGACAAATGGGTAGCCTGGACAGCAGAGGATGCCTGGCGTCCACTTGCTATGAAAGGCTTAGGACACCCTTATTTGGACCCTATGGATAAATCACCTTGGAGAAGTAAGGGATGACAGAAACCCAATCTGGAGCACAGAGGGCAGGAGAGCCTCTTTGAAGGATGCTGAGATTGAAGGGCATTCTGTGGATGGCATTGCACGATACCCCACACGGGCAGTCACACAGGTGACATCCTGAATGGAAGGTGGGGAGTCAGATGTTTTCCTTGGGTGGGTAGAGGAGTGAGCTCCTGCCCAGTTCTCAACAGGTGAAGAATGCCGTGCTGGTACAGGTAAGGGGCATGGCATTCTCATCAGTGACAGCTATGGGACAGCCCTCTGGCACAGCTAGCAGCGAAAGAGCCACTGTGTGGAGGTGAGAGGTGTGGAGAGTGCGCAAAGAAAGCGAGAAGGGCCAAGCTCAGCCGGGCCTGGGAGGGGAGAGGTGTAGGGAATGTTCCATGCCAGAGGCACAAGGCCCGCCCGGGATGCTGGGAGGTGTCTGGCAAGAGCTCCATTTGGCAAATTTGTAGGAGGGGAACCTGCACAGATTCTACACTGAGGTGGGTAGCAGGGTGGTCTGTCTTCCCAGGGCTCACAGCCAGGGAGTCCATCTGTCTCCAGGGGGAAGACTGTCTGGGCAGTCTCTCTGTGGGCACATGCACAGGGGCACAGGCTGTCTCGGGGTGTGGGTGGTTCTGGGGATGTGCTCAGGCTCTCTGAAGGCACCAGCTGGGTGTGGGGGCACAGGCTGTGACGGGGACAGGCCGGAAGACAAGCTCTGAGGCACAGGTCCCCTGGGGACAAGCCAGTTAGGGACATGGGCCATGCCCGGGTGCTCTGTCTGTCTCTGGAGCACAGGCAGGTCTGTGCACAAGGTCTTTCTGGGGTGCAAGCCCTCTCCTGGGGGCCCAGGCTCCTTCTGGGGCATGGTCTTCCGGGTCTCTATCTGTGGGACTGGGGCCTGGGTCAGGGCATGGCCTCTCACCTCCGGGCAGCTCGGCAGGGCCGCAGGTCGCACGGCCCGTGGGCACATCCGCCAGCCACAGTCTCTTGGTACACACCTTCCAGAGCCCCAGGTGGGCAGCGTCACAGACGGCACTGCCGTTGGCCTTGTAGGCGTTGAGCTCCACCCAGAACTCCGTGCCCACGGCCAGCACGGCCAGCGTGGCACCCACAGTGACCAGCAGCAGCACCAGCTTGATCTTGCCCTCTTGCTCCGGTGTCAGGAGGACACCCTGCTGGCCCTGGGCTCGCCGCCGGCCTGCAGCAGCCCGCCGCCGGTCCTCTTCTTGCATGAAGAAGTTGGACCACATCATTATCCGGGCTGCAGGGCCAGGCGGGTCCAAGCAGGCAGAGCTGAGGAGGGGTCCTGAGCAGCGGGCAAGCCGGAACCTTGAAGGGAGGCGGGGCTCAGTGGGTGCCGGATGACAGAGAGGAAGAGCCGAACCTCAAAGGGCCAGTCAGGTGTTCTCCAGGCTCAAAAGATGAGAAAGCTGGGCTGCCAGGCTGGGGAGGCCTCCCAGGAGGAGCCTGGGCTGCTCACAAGAACTCTGCAAACAGCAGGAGGCTCGGAGGAGGCAGGTGCCCGGGGGCTCACCTGACCAGAGGAGGCCAGAGGAGGCCTGGGGGCTGCAGTGGACAGAACCTAGTGCCCACCCAAGCCCAGATGTGCTGCTCTGGGGTCTCCCTAGGGCTGAGTCCAGGGTGCCCAGAAAAGGGAGCCGAGCCCTGCTGTGTGTTTGAGAGATGTGGCCTGGGATCCACTGGGCTCAGTTTGAGAAGAGAGAACTTGGGACCCCTTTGGGGAACAGAAAGGGAAGAAATGAGGTCTGGGTCTCGGAGAAGCCAGAGATCCCCAGCATTCCCAGCAGATCAGCAGTCCTGGCTGGGATTCAGAGAAGGAGTTCTGGGGGTCCCCTGGAATTCAGCAAAAGGGAAAGGAAGTCTCCCTAGTTGCTCAGAAGAGACCCAGGAAGCTAGAAACCCTGCTGAGGCTGAGAAGGGACTGGTGGCTGGGAGACAGGATGGAGACCAGAAAAAGAATCCCATACACCAGCTGCTCAGACGGGGAACCCAGGAATCCCCACTGGAGTCAGCTCAAGGAGCTGTGGTCCTCACTGAGGCTCAGGAAACAGGGGCAAGGCAGTCTGGGCTTCACAGGACACTTGGGACCCGGAAGGGACTCAGTCCCTTTGGGATCACTCCGCTCCCCCTCCCCCGGGCTCCCAGGGCCTGCCCGGCGACGAAGGCTCTTGACTCAGCTCCAGGCTCTGCGCCCCCCTCGGGCCTCCCACCCCGGCCTCCTGGGCAGGGCCCCTGCTCGCTCTCCTGCCTGGGCGCCGCGCCGACCCCAGCTCCGCAAGGCCTCCAACCGCCGGCTCTGCTCGGCCTCCGCCCGCTCGTCCCGCCGGCCCCGCCGCGTCGCCGCCAGCCTCGCCCCGCCCGCCCATCCCCTCGCCCTCCCGGCTATTTCGGGCGCGACCCGTAAATAACACCCGCACCTGTCGCCGGCGCCTGTTGCCATAGGGATCCCGGGTATTTTAAGGGGACAAGCGGGGCGGGGTGGGGGAGAGGAGGGGCTGGGGCCCGGCTTGAAGCGGCTGAAGCCCAGAGTTTGATTTCCTGAAGGGTCAAGGGCGGGGCTCAAAGTCCCAACTACAGCCTCCCCCTTGGAGAGACGGACAGGACAGCGCAATGGGTTTCTGTCCCGAGCAAGCAGGGCTGGAAAGCTGGACTGCTGGGTCACTAGGAGAGATGGGGGTAGGCACTGGGGCCTGGACCCCTGGATCTGAGGGAGGAGGCTGGGCCTGGACTGGGCACCTGCATCTGAGGGAGGAGGCTGGGCCTGGACCCCTGGGTCTGAGGGAGGAGGCTGGGCCCTGGGCACCTGCATCTGAGGGAGGAGGACTGGGCCTGGACCCTGGGCCTGGGCAAGAAGGGCCAGAACACTGGGTCTTAAAAAGATGGATGGATTCTGGAGCTTTGGCCGTAAGACCCCAGGAGATAAGAAGGGTGAGGGAGGGGCGGGGGTTGGGGACATGTGAACCACAGCAGCAGTCCTCTTCATGAATTTATTTTCAGGGCACCCCTGGGGGACCTTCCATGCAGTTTCAGCTCCCCCAGGAGCAGGGGCAGGGGCAGCCGTGTGGCATGGCAGCAGGGCCTGATCATCACCCCCTCACCCCCTCCCTCAGCCCTTCTGCAGACTGCCCAGGTGGGACCCACCTGTCACCAACCTTCACCCAGGGATGGCTGCTCCGGGGCTCTGGGGCACTCCCCCCTGCCTGCCCCTGCTCTGTGCTCTTCCCTTGGCGCACAGTGCCCTGGGATGCAATTGTCTGCTTAGGTGTCTGGCTCTCCCACCAGACTGGTCAGGGGTCAGGGGCATCCTCTGCACCACCCAGCTCATGGCCAGGTACACAGGCAGCCTTAGAAGTGTGGTAGGTGGTGGGACTGAATGAATGAGCAAACGAATGGCTGGTGAACTGCGAGGACGCCTGGCGGACAGACGTCCCCTCCGGAGCTGGGAGGTCCCTGCTTGCCCTAGCAGACCACACCTCCCTCCGTATTCTGCTGCCTTGCTCCCTCACGGGCAGACACAGCTCTGAGATCACAGGGCCTTGCAACTGGGAGTGTGAACGAACTTTCTTTTTGGAAAATAAGGGAAATCTGTTCTTGCCCTTGACCCTGCTGGGTCTTCCCAGGTCTTGATGGGCTCCGGAGAGAGAATCCCAGAGCAAGCCTGCGCGGCCAGCAGCTGAAGCCAGAAGAGGCCTGGCCGGGATCCTCCCGAGTCTGTTCACTGTCCCTGGACTCTCTCCTGCGGGCCGGGTCTCCGCCTGTCTCACTCCCTCCTGCTGCAATAGCTCTCTGTATTCAGGGTGCCTTTTCCTACCTTCCTCTCCTTGTCTGTGTCATTTTAATGGCCTGTATTCCCTTTCCTTCTTCTCCGATGTGGGCTTCTGTGCCTGCCCCTGAGCTGAAGTGAACTGTCAAGATCATCAGCCAGGATCCCCTAGCAAACCTACTGGTCTCACTTTGCTGCGGGTCTTGATTCTAGCAGCAGAGTTCTCCTCCTCGTCCTGAAATGCTTTGTGCTGTGGCCCTCAGGGACTCTCCTGCTTCCTGAAGCCTCCAGGACGCTCCCCCTCAGCTCCCTCTGCTACCTCCTCTTGTCCCCCAAGACTCTGGCGGGGTCACTTCTCTACCCGCAGTCACCGGCTAAGTCACTCATCCCATTCTGTGACCGTGTCTCCCATACCCTGACGTTTCCCACACTTATATTTCCAGCCATGACCTCTTCACCACGCTCATCTCATGTATCCAAATGGCCACCTGATACCCAGACGTGGACTTCCCATAGACATCCCCAACCTGACACGTCCCAAGAGAACCCTCGATTCCTCCCACCCAAATCCTGTGTCCCCTTCCTGGCAGCAGCACCCCCCAGCTTGGGCAAGCCCGAGTCCTCTCTTCCCCTTCCCCTGGCTTCTCATTACCTCCCCGTACGTCCAACTTGCCATCACAGTAGATATCACCTCCAAAATCCCAACCCCTGCCTCCACTTTGGACCCCCCACGTCTATTCCCAGCACAACACAATTCTGTTCTTGTTTTGTTTAAACAAAAATATGATCCTGGCATGCCTGTGCTCAGAGCTCCCCAGGCTTCGCATCAAATCCAGAGTAAAGTTCAGACTCCTCCCTAGACTACCAGGCCGGCTCCGGCCTCTGTGCTCTGGACGCTTGCCCAGCCAGCTTGCCCTTGTTCACTCTGCTCACCTGTGGGGGCTGGAGTTGCTATCCCCAGCCCTTCTCTGCTCCCTGGCCCTCTCCCAGCGCACAGCTCTGTTCCAGCATGACTTCGCTGGCAGGACCTCTCGAGGCAGCTCATCCAGTCGCCCTGATGTCCTTCTGCTTCAGTCTGCAGTGCGCGTGGCACATGCCTCCTGGGAGCCAGGCCCTTGTCCATCTGTCCAGTTTACTCGCCACCATATTCTGTGGCCTGCACTGGGCCTTGAACACATCAGTGCTCAGCCATTCTCCAGGACCGTGAAGGCAAGAAATGGATGGCTCCCCTTCGTGCCTCTGTGTGTCTCTGAAGCGTTCTCAGTAGCCCAGCCCTGGTTCATCTCCATGGTCCCTCCAGAGGGTTGGAGGGTTTGCGGGGCTTTGTTGTTGGTGTACTTGGGACTTCTCTCCTCTGACTTGCGCATCTTGTTTTCAGTCTCACCCTCTCGGATCTCCTCCCCAGGTCCTGGCTTTTCCCATCTCTAGGACTCACCTGGTTTGGGTCTCTCCTGCCCCTCCGCCCCCACCGCATCTCACCCTTCCTGCTGCCCACTCTCCACCTTCCTTGCTGTTTGGCCTTTGGACTGCAGACTCATCATCCCTGAACCAGGTCTGCCCTCCCCACCAAACTGCCCCCTTGAAGGCACCTCTCCCCGGCCCTCTTCTCGCCTCCCCATCCTTCCCATCCTCTCTCACTTCCCCGGCCCTCTCTTCTCCACGCATGGAACCAAGTCCTCCTATCTAGTCTGACTCGCATTCCTCTACACTTTCAGCAATTCTCTCCTGAAACCACCTTCACAGAGCTCCTCCCCGGCTCCCCACTGCAGCCTCCCCCTCCCCTATTTCTCATCCTTCCACACAGGCCCCAAAGCAAATTCCTCATGCCCAACTCTGATCCCCTCCGTCCTTGGTCCTACCTCTGCTGCCTCCTGTTCCCAAGGCAACTCTGACATCATGGCACCTCAGTAACCACGTCTTGCCTTCTGCAGCTGAGCCCCATCTGTCTCCTCACCAAACTGGGAGCCCCTGAGCACAGGGTGGGATGGGAAGGTTCCCTACACCCAGCATCACACCAAATACTTGCTGAGCACATGAAGGGGAATCATGGAGACTCCATCCTTCCTCGGCACACTCTTTTCCCTTGCCCCCCTCAACTGCCATCCTCTCCCACTGCCCTTAGAAAGCCCACAGCCCTCAGTCTGCAACTCGGGCACTCTTAGACACCCTCTTTCCTCTTGCCCTGACCCTGGACTTCAGCATCCCAGAGGTATCAGCACTTTCCCAAAACATCATGCTCCTTCTCTTCCCTGGGTTTCTGCCACAGCTGTTCTTCCCAGAAAGCCTTCCTCGTCCCTATGATCACCTACAAGACACTTGCTTCCCTGAAGACCTCACCACTCTGAAGCATCACATTCCAGGGAGTTTTCCCTGCCCACCCTGGCAAGTGATCACTCTGTCTGTCCTCTGTGTTCCAGTGCCCATCGTGGTCCCGGTCACATACCGGCTTCCCTGCCTGGGTTGTGGTTTCTGACTCGCTAAGCTCCTCAAGAAGAGTGAGAGGGTTTGTTCCACCTCCGGGGATCCTAACTTCCTGCCTGGTATCAGAGCACATGCTCCCGAATGCCACTGGCTGAAGAAATGAGTGAAACATGGATCCCTGTGACTCTCCGGCACACGACATCATGCCTCTGCTGCAGCATGTGTGTGACTGTGTGCTTTCTGCCACCAGAATGAGTCTGGGGGACCAGTGACCGTATTTAATGCAGTATTTACTTGCCTCTGCTTCTTACTCTTAGCTGAGCTCCTGCCTTTCCTGTGTGCACCATTCATGCTGTGCTCCTGCTTAAGGGCATCCACAGCCCCGTAAGAATGAACCCTAGCCTACAAGTCCCTGCACAGTCTGGTCCTGTCTCCAGGCTCTTCTGTTCACACCCAGCTCACTACACTTCAGCATACTCTGCAAGCTCTTTTCTGCCCCAGGGCCTTGGCATATGCTGTTCTCTTCCTGGGACACATGGCCCCAGCTCCACTGAGCTGTCTCCTTGTCATCCTTTCAGCGTCTGCTAAAACTTAAACTGGGTTAGTCCTCTCCCCCATGGAGCATTGTGTAGGCTCTCCAGTTTCTCTTACCTCCTAACTGTAATGTATTGTATGTGTACAGAATTCTCCAATTAATGTCTGTCTCATGTGCAAGAGGCAAACTCTGAAGATGTCAGGGAGCCTATTTTCCTCTCTACGCTCAGCATTCAGCACAGTGCCTGCAGTTAAGCACACACACTGCTAGTAATGAGTGAATGAGCACCTCTCTGCCCCTGCGCCTATGCCCCTTCCCAGCGCCTTCTTATGTTCCAGCACCTGGTACACAGCAGGTGCTTAATAAGCCCTTGTGGAAAGATGAATGTAAAAGTGAATGAATGCCTGCGCCCATCTCTAGTCTCTTGCCCTTCCGAGTCCCTTCTCTTGACCTTTCCCTTTATATAGAGCTTAGATATAGTTTGTAGGTGTAACTCGTGTGCTATGCGCCCCTCTCCAGGAGTTGGGCTGGGCTGGGCTGGGAGTCCCTCCCTCCCCTCCCCCCGCCCCGCCCCCACATGCACACAGCAAAACATTAAAAAGAAAACATCTGAAAACTGCAAAAAACACCACGGCCCTCCCCCCGCCCCCTGAATCCCACAAAAAAATAAAACACGACGCTCCCTCGCCTGAGCCCCCTCCCTTCCTCACCCCTCCCCCGGGGTCCCTGCTCTGGCGGGTGAGGGGCTCCCCCACGCCCGGGGCTGCGGAGGGGCGCAGGGGGAAGGCCACGCAGTCTCCAGCGCGCTCCCGGGGAAGAGCGAGGCGCCCGAGCGGCACCTCGTTGCACGCGCGCCCGCGCACGCGCCCCGGACACGCCCCGCCTCCCGCGCGCCCTACACGGGCGTGGTCTTCCTGTTGAGCGTGTTGGTGTTGGAGGCGGCGGCCTCCTTGGCCAGCGTCCCGGGGGCGGGCGCGGCGGGCGCGGGCGGCGCGGGCGCGGGCGCGGCGGGCGGCCCGGTGACCGTGACCGTGACGCCGCCGCCCGCCTCCTTGGGGAAGGCGTTGTGCAGCGTGAGGAAGCCCGGCGCCCCCCCGCGGTCCCGCTCGGCGCCCGCCCCGCCGCCCGCGGCCCCCGCCGCGCCGCTGTAGGCGCCCGCGCCGCCGCCGGCCCCCGCCAGCCCCGCGGCCACGCTGCCCTTGGACGGGTCGCGGCTGAGAGTGTACATGGAGATGTCCGTGGAGGCGAAGCCCGGGCCGCCCGGGCCGCCCGGAGACGCGTCCCGCGACGGCGACGGCTCGCTGGAGCGGGAGCTGGAGCGGGAGCGGCGGCGGTAGCGGAAGCGGTAACTGGGCAGACGGAGGATGGCCGAGGGGCCGCTCCCGCCACTGCCGCCCGCGCCCCCGCCGGCCTTGAGCAGGTCCGAGCGAGACTGGCAGTGCGCCTCGCGGCTGCGCTCGATGTAGATGTTGACGGCCAGCACGCCGATCACCTCGGCCAGGATGAAGGACAGCCCGCCGAAGTAGAAGGACCAGCCGTAGGAGTAGTGGTTCTTCTTTTCCTCATCCCGCTTCGGGCCCGGCTCGCCCGCGTTGGCAGAGATGTACACGATCACTCCGATGATGTTGCTCAGGCCTGGGCGGGGGACGGTCAGAGGGGAGCCTCGAGGCCACTGGGGCCTGGGCCCGCCCTGCCCCACTGTCCAGGCCACGCCCCACGAGGGTTCAACTCCACCCCAGGGGGCTAGGCCCCGCCCCATCGGGCGAACCTCTACCAGGGCCTAGACCCCACATCCCCACTCCTGCGCATGGGGTGCGCCGGACAAGGCTCTGGATGGTCCAAGTTCCACTCTGTGGCCTAGGCAGACTAGCCCAGGCTCCTGCGGTGCTGTTCTGATGGTCTAAACTCCATTATTTTTTTTTTCTTTTTTTTTGTGGTGCTAGAGATTGAACCCAGGGCCTTGTGTATGCTAGGCATAGCACTCTACCAACTGAGCTATACCTCCAGCCCCTAAACTCCATTCTTAATGAGATGGTCGCATCCTCTATTTCCAAGCCTTTTCTTGGTTGGTCTAATTTATAAACTCAGTCTCCACCGTATGCCCTTTGAACTCCACGATGTGACCTCTTTATGTACTATTACTGATCTACACTCTCCAGCCTGGGTATTTATACCAGGCGCTCCCCTGCTGGTTTAAAATTTGATAAATCAAGCCAGGCGCGGTGGTGCACGCCTGTAATTCCAGCACTTTGGAAGGCTGAGACAGGAGAATCGCGAGTTCAAAGCCAGCCTCAGCAAGGGGAGGCACTAAGCAACTCAGTGAGACCCCCTGTCTCTAAATAAAATACAGAATAGGACTGGGGAAGTGGCTCAGTGGTGGATCCCTGAGTTCAATCCCTGGTACAAAAAAAAAGGAAAGAAAATTTGGTAAATCAGCCGGGCGCGGTGGGGCACGCCTGTAATCCCAGCACTTTGGGTTCAAAGCCAGCCTCAACAACAGAGAGGCGCTAAGCAACTCAGTGAGACATTGTCTCTACATAAAACATAAAATAGGGCTGGGGATGTGGCTTGGTGGTCGAGTACCCCTGGGTTCAATCCCCAATACAAAAAAAATTGATAAATCAGGTCCCCTTTCAACTCTGGGCCCGCCTCGTTTGTCAAACCCCGCTCACTGTGGGTCTAGGCCAGGCTCCTCTGCACCCCTCTCAGTCCTACCTAGCTCCAACTTTCATGTCCTCCAGATCTTCCCATGCAGATCTAGACCCAACCCCATGCATACGTTGCTCTTTATGCTAAATCCTCCCCCTTCTTCGTATTCCACCCCTTCAAAATGGCTCTGCCCCTGGAATTTTCCAGCTTTTGCAGAATAGAAAGGGTACAGGGGTCTTACTCCTAATGACACACCTCTCAAGGAGTTGGTCTGAGTCCCCTAAAGCATCCAGGCTAATAATGTCCTTAATGACATAATCCCTCTCCTTTTTAATTTTCCAGGCACTACCTATCTTTTCTATCCCTCTTCCACCCTGTCTTCCTGGTCCAGCCCCTCTAGCCTTCGTTTCCCGGCCCTACGCGGCTTCTTAGAACCACCTCCTTCTTGGAAGGTACCTGGACTTTGAAGCAGGATGCTCGCCATCCGCATCCCTACCACGTTTTCCCTCTCCTGGCCCCTCCCTTCGGTGGCCAGCCCCGCCTCTCTAACCCCAATACCTCTTCTGTCTCAAGGTCCCACCCCCTTTCCCAAGCTCCTCCCCTTCCGCCTCCAGAATCGCGGGCTTTGGAACCTTAGAGCCCCGCATCCTCGATTACGTTCCAGACACCTGTCGGTGCCCAAGACGGCAGGAAGAATACACCTACCTTACCCAGAGGGAGGCGATGGAGCTTGGGAAGAGCCTCAAAAGGCTTCGGGCTCCAGGGCGCGCTCAGGGCAGGGTCGTTTTGCAGGCAGGCGCGCGCGCGCGCGGGGACCGCTCCAGCCCGCCGCCCCCTCCCTCTGCCTCTCACCTGCTGCCACGAACAGGATCCCGGCTCCCAGGATGATGTTCCTCTTGGACTTGTAGACGCGGGAGGCCGCCACGCACACGCCCCCGAGCAGCAGCAGGATGGCGCTCAGGATGGGGAAGATGCTGGAGGCCCGGACAACTCCTGCGGGGAGGAAGAAAGGAAGGGAGGGAGGGAAGGAGGGAGCGGGAGCGGTCAGGCCGGCCGGCTGCGCTCCCCGGCCCGCGGCGCTCCTGCCTGCTTTCCTCACTGTTTCTTTCTCGATCTGGTTCTCTAATTCTGTCTCTCCGCCTGTGGTCCTGTTTTCTTTCTTCTAGCCTCCCTCTTGTTTTTAAACTCTCTCCACATATATCTGATTTCCTCTCTCGTTTTCTCCGTCCTTTTTTCCCCTTAGTCTATTTTTTCCCCTCTGCTGGCCTATCATTTTCCTCTTTATTTCTCTAGATCGCTCTCCCTCTCTGTTCTTCTCTCGGCTTCCATTGCTCCTCTCCCACGTCTCTTTCTTTCTTGCTGTTCCCTTCTGCGAATCTGTCCTTTCTCCAGATCTAGCAAATGCCTGAACACTTGTCTCCACCCCTTCTCTCTCCCCTCCCTCTTCTGCCAGGCTTCATCGATTTCTGAGTTTCTCCTCCTCCCCGCCCCCTTCTGCCAGGCTTCATTCAACCTTTCTGGGTCCCTCGTTCTCCCTCCCCTCTTTCTCCCCTGCCCTCTGCTCTTTCTTTTTCTCTCCTTCCCACTACCATTCATCTCTCTCCCTCCGTCTTTCTCCCTCTCTCTGTCTCTGCAGTCCTTTCTACCCACCTCTAAAATCCCAAGCAACCAGACTTTGCGATTTCTGAGCCCGGCTGAAGCTGCAGCCAATCATAACCCAAGCTTTGCCGCGTTCTCGGGGAGTCTACCAATCGCTGCCCAGGCTTCCCCAGCCCGCTTCTGGAGTAGCCCGTCCCCGCCGCAGATTGGTCCACCGCCTGGGCGCGGCAGCCAATCCCAGCCCAAGAGCCAGTGATGGTGCACAGCTGCCGCGAGTACCAAAAAGAACCGGGCGGCCAATCAGCAGCGAAGATCTCTCGGCCCGCCCCAAGGTGAGAGGAGGGGGCGGGGACACGCCACCAAACCAATGGGGAGCCAGGGGATCTGTCCAGCTGGACCCAGATCGCCTGGGAAGCTAACCTATGCGAGTGATCCAGGCGCCGGCCCGGCAGCCCCCTCCCCCTGGCTGTCCCGGACCCCACGTACGGAGCAGATACTCCGCGCTGTCGTGGTCGTAGTCCGTGTCCTCTGGAAAATGGTTGATCTTCACGCAGACGCCTCTTTTCAACCCTGGAGAAGGGACGGGGGTGGTGGGGGTGGGAACTTCAGAGTTCGGGGCGGGGCGGCCCACAGTGAGAAAGCCCCCCCTTCCCCAGACCCCTCCTCTCTCTGGGCTGATGGTGTGACCGAAGTCCTGGCCCTGAGCCGGTGTCGGTATCGGGACAACTTTCAACCTCTCTGGTCTGTTTCCCCACCTGTTAAAAAGGAAACAAAAAAACACCCAAAGGCTAATATCTTTCCAAGCGCGCACTACAGGCTACAGGACCTTTTCCCTGTAACCTGGGCTCAAACACCCAACCTGTCTGGCTTTCTCTTTCCCTTCTATGAGGAAAAGGATGTTGGTCTTGGTCTTGTCAAGCTGCCCTTGTAATTCTAAACTTGAGAAGCATGAAAATGCCTGGGAAAGCAAGGGGCTAGGAGCCCATGAGGACTGAACTTCCCCGAGACCCTGCAAAGTCCAGTTGCAGGAGAGAGCAGTCCAGTGGGTCGTGGGAATTTAGTTTCTTCATCCTGCAAAGAGAGGGAGGGATTCCTAGTCTCGCAGAATATGGAACCTCTGGAGAAAGATGGAGAGGCTGAGGAGGGAGTGCGGTATGGTCCTAGGGGTGCTGCGGGCTCCCCCTTCACCCCAGAGTCCTCTCCTCGGATGCTCATCCTCACTGGATGTGAACCTATCTATCTTATCATCTTTGGAGACAGTTTCTGTTTTATGACCTCTAGCACATCACTGAAGAAAAAAAAACTGTATAAATAGATTTAGTTTCCTCAACTCTCCAAGCTCCCTCCACTCTCCGGGTCAGGGAACATCCTGTTCACATTCTCTGCTGATGTAGTACTTACCCTGCCACTCCTTAAGAAAGCATTCCCTACACGCACACATACCCACACACACAAGTTGGGCCAGTGACCTCCTCTTGGGTACAACAGCTCCCTGACTGCCCCCTTTAGGATGTGCTCAGGTCCACTTATAATCTTCCTACTCAACAAGCTGGGAGTTCCTGAAGGGGTAGGCCTGGAGTCAGATTCCTCTGTCCCTAGCATTGCCTGGCACCCAGAGGCTAGAGCAACAGTGGACAGATGAATGATGAATGAGTGAATGATGGACAGGATAAAGAGGGAATACAGGGAGAGCAGCAGTGGAGAGTAGAGGCAGACCAATACAGGCAAGAAGAGCAGAAGAAGTAGGGGTAAAGAAAAGAATCGACAAGAAGGAGTATACACGAGTGAGTAATGCCGATGAAAATTATTGGTATTTACTAAGGGCTTCCTATGTGGATTCACTCAACAGGTACATAAGAGCCCCATGAGGTCTAGCTCAGTGCTAGAGCACTTGCCCAGCATGGCCCAAGCCCTGGGTTCCATCCCCAGCACACGGGAATTAAAAAAAAAAAAAAAAAAAAAAAAGATTCCACAAAACATAATGCTGGTGTCACGCGGTCCTGCTGCTTCGGTAGGAAGCCTGACTCCGCTCTCCTCATACCTCGTTGCAATACATAGGCCAACTTTCTGTTCCCTCACTCATAAAAAGCAGAGAATGGGACCTATCTTTAGGTCGATGTGAGGACTGGGTCTAGACCAGGAGATGTACCACCTTGTCTGGAATGAGCACTCAGCTGATGTTTTGCGCCTGTGGTCCAGACGTAGACACCTAGGCACTACAAGTGTCATCAGCCCAAGGCCGACGGGTGGAGCAAACAGAACTCACACACCTCTGGGCTGTGAGCAGCTGAGCCGTTCACCACCATGTTCATAGCATCACGACAACACTTAGCACATAGTAAGTGCTCAGTAACTATTTTCAATGAAAAGAATGATCAAGTGGACCAAAAAGCAGAAAAGACACTCAGCATCACTATTCCTTAGAGAAATTCAATCCAGACCACAGCAAGGTACCATTTTACACCCAGTAGGAAGGCTGTTATTTAAAAAGGCAGAAAATAAAATAACAAGTGTTGGCAAAGATGTGGAGAAATTGGGACCTTTGTGAGCTGTTGGCAGGAATGGAGACTGGAGACCACACCAAGGTTCCTCAAAAGTTAAAACAGAATTACCATATGACTCAGAAGTTCCACTTCTGGGTGCACCCTGAAGAACTAAGCAAGAACTCAA
The DNA here is from genome assembly GCA_028644305.1 of Xerus rutilus. NCBI lineage: Eukaryota > Metazoa > Chordata > Mammalia > Rodentia > Sciuridae > Xerus > Xerus rutilus. The sequence continues at coordinate 50,333,260 of CM053414.1, forward strand.
AGGGATATTTATATACTCCTTTTCATTGCAGCATTATTCATATAGCCAAAAAATGGAAAGAACTCAAACGTTCATTGACAGATGAATGGATGAGACAATGTGATCTATACATACCATGGAATAGCATTCTGCCTTTCAAAGGAAGGGAATGATGAAAACACAACATCACACAGGTGACTCTGGAGGATGTTATGCTGTGTGAAATAAGCCAGTTACAGACAGACAAATTCTGCGTGATTATAGGAGGCGCCTGGAGCGTCTTGCATCTAAGACAGACAGACAGACAGTAGGTGGATGAGGGATGGGTCAAGTTTCAGTTTTGCAGAGGAAAATGCTTCTGGAGATTGGTGGTACAACATGAATATACTTGACATTACTGCACACTTAAAAATGATTGAGATGAGCTGGGCTCGGTGGTGCACGCCTGTAATTCCAGCACTTAGGGAGGCTGAGACAGGAGAATCGCGAGTTCAAAGCCAGCCTCAGCAATGGCGAGGCGCTAAGCAACTCAGTGAGACCCTGTCTCTACATAAACACAAAATAGGGCTGGAGGTGTGGCTCAGTGGTCGAGTGCCCCTGAGTTGAATCATAAGTACCAAAAAAAAAAAAAAAATGATTGAGATGGTAAATTTATCTTATGCATATTGTACCACAACTTTAAAAAGAGGGTGGATGAATGTACCCCTTCCTGGTGTAAACTCTTAACCATTCTTGGTGTCACAGGTAAGACTGTGGGCGTACCCTTCTTCCTTGGATAGAATCAGTCCTTCTCTCAAAGCATCAATACTTACAGGAGATTCACCCAAAACCATGCATAGGGCATACAAAAACTCCATGCATAGGTGCTGCTACCTAGCACCTAGCCCTAAGGGCCACCAGGCAGCATGGGGCAGGGGCCGCACGTCACTTGGTACTTAGGACAAGCTCCAGGAGGAAGACAGTGACAGGATCCCTGCTTCACAATTGAGGAAACTGGGGCAAGACAGCTAAAGAAGTTGCGCCATCCCCAGCAGGCAGGCAGGGAGGAAGTTCAGCTGAGCTGGTTTCGGCATGGGCCTGTGTGAGACTGCAGTGGAAGCTAGGCACAGAGGGCATGGTGGTTAGGGCACAGGCCTCTGTCTCCTGGCTGACCTGATTGGGCTAGGCGCTTGCCCTGCACACTGAGGTGGAGCCCGGGCCTGCTTAGCGCACAATAACTAAGCGAGGGTCCCTTGGCTTCCTGTGCCGATGAACAAGAGGGATAGTCATACCTTCCCGTGGCACAAAGGACTCGCTTGGTGAGATCACCAGCACAGGGACTTTGCAGTGGGTGAGTCCCGCCTCTTGGGTCCTGAGAGGAGGCGGGGAGGGCCTGAGACTCCTGAGGACCCACTGGAGCACAGCTGCCAGTGTGACCACCGGCCCCACAGGTGGCAGTCGTGCGGGCATCCACGCGGGCTCCAGACTCGATGTGGAGTGTGTGGGATACTTCATGAGTCATTTTTTTGGGTATTGATTACATGTTCCAATGGCATTCTGGCAATGCTGAGTTAAATAAACTCAAGCTCACCTATTGATTTTTATTGGTTTTAAGGTAACTACCAGAAATTTAAAAATATGTGGCCGCTGTTATATTTCTATCTGGCCTGGGTGATGAGGGAGGAAGGACTGAGGGCTCAGTCACCTGAATGCCTGGTAATACTAAGAAGAAGACAGCAGCAACAACAAAATGTCAACCCCATGATCCAGCCCCCGCTGCACCTCCCAGCCTGTAATGTGTCACTCACAGAAGCCCCTCCACTGCCTCCCTACCCGGGCATCGGGGGCTCTACCATCCCCATCTCCCCAGTGATGGAAATGAGGCACAGAAAGGTTAAAGGCAGCCAGGGGATGGCACACCTGTCATCCCAGTGACTCGGGAGCCTGAGGCAGGAGGCCAAGTGTGAGGCCAGCTTCAGAAACAGTGAGGCCCTAAACAACTTAGTGAGACCTTGATTCGAAATAAAAATTTTTTTAAAAAAGGGCTGGGGATGTGTCTCAATGATAAAGTGCCTCTAGGTTCAATTCCCAGTGAAAGAGAGAGAGAGAAAGAAAGGAAAAGAAAAGAAAAAGAAAGAAGTAGGTTAAATACATGGCCCAAGGTCAGAAAGGTTAAATACAAGCCGGTTGCGGTGGCGCACACCTGTAATCCCAGCACTTAGGGAGGCTGAGACAGGAGAATCGCGAGTTCAAAGCCTCAGCAACGGCGAGGCGCTAAGCAACTCAGTGAGACCCTGTCTCTACATAAAATAAAACACAGAATAGGGCTGGGGGTGTGGCTCAGTGGTCGAGTGCCCCTGAGTTCAATCTCCAGTACCAAGAAGAAGGAGGAGAAGGAGAAGAGAAAAAAGAAAGAGAAAGAGAGGTTAAATACATGACCCATGTCTATAGCTGACTAAGAAACATCCATCTCTCCTGTCCCAGAGCTTGTGTCTCATACTAGATGAGGACTAAACCCAAAAATCCCCAGGAGAAGTGTGTTTCAGAGATCTAGTTTCTGCTCTCCTGGCTTCCTGCTGGGCTGGGTTCCTGCTGGGGGATTTGTTGCTTTGTTCTGGGAAACCTGGATTCCAATCTAGACTCCAATGCACAGGAGCTGTGTGACCTTGGGCAAAGCACTGCACTTCTCTGAGCTCTTGCTTTCTCTTCTAGATAACAGTAGCTACTTGCCAGGATTATTGTAGCATCCATGACAAGTGAATGACAGTTACAGTGACAACAGTCAGCCCTCACATGCCTGTCCCGGCACACTAACCTGGCTGGCTGCGGGATACCCACTAACCTGGTTCTGCTCAAAGCTCCTCTTCTCTCGTCTGCTTGCTGCTTTCCCCTCCCGTGTTTTGGCCCTGAACTGATCTCCGCTGGTCTCTGAGCATGCTCCCTCTCTAAGCCACCCCGCCTGCCGCTGCGCTGACCCTCACATCTGTGTCTCCAGCCCAGTCTCTTGCCTGACTCCAGCCCCCATACCCTCTCTCCAACAGCCCAGAGCAGGGGCAGCAGATGAATGCCCCCAGGACAAAGGCGGCTGAGAATGGATTTGACAATTTGTAAGAAACGGACAACATATTACAGACGCAGACCCCATGACACGTGGAAATGACGTGAAATTCAAATTGGAGTGTCCATAAAGGGACTTTGATTGGGACGGACACACTCACCTACAGTCTCAGGCTAACTTTGCGCACAGTTGTGACAGAGAGCGCATGTCCACAGAGCCTAAAATACTTCCCCTGTGGCACTCCAGGTCTCCCCATCTGCGGCCTCTGTCCTGACTACTGTCTCTTAATGGGTACCTTAAATTTAACACGACAGAAACTGAGCCCGTGATGTCCCTCCTTAATAAGGAATTGGATGAGAGAAAATAAGGCAATAAAACTAGACACCTGCTGTCCGTCTGATGACAGAACTCCAGGTACTTAGGTGCTCGGCCGAAGCCTGCGCATGGCGAGGGGGCGATTTTATCCCAACATCTGGGGACAGTTTTCAATTTTGATCAGCACACTGGGGAGGGGGCCTGGGGCATCTGGTCGGGGAGGCCAGGGAGGCTGTTCAACGCCCTGCTGTACCCAGAGCGCTCCAGCCTGCAGTGGGAAATCTGCCTCAGACACCGGCTCCTCTTCCCTCTCATGCCCCACAATGGCGCCCTCGGCAATCCCTGCCCACGGAAGCCCCTGGAATGTACTATGAATTTAAGCCACTCCCCAGACTCCACAGTTCCCACTGGGGATGAGCCACCTCCTGTTTCCCCTTTTGCCTTCCCCTTAGTCATTTCTCCACCCTGTGGCAAGAGCCATCCTGGTAAAATTAAGTCAGCTTGTGTGACTTCTCTGCTCAAGAACCTTCAATGGCTCCCAACTCAGAGTAACAGCGAAGTCCTTTGAGGAATGTATAGGAACCTGCGAGATCAGGACAGGTACCTCTTTGACTGGAATTCCTACTACTTTCCCCCTCTTTTCACTCTGCCCCAACCACGCTGAACCCCTGGTAGCCAAGCACACGGGCGCACGCCCACCCAGGGCCTCTGCGACTCCTGCAGGCCACCACGCACGGGAACCATCTCTGGGAGGCTTCTCCCAGCCTCCCTGGGCACTCCACGCGTGTCCCTGGCGCTAGGCCTCCCTCCCGACTCTTGCCCCGCTCCTGCTCCTCCTTAGCACTCGGCTCTACATAACACTCCAAATGCTTTATTTATTTGTCTCCATTATTATCTATCACTCTCTAGAGCAGAAGATAATCAAGGACAGGAATCTTTGTCTTTTTTTGCCCCTGCTGCCCCAGAACCAAGAACAGAACCTGACACAGTATAAAGTCAATAAAAACAAGCTGTTGGATGAGTAAACGGCGCTCTTAATCTCTGACACGCCATCCCAGGTCCACGGTGTAAGCCCCACACCACACCTGGCTCGGTGCCTGGTGCCGGTTAGACCCGGGAATGGACGTGAACTCACATCCTGAGGAGGAGAGAGTGATAAGGAGAGAAGGGGGTGATATGAGGCAGGAGGGAGTGGAGGCGTCTGGGCAGGGGTGGACAGTCCAGGCCCGAGCTGAAAAGGCAGCTGCTACTCAGATCCAGCCAGTTGGGATCAGTGCCACCCAGCCCCACCCTGCAGGTCTTCTGAGAGCTCTAAAGAAGCGGTAATGGGTCTTCAGTGTGTGGTCTCCCTCTTTTTAAATGTTGGCAACTGATTTGAATTGCAGACTTAGTTTTAAACACACCAGACCAGCAAGCACTTCCGCAAAGCCCATTTGTTTCACAGCTGGTAACGTTTGGCAAGTGTCTTGACCTCTCTGAGCCTCAGTCTCCTTATCCCTGACAGGAATCTTTGTCCTCACAGGATTAAATGAGAATAGAATTTCTGGCTTGTGGTAAGTGCTTAGCAAAACAGGAGAAAGGAACAGAAGAAAAGAGAGAGGGAAATAAGAGAATCGAAGGAATTTCCATCTGGTGGTGGCAGCAGGGCGCTTTGGGTCTGCCGGCTCCATTCCCTCACTTGCAGACAGAGCTCTGAGGCTCAGGAGGTGCAGAGAGTGGTCACCCAGGGGACAGGTGCGTGGGGGGACTCGTGCTTCCCAGCCCAGCGTTCTCACAGTACGTATGAAGGAAATACAGAAGCTGAGAGCTGGAGAGAGAAGGAACTGGGGAGGAAGACTGCAGGAGCCTGGGAGAAGCAGGGGCCTAGCAAGGGGCCAGAGAGCCGCACAGAGGGAAGAGAGAAGGTGGAGGTGGGGGGCGGCAGGGTCAGGGGAGAGCAGCTGCACAGTCCAGAAATGAGGAATCCGGAGACACAGGCCTGCCATCCTGGTGACTGAGGCTGAGGCAGGATCACAAGTTCAAGGCCAGCTGGGGCAACTTAGTGAGAACTTGCCTCAAAATAAGAAGGGTCAGGGATGCAGCTGGGGTAGCGTGATTGGCCAGCATATGAGGCCCTGGGTTCCACCCTCAGTGCTGCAAGAAGAGGAGGTAGTAGTAGTAGTTGGAGGAGGAGGAGGAAGGCAGGCATGGGCAAAGGAGGAAGTAGAAGGCACAGGGGAGGAAAGACGAAGGGGAAGGGGGAAGAGGACACCCTGGGAGTTGGGGAGAAGTCCGGTGGGCCTGCAGATGGGAAGACACCCCTGCAGGAGGCACAGTGGCGGGGGCTGTGAGTCACCCCCCAGCAGAAGTTCCAAGGTAGCCACGGAACCCAAGAGGAGGCCAAGAGGTGGAGTGGAGGGGCCTGAATGGGGTCAAGAGGCAGGGGATTCAGAGGAGTGGAGCGCAGGAAGAGACAGGTAGGAGGCGTGAGGCCGATGGAAGGGGCGGGTTAGAGGAGGAGCGGGTCAAACTAAGGGCGGGAGGAAAGGGATGCAGGGCTGAGGCCCAGGGATCGTTGGTGGGCGGAGGGCGGGCAGACGGAGGGGTGCTGGGAGCGGGGAAAGGAGGGGACAGAATGAATGAAAGAGAGCTAAGGGGTCCCCCGGGATGGGGCGCCCACGTGCAGAGGCAGAGAGGGCAGGCGGGCCCCAGGCCCAGGAGCTCAGAAGCAGGGGCAGGGGGCGCTGCGAGGCCCCCAGACGCTGGTCAGCGCGGGGCTGGCACGGTGGCGGCGGGCAGGCCCTCCCGCACCCTACCTTCCAGGCAGCAGATCCTCCAGAGGCCAGAATGCGTGAGGCCCCCGGGGTCCTTCTTCTCCGAGGCGCCGCCGCGGTGCGGGGGCCCGTCGTCGCTGGCGGTGAGGTTGGTGGTGTTGCAGATGAGCGCGCGCGTGTACAGCCAGTAGTCGGTGCTGATGGCGATGGTCATGAGCCCGAAGGCGGCGAAGGCGCCCACCGTGGTCAGCAGCACCTGCACGCCCTTCTCGCACCACAGGCCCCTCTCTTCGTTCCAGCGCTTCAGCGACTCCAGCTTGACCACGGGCAGCCGGGGGGCCGTGGGCCACCACCGGGGCAGCGGGGGCGGGGCCGTGCCGGCGGCTGGGGGGGGTCACAGCGCAGGCAGAAGCGGGGGGCCGGGAACCGGCAGGGCGGGGACGGGGCGGCGAGCAGGAGGCGGCGGCAGGGCGGGGGTCAGGGCGAGGCCATGGTCTCCGGCTGGGGAGGGCGGGTGAGAGAAGGGATTAGACCGGGCTCCCAGGCACCAGGCCTCCCCAGCCCTCCCCTGCGCCCTGGGGAAAGACGCTGCCTCCTTGAAGAAACTCCCTGCACTCTGGTCCCCGTCCCTGGAAAAAGAAACTCTCCTTCAAGGATTGTCTCCTGCCCTCAAAAGTCCACGAATCACTGAGAGAAATTCCCTGGCCAGGCTTTATACTCAAGGAGCTGCTCTCCGTGGGGCCACGGTCCTCCCCTTGGGAAGCCGGCCGTCCCTGGCCCTACTGCTTCCAGCTCCCAAGGAAGCCCTGCCCCTAAGACCTCCACCTTCATCATGGCCTCCTCTGTACAGTTCTTTCCCCTCTTCCCTGTAGGGCCTTGGGAAAAGTCCCCCTGACCCTGGTTTGCCCAGAGTATCTCCACAATTTGGGAATCCCCAGGCCCTCCACTTCCACCTCTTCCTTGGAGAAATACTCTCCATACGCCTGACATTACTGCTTCAATTTCCTCTACTTAGGAAAAATAGATTGCTCAATCTCGCCTCAGCTAAAAAAAGAAAAAGAAAAAAGAAAAACCAAGTGACCCTCATTATTTGCACAAGCCAGAGTAACCAGACCACGGCCAGTTACTTGCCTTCCCCTCCCAGCCCCTGTGCCTCAGGACATAGGTCTGCAGCCTCCAACACACCTTGAAATTTCCAGAGGACTTTTAAAATTTCTAATATTTGAATCCCACCTGGGAAATTCCCCCTAATTGGCCCAGAGCTGCGGCCAAACATCTAGGTTTGTAAAAACTCCCTGGGGAACTGGACCGTGTAAGCCACCGCTGGTTTAGGAGAATGCAGCCCCTGCCGTCACATCCCCTTTAACGGCCTCCACAGTCTCCCAGTCCTCTTTGACTCCAGGAAAGCTCCCCACTCTCTCCCTTGCTCAACAAAGTCTTCCAAACCTGGCCCTGCTACCTCTACAACTTAGACGGACTCTTCGTGACCATCACTGTCCTCCATTAAGAAAACCCCCCTTGAGCTGCACCGTCTCCGCCCACAACACCTGCTTCCTCCAGACTCCAGTTGCTGTCCATTCAGGAGGGTCCCAGTACCTGACCTGTGCCCCACCGCTCTCCAAAATTAACCCTGCATGTGCTGGCCCTGGTCCTCGTCCACCGCCCATGCCCTCAGCCCCCAGGGAAGCTCGCCATCTGCCTCACAGAGGATCCCCCACTCTGGGTCTCAACTCACTCGGAACCCTGCTGTCTTCACCCTCCCCAACTTCTCTTACATCATGAAGAGTCCCCTCACTCTTGCCGGCTTGTTTCACCTTCTGTGGCTCCCAGCGTCTCCTCCATGAGGGAGACCCTCTCCTCTGGCCCCCATGGACTGCCTTTCTTGGGAACACTCCCTAGGGCCCCCCTCACTCACTTCACCTGTGCAGGAACTTACACAGTGGCCCCCAATGTAGAAAGATCCCCCGTCCACTGCACCCTCAGAAATCTGTGATCTGCAGGACTACAACTCTTCTCCACTGGGAACGAGGGCCCACTCTGCCCACCCCCACCGTCCATTCATCTCTCCCACGGCTCCCCCCACCATGCCCCAGCCCCTGACTCCACTCTCCCCACTCTCCCTGGCCATGTGTCCTTTACCTGTTTGCACCACTTTCCTAGACTTCTTCTCAGGTCCCCCTAGAGTGAGGAGCCTTAGAAGAAAGGAAACAAAACCCAAAACCCAGGTCCCCCTGCAGGGTGACCTTGGCCTCCCAGTTTCCTCTAGCTCTCCGCCCCCCATCAGTTGGCCCCAGACCGGGTCCTCCCAGGGGGGGCTGCTGAGAAAGGTTGTCTAGGGGGGCGTCTCCATGGCAACGGGGCCTAGTGCCCCACACATGTGTTCCCTCCCCCACCGCAACTCCCGCCTACCCACACAGCCCCCTCCTGGGCCCTGAGCATGCTGGACATGGTGTCCCCAGCCTCTGTCCCGGCCCTCAATTTTGGCCCCTTCCTCTCCTCGCCTCCTGGCCTCTTCTCCCTGTGTGTGCCCCTGGCCCCCAGCACAGCCATCTCCGCTATCCTAACAGATCTCTGCTCCCCGGGGTGAGCCTGTGACCCTGCGATGTGCCTCCCCCCTGCTGGGCCCCTACCACCTGGGATAAGGGGGGAAAGGAGGGAATTTCTCTATCCATAAAGATTTGAGGGTCTTTTCATGTTGCCAATTTGGAGGACAATCTCTTTGGCTTTAGGGACTCTTCATTGACTCCATCTGCCCGGGGCTACAAGGAAGGAAAGAACAGGGGCCCCTCCAATTCTAAAGCTTCCGGATAGGAGGTGATCACAGTCCTCTCTTCTGCGGGGCCAGCTCCTGTCTCCAGAATTAGGGGGTCACAGAGCCTGAATTCTCCATCCACCCACCTCCGATTAATAAGAAGATGGTCTCACCTCTGTGATCGATGGGTCAACTCTCCGATGCACTGGGAAGGGATGGCCAGCCCCCCCGCCGACACCCCCCCAGAAAAGCCCTTTTGGCTCCCAATTCTCGCAGCTTCCCCCTCCCCCAGCAGTGAGGGACCCAGGCGTCCGACCTGGGGGGTGAAATGAGGAGGGCTATGAGGAATGGGGGTGTGGAGGTGGAGGGGGAGCTGGGGCAGCTCAGAGCCTGGGCCCCCGGGAGTGAGGGTCCGGATTTAAAAAAAAAAAAAAGGTGAGGAGACAATTTGGTTCTCGTGTCGCTGGGTAAAGTGCGGAGCGGAGGACGGGAGAGGGAGGGAGCAGAGAGGGAGGGGGAGGGGAGCTGCTGAGGGATGGGGAGCCTCCGAGAGGAGGTGGTGGGGGAAGGGAGAGGATGGGGGCAGGGTCCGGGTGGCAGAAGCGAGCTGGGGAAGGAGAGAGTGAGAGCTGGGGAGGGAGGGAGAGAGACGGCGACGGGAGCAGCAGTGGGGGGGAGGGGCTTGGGGGAGGCAGAGACGGGAAACAGAAGGAAGTTGGAGAGACACACACAGAGAAATATCCAGAGAGAGAAGGGGACGAGACGAGACCCGGGGAGAGAGACTGAGAGACCGGGGAGGGCTGGGGTAAGGGGGAGGGTGGGGGGGTCGGGAACTGAGGAACAGAAGGGAAGGAGGACAAGGGACAGAGTCATCCAGAGAGGGGGAAGGAGAGGCAGATGGGGAGAGACAGACAGAGGGACTGAGGATGGGGGAGAGCTGGGAAAAGGGGGAGCAATGGAAAGGGGGAGGGGAGAAGTGGGGAGGGGGACAGGTCTTGGTAGAGAGAGAGTGACTGACAGGAAGAGAGTAAATGATGAGAGAAATTTAGGGGAGAGGGGTCTGGGTGACAGAAGGTGCCTGCAGACAGAAAGCCAGGTGCAGAAGGAAAGAGAGAGACCCAGAAAGAGAGACAGATGGAGAGAGACCGAGCCTGGGAGAGAGACCCAGAGACCCAGAGACAGACGTGGAGACTGAGGGAACACCACAGCAAGCCCGGGAAACGTACTGGGAGAGGGGCCCCGCTCAGGGGCATTGAGGGGGTGGGAGATGCAGGCTGGCTGCCCCCTCCCCCACTCGCGTCCCCAGCCCCTGAATCCTACCCCCACCCCCATTTCAAAGCCACCACCCCCACCCCCACTAGCCTCCATCTCCTCAGCATCGCTTGCCGCCGCCACCGCCTCTTCCTGTCGTCATAGCAACAGGATCCAGGCGCCCAGCCAAGGCTGGCAGCAGCGGCCGGAAATGAGGGGAGGGCCTTTTAAAAGGGACCCCAGGAAAGCTCCCCTTTTCCAAAATCCAAGGAAAAGCTCAACTTTTCAGGGTCTTTCCACCTTCTCCCCCGAGTAGCAAGGGCAAAGATCCCTTCCAAGATTAAAATTGTATTAAATGTACAAGGATAGCAAGCATTTTTGACTTTTACCAACAAATCTTTTTTTCTTTGCACTCCCTACCGACCCCTGGCTCAAATCTGATGGGGATGCAGGGGTGCAGTCGGTGCCCCCAACATAGGGCTGAGGCTGGGGAGGAAGGTGGCCTTTGAAAAGCTGGTGGAAACACTCCTTCCTGTGGGCCCTGAGTGACGGCTGCCCAACGGTTTCCAGAAGGATGCATGTGTCAGTTCTGGAACTAGCCATGAGCAGAGGGTGGGAAAACGGAGGGACAGTCAGAAAGTTTGGTCTTGGTCTGAATCTCAGGAATGTCCCTTAGCCATTGTGTGACCTTGTACAAAGCGCTTGCCATCTTGTCTTCTAAACTCAGTTGTTCCCAGTTACAGAGGGGACAAAAGCTGCCTTCAATTAGAGGACGCTGATGAGGAGAGGGTTTGCACATCGCTGTAGGCAAGTGGCTTTTTTCAGGCTGTGTCCTCATGCAAATGTTATAAAAATGTAAGAGCCAGACGTGGCTGTTCTCTGCCTTGGGCTGGGCAGCTTGCGGGCTCTGTTATCTCATGGCATTCTTACAGCATCCTTGCCCGCACTGTGAGCGGCCACATTCCCATGTCATAGATGAGCAAACTGAGCTTCCCATGTGTGTGATCACTCACCCAGGAAATTAATAAGAGGCAGAGCCAGGGACCAAGCAGCCTCTTTGCAGGGAGTAACTGGGGGTGCTGGGGGGTGGCCAGCAAGAAGTGAATGCTGAAGCCATTTAGCCTGTGCAGCTCCTGGGGGCTGGCAGGGACCTGTGCTCTCTTGGTCCTTTGCTCAGCATCTGCACCTGCTGGGCTCTTCCATATCTGCCAGTACCCAGCGTCTGCAGGGTCCACTGCTATTTCCCTGGATTCTCACTGTGCCCTGTGAATGAAGCATTCACACCCCCTGGTTTAAAAGCAGAGAAAAACAACTCCTGCAGGAAGGGACCTGGAATCTACTCATCCAGGGAGTGTTTCTTGCCCCTTTGCTCTTTTGCCAGGGAGAAGATGCCAGCAGGAAACCAGTGGTAGCCACCAATACAAGTTGAGTGGTCACCATTTGGCCCAGTCTTCAAAGGAAGCAGGTTCTGTTATTAGCCCCCATTTTCAAGATGTGGAAACTGAGGCCGGGAGAGGCCAGCACTTGCTGTAGCTTACATCAGTGTGCGTCATAGTCAGGGCATCAGATGACCTTACAGAAGCTGGGGCTCCTCAACCTCGGCACCTCTGATGTCTGGGCCAGGGCCTTCTCTGTTTGGGAGGCTTTATGAGAGATTCTACCACATACTGTACCACCCCCCCACACACTTGCACTGGGTCATTCAATGACTATTAGTTGCAGATTTGTACTACCATCAACTTAAATCAACTTTAGGACAATCTCATTAGCCAACGGAGATGCCAGGCATCCCTCAGCCAACGCCCACAATCCCCACCGACCTCCAGCTCCAGGCAATCAATATACTTTCTGTCCGCAGGATTCCCTATTCTGGGCATTTCTCAGAGGTTGAAGTCACACAGCTTCTTTCATTTAGCCCAGTCCTCCATGTTCATATGTTGCAGTACGTGCCAAAGCTTTGTTCTTTTTCATACTTCAGTAATACTCCACAGCATGGACTTACCACAGTTTATTTATCCATTTGCCTATCACAGGCCACTGGATCGCCTCTGTGTTTGGGCTGCTGTGAATCATGCTTCTGTGTACATTAGAGTACATGTTTCCATTGGGACGTGTTTTGGCATCTCCTGGGCCCGGGGCCTACGGGTGGAAATGGGGGGTTGAGTGTTTACCCTTTTGAGCACACCCACACAGCGCAGGGAGGACTCTTCAGAAGACACCTCATGGACCCTGCAAGTCACCAGCTCCCTTAGGTCTTGCTCCATTATTTACTCGTGAATTCACCCCATCTTGTCAAGGCCCCCGTGGGTCTTGCTCAGGGACCTGGAGGTGTGTTTTCAGACATCTAAGTTGGCCAGGCCTCTACCCTTGAGGAGGCCCGCTGCCCTCACTTCCACCTGGGGTGGGCAGGTTCCTACCTCCAGTGTGCACATGTGGTAGAATCCACTCTGGTGAGCGTGGGAAAGGGCTACGAACAGGATGGGATGGTGTCATATCCACGATTCAGTTACAGCTGACATAAAGCTGATTGGAAAGGAATGTCTGGGAGCCGGGCGCGGTGGCGCAAGCCTGTAACCCCAGCACCAGGAGGCTGAGGCAGGAGAATCGCAAGTTCAAAGCCTCAGCAACAGCGAGGTGCTAAGCAACTCAGTGAGACCCTGTCTCTACATAAAACACAGAATAGGACTGCGGGTGTGGCTCAGTGGTTGAGTGCCCCTGAGTTCAATCCCTGGTACCAAAAACAAAAAAGAAAGAAAGAAAGAAAAGAAAAGAAAGGAATATCTGGGTGGGCCAGACTTAATCGGGTGATGTCTTAAAAGATGGTCTAGGAATCAGAGAGATCTGAAGCAGGAGAGAGTCCCCTGAGGTCCTTGAAGAAGCAAACTGCCACACTGTAGAGAGGGCTGGGACGTGAGAGGGAACAAGTAGCAAGAAAATGAGTCTCGGTCTTACAAACATAAGGAATTGAATTGAAGGAACTTAAAGGCAGATCTCTCCCTAGTCAGATCTTCAGATGAAAACAAAGCCTTGATTTTACACCTTGTAAAATGACTTGATTTTAGGCCTGAGAGGACATAAACAGAATACCCAGGTGCACCTGCTGGACTCCTGACCCTTGGAACCTGTGAGATAATAAGTGTGTGTTGTTTTAAGCCACCAAGCTGGTTATACAGCCATGGATGAGTAATAGACCCTGCAAATCACATTGTGCTGTGAAGGTCACTCCAGAATGCTCTGCCAGCACCTCCA
>CM053414.1:50347095-50422574 GCA_028644305.1 Xerus rutilus
CAGGCAGCTCTGTGTAGACCTCAGGCAGCTCTGTGTAGACCCCAGGCAGCCCTGTGCAGACCCCAGGCAGCCCCTGAGTAGAACCCAGTCAGCTCTGTGTAGACCTCAGGCAGCCCTGTGCAGACCCTAGGCAGCCCCCTTTTAGACCCCTCCTTCCCGGACCCTTGCATCTCTGCTCCCTCTGCCCTGCTCTTGCCTGGGCTCTGCCACCAGCCCACACCACTGCTCTGCCCCTGGTCTCTACACAGTCCCCGAGGACTTGCTGCCCTTCAGCAAGACCCTGTCCCGCCTCTGCTTGACCTCCTGGCGGCCCCATTGCCAGCAGCGGAAAGTCTGAGGTCCCCCTGGTGCTCCTGCGCAGACCGCCAGCCCTGCCTTGCCCATCTCCCGGGCCTCCTGCACGCTGGGTGGCTTTAGCCCTGCCGGATCCTTCCCATTCGGGGGCTTTGCCGTGTGGCGCCCCTTCCAGGAGCCACTTCCATCTCTCAGCCACGTGGAAACCCTTCCTGCACCCTCAAGGTTTCAGCCTGAATGCTCCCTCCCGCAGGAAGCCTGCCTTGACCTGGGGCCGGGCTGCGTGGGTGCCTGTGTCCCCTCGCCCTGTCCGGCCTCGGTCACCCGAGGGACGGCCAGGAGGCCTCTGTCCACGGTACTGAACGGACGAAGGAAGGAAGGAGCGAAGGAGGGGCGGCCGCCTCCCTCGCAGCCAGCCCCGCCCCGCCCCCGCCCCACCGCTCGCGTCCCGTCCTCTCCCCAGGTGTCCGAGTGTCTCTGTCAGCAGCAGCTGGGGCCTTTGTGTTTTCTCAAGAGGAACCGAGTGGCGGTGGCTCCTCTTCCTGCTGCACCGGGAAGAGATGATCAGCATTTCTAAGCCGTCCTCATTCAGGGTGAAGTGGAAATATTCCAGCACCAGGGAGCTGGGAGGCCTGGGCTTCCGTTCCCGCTTCTCCTTGCCTCACTAGGGGACAGAGCACAGTCGTGTCCCCTCAGTAGGGGAGATGGGAAATGCACTCGGTGCTCTCGGAGACCTGAGACGGGATGCCCGGGGGCTGTCATTCAAAATCACACACCTAAGGAATTGTAGCAGAGCTTGGGGGTCTCAGTAAAGCCCCTGAAATCAGGTATGAAATTTTGTAAATATGGGGATTTTTTTCCCCTAGGGGCCCTTAGCTGTTCTTGATTCCTGGAGGGGCTCCTAATTCCCTGCACCTTAAGAATCACCACTCATCAATCAGCTTAGCAACATTTCATTTGTGTCGATAAGAATACAGACAGGGGGCAGGGATGGAACTCAGCTGCAGAGCGCTTGCCTAGCATGCCCGAGGCCCTGGGTGAGAAGGTGCTGTGGGGACAACGTCCAGCCGGGTTTTCTCAAGCTTGCCTCTGTTGGGCAGGCTTTCAGAGACACCAAGATGGCCCAGTCAGGGTATTGAAAAGAAGCCGTGGGAGGACAAGACCAGGAGACGTCCCTGTTTACCACAAAGCCTATTACCATGACAACTCCCACCATTGAGGACATCACCATGACAACTTCCGCCACAGGTTCAAATGTTAAAATGACCAATGGAAGTAAAGTGGGCAATATTCTAATTAGGTTTTATAAAGTAACCAATGGGGAGGAGGAATTGGAAAATATTCTAATCAGGTATCATAAGGTAACCAATGGGAACAAATGGGGTAAGTTCTTCAGTCAGGTCCCTATAGGGAATACAAGGCCCCACAGTTCAGGATATAAGACCCTAATTTCTGGACATTGGGGCTCTGAGCCCCCCCCCAGTCCCCTCCTCTGCTCCTAAGGGACTGCTACCTTCACCCTCAATAAACCCGCACTTTGTTACTTCTGTGTCTTGCTCAGGTCTTTGGGAAGCCAGAGACCTGGACTTGACAGGACATCCCAGTGATAGCAGCTCTTGTCCCTCAGGCCAGTTGCTTTTTCACTGTGGAGAGTGCACTGTGGGGCACACACCAGATGCCAGTAGGGTACCCTGAAATGTGCCTGCATGTTGCCAGGTGACCTGAGGCAGGATCACCTCCACCAGAGGGCTAGGGCCTTGGGAGAGCAGTCACTGGCAAGGACCGATCGCTCTGGAAGTGAGGCTGGGATTGCCAAGGTGGGAAAGCACAGCTGCCTTCCCCTTCACACCCTCCCGGCTGCTGAAATGTTCAGGTATTAAAAAGTGTGATAAAAACGAATTACTGTTAAAGTTAATCACCTCCATGCAGTGGACCACTACATGGCCATCCAAAAAGAGAGGCATGGCTCAGCAGCAGAGCATTTGCCCAGCATGTGACAGGCCCATGCTCCATACTCAGCGCCGCAAAAGAAAAGAAAATGACATAAATCTCTACATCTGATGTACTTCCTGTGCACACTTAAAAAACACCACTTGTGGCTGGGGATGTGGATTAGTGGTAGAACACTTGCCTAGCACGCTCAAGGCCCTGGAAAACACACATACACACACACACACACACACACACACAAACCTTGAGTGTGTTATAGCTGTGAATATTTCACGATTCGCACTTCTTAGTTTAAAATAAAGTTTTATTTTATTTTACTTTACTGCTGTGCTGAGGATCAAAAAGAAAAAATTTAAGTGTGTATTTTAAGTATGCATGTGATACATTAAATAATAAAGTCATAGCATGCTTACATAAGCAATGTATTTTAAAGAAAAATAACAATGGTTTCCAAAACAAAGGAAATAGAGTGCTATTGGTTAATATTACTAAAAATCTACTGTGTTTGGCCTGATAGAGGAAAGTGGGGCTCCTGCCTATGCATTGATTCTATTGTGTTCTGATTTGTCATGAAACCTCCAGACTATTTCCTAAGAGAAGAAGGGTGAAAAAGGAAAATAGTATCTTTGTATTGCCATTAAAATGGTTTCAATGTTGTGAATCTCTTAAATGGGTCTCAGGGATGTCCAGGGGCCCTGGGTCACACTCTGAGAACCACTGATGTGTAACATGGTTCTGTAAATAAAATAAGGTACAGGTAATGTGTAAAAAAATGGTCACAGATAAACAAGTGGAACGGTGTGGCTTCATTATACATGGTTAGAGCTCAGTGGGGAAGCATTAAGGCTCAGGAGACTTACAGGATTCAAAGTTTAGTTTGGCCATTTTCTAGCTGTGTGCCCAAGAGAAAGCTAATTAACCTCTCTGTGCCCTGGAATCTCATTTGTAAAATGAGGATGATAATAAAAGTATCAAACTTCCTTGGGTTATGGAATGTAAGGTGTTTAGGACTTGAATACCAAGTGGCTGGCATAGAGGAAACACCTGATAAATTATGCAACTAATGTATGCAAAGTATTGTTATTAAGCATCCTTGGAAAACAGTCAGGTAGTGTTAATGAACTGATACTCCATGAGCTCTATAATACATTGACATGTGAAATCAGAAGGTACAGAACTACGTGCACTCCCCAGTATAATAATATTATGTCAAATAGATGTGCTATGGTACACCCTCACCTGTAAGTGGATTTAAACATTGGCAGATCTGCTTGAATATGCATAGGGTATTCCTGAAATATGTTCAAATATTGGCATATTCAGATTTACTTTAGATAGACAATGTGGAACTTTTCATGGCATTTTTAAAAAATAAATCTAGAATCCCATTCTATTTTCAAAATATATTTTAAAAAACTCACTTAACTTTTTATCTGAATTTTTGTTTTTTAATTATCTTTTTCTTTGGCCTATTATTTTAAAAGAACATAAGCTGTAGGATTTCGGGGTATTTGGTTCCAGACAGAGTCAACCAAGATCCAGCACTTGCCACACCACCACTCATGCTGCAGGCAAAGCAGGCAGCACCAATCGATCAGTGAGACAGACAGCACCAATCGATGGGGACTTCTTCCCCACTGAGCAAATGTTCAAAATCTTTCTAATACTGTGCTCCAAGCAGCCACTATGAATCAATTAGTCTTAACAAAGAAGCTGAAATGTATTTGCCATTGCAAACCTCGAGCATGACCTTCAGAAATTCCTGGAATCATGAAAAATGACTCAGAATATTTCCCTCGGGGAGTCTGACCCTGCTGAATATGAGTTCTTTCCTGAGAACCTATTCACACCGCCCTCCCTGTTCCAGAGGGATTTGGAATCATTCTAAACCATCCCCCTCATTTTTTTTAAAAACAGGAAAGGAAGCCAAAGCCCCAGAGATTAAAAGACTTGCTCAAGGTCACAGAATGAGTCTGCATCAGATCCATAGTGGTAAAATACAGCAGCTAGTAGACTTGACTCTGGGGTTAGACATGCCTGGGCACCGATTCTTTTGCATTTTAACAGCTGGGTAACCCCATTTCCTTGTACCTCAGTTTCTTCATCTATTAGATGGGGAGACTAGAATGCCTAGTTCAGGGGATGGTGGGAAGCTCCAAAGAGCTAATAAATAAAAAGTGCTCAACTCACCCAGCAATGGGGCTGTGACGTTACCAAATGTGGTGAGATTCAGTGGTGCTTCTTATTGCCCCTCCAGAGGCTAAATCTAGACACCGCAAAGAATGAGGGGCTGGCACTGCTCTTCCTGTCCAATACACTTGAATAAGTTTATTGGGGCTGAGTGTGTAGCTCAGCAGTAGAGTGCTTGCCTACATGTGGGAGGCCCTGGGTTCATTCCCAGCACTGGGGGGAAAAAAATCTCAAGAATAAGCTCATCCAACATCTAGGTTGCTCCCAGTCCCTCCCTCACTATGGTGGGCGAGACCATAGAGCTTGCAGCCCATTTCGGAGCCTCCTTCCCTCACCTGCAAAAGCAGAGTGGCAATCCCTCCATACCAGGCTGCTGTGAGTGCCTAGCGGGATCACGTTCAGGAGAAGTGACTGGCTTGCGGTGATGTGCAACAAACGGCAGCAGTTGTTTCTCCACAGACAGTGCCAGGGATTAAGGAAGCAGGCTGCTCCCTGGTGAAGGCGAAGGGAGCTCAGGGTCAGAACCAGCTGGGTGGGCTTGTGTCGGCCAGTGGCTTTGTTGACTTGTGCGCGTGATCCTGGATGACTCCTTTACCTCTGTAGACCTAGCTGCACAGGGAGGCCATCAACCCCACGTGGGGGCTTGGAAGAAAGCAGTGAAAGTAGGAAGGTGAGTGGTAATAACAGCATTGAGGGACAGTAGTCATGCCAAGGGAAGCTCATCCATCCTGCCCACGTCACAGGCCGCTGTTAATTATGATGATTAAGTACCCTAAAACCAATCTAACCTCATTCTGCAGCACTTTAAGCCCCCTCCCTCTGGACAAGCAGAGACGTGTTTGAAATAAAGTTTATTGAAGTTTCTGTCGATATTTACATATGATACACGGTAAATAACAGAGCCAGGCCCCCCACCCCACCCTTTCCCCACCTCCCAGGCCCCCCTCCCCCCAGCCTCATTAAAAATCGCTGCATAAAGACAGGTTAACTGCTGCGCCCCCCTCCCCCCTCCCCCCTAAGATGCAAACTAAAAGCCCCCGTCCCTCCCCTGCCCCCTCCCCCCTCCCCGGGGGAGGGGGCATTCTGGTTCCGTGTACCAACACTGTGCTACCTCGCCCCTCCTCCCCTAATAAAGGGAGTGGGTAATTTCCTGGTGTCCTCTTCTTCCCCCCAATCTGTCCATGGGGGCGGACGGGCCCTTAAAAGAGGCCAGAGTTGGGGGTGTGAGATGGGAAGAGGGACATCAATGAGGAAAAGTGCCAGAAAATGGAAGACAAAGGTTTTGGGGGGTGTCGACCCCCGCTACTGCCCCTCCCTCCCCCGACGGGGCCTCGAGGGGGGAGAGGCGGGCACAGGTGTGCAGATGGCACGGGGAAAGTCCCTCCACCCTAAGGTCCCCACCCCCTTGTATTCGGAGAGTGGGGCTGGATGCACATAGGAGCTCCGGTGTGCAGGTGGAGGGAGGAAAGGGGCGGGGCGGGGAAGGGGAAGAAAGCCCGAGGGCAGTTGGGAAAGCAGGACGGGTTAGAACCCCCGGGAGGCAGACTCCTTCAGGAGGCAGGAAAGGCCCAGCCAGCGGGAAAGAATGGGGTCTCGCAGAGGAGCAGGGAGAGGGGGCGGCAAAGACCCGAGCTAGCCACGGCCGCGACCTCCAGCCCCTCACCCGACCCGGAGCCAGGCGGAGCAGGTCAGGAGAGGAGTCGGGGCGCAGGGAGAAGGTGGTCGGCTTTCCTGGCGGCTGCCAGACCCACTCTCCAGCCCAGCACCCCTGCAGGGAAGCGGGTTGGGCGGGCGCGGGGCGCAGGGCGCGGCAGCCCGGGGCGAAGGGGCGGGGATAACTGTCTGGGCGTGGTCGTTTCCGAAGTGGAAGAAACCAATAAAGAGGAGAGGTCGGGAAAGTGGGAGGAGCCATTGAAATGAAGGAGGGCGACGGGGCGGGGCCTAGAGGTGGAGCCGCAGACTCTGGCGGGAGAATCCCGGGCGGCGGCGGCATTTCAAGGAGGCCCGCGGGGAGGGCAGGGCAAGGGGCGAGGGGGAGTTCCGAGCAGCCGCGCCTCAGCAGGGCGAGGTGGAGATGTGCAGGTGGTCCGGGTACTTGATGGCGGGAGGGTAGTTCTGCGTCATCTGGATAGAGACGTCGCTTGAGATGTCCGACGGGCTGCGGCCCCGGCGCCACGCCTCGGGCTGCAGAAACTGGCCCGAGTAGTCGGAGCAGTCGCTGAGACGCGGGCGGTAGAAGGCCGGGTGCGGACGGTACATCTCCTCCTCCGCGTAGCGCTTGGTGAACAGGTACACGGACATCACGCCGGCCCCCTGCGGCAAGGCACCGTCAGAGTCCCAGAGGCGCCCCCTGGCCTCTTACCCCGACCTCCAGCCCCTGCTCTCGCAGAACCCAGGAGTCGAGGCTCCAGTCTGCTTTCCCCCAAGCCCAGGTTTCCCCACCTTCTTCCAGACCCGGGGGGACCCATCCCCATTCCTCACCACGACTCCAGGAGTTGGAGCTCCCAGACCCCTTCTCTCCAAGACCCAGGGGTTAGACCCTCAGTCCCCTCACCTCCTTCATAACCCAGAGCCTACACCCCCAGCCTCCTCTTCCTCCTAGGCCCAGGAACCAGGTCCCCTTAACCTTGAACTCCGGAGTCTGGGCCCCACTGACATCACCTCTTTGAGCAGGAAGGAGGAAGCGGCGAAGGCGAAGGACCAGCCATAGCGGTAATGGAAGTACTGCTCGGAGCTGCTGGGCCTGTTCATGACCTCGTCGTTGATGCTGGAGATGTAAAGAACCAAGCCCACCACCAAGGAGAGGCCTACGGGAGCAGAGCAGGTGCCCTTGGTGCATGAGAAAGTGGAACCCCAGCCCCACATCATTGCCTTCCCTCCCCCCACGGTCCCCGCCCCCACTTGGTTAGGTGCAGAGTCCAAGCAGGAATCAGCAACCTCTCTTCATTCCACCCCAAACGCGCCATCTAGAAGCTCACAGTGCAGTTGGCAAAGCTACAGATGGACACTGACCAACAGTCACATCCATGGTGATATGAACTACGAGGGGCGTGGTACTGAGTTCTGCTAGGTACAGAAGAGGCCCAAGGCCACCTGGGCCTAATCAAGGGTAATCAAGGAAAACTTCCTTTGTTCAAATCCTAAAGGATGAGCCCCGCTATTCCTAGCAGAGGAACAGTGTGGGCAAGATCTGGTGGGGGCACACTGAGCTGGTCTATCCACGCAGCTACAACATGGGCAACAGCCACAGGACTGAGGCTAGAGAAAAGAGCGGAAACAAGGTCCTGAGAGGCCTCGCATGCCAGGCCGAGGAGCTGGCATGATGCCAAGGGCACTGGAGAGCCATAGCAGTTTGGGGCAGAGGAAGGACACAGTCAGATCAGAGTGTTAAAAGACCCTTTCAGGGCTTTGGCATTGGAACCAGATGAGCAGGGAGTCCCTGGAGTTGTGATATTCTATGGGGAAGAGGACAAGGCCTGAGCTGGGGATAATAACCGCCACAGGGACAACATCAATGATAATAGCAGATACTTATGTGGGTCTTGGTTTGTGCCAGGTGCTGTTCTCAGCATTATATAGAAAGTAACTCATTCAAAACTCACAACAAGGCTTTGAAGTAGACACATTTTATCACCTCTTACAGCTGAAGAAATAGAGGCACATGGAATGTGTGGAGAGGCGAAATCTGACTTGAGAATTTTAAAAGGCAAATATCACTTTCATAAGATGAACTCCACTTTTAACAGCAGCCAGACCAGGGTGACTTAAGGAGGCTATAATGTTCCTTGTCCTAAATTGATCTAACTTAGCCTTATCAGCGTCTTCCCCCAGAGTCCTACAAATAAGCATTGTATGCCTGTCACACCCAGAATAAATCCAAATTCCTTTCATTGCCTCCAAGAGGGGTCTGCAAACCATGCCCATTAGACTAAATCCATTGCACCTCCTGTTTCTGAACAGCTTTTACATAATTAAATGGTTGAAAAATAAGTCAAAAGAAGAATGATATTTTGTAGCATGCAGAAAGTATATGGATTTCTTTTGGCAGTTCTTCAAAAAGTTAAAGATAGAATTCCCATATGACCCAGCAATTCCACTCCTAGGTATATACCCAAGGGAATTGAGAACATATGTTCACCCAAAAAATTGTACACAAATGTTTGTAGCAGCATTCCTCAGTAGCCAAAAAGTGCAAACAGCCCGAATGTCCACCAGCTGATGCATGGATAAACAAACCTTGGTCCCTCAACAGAAGGAATATTATTTGGCCTGCAAAGGGGAAGGATGTTGATGTAGGCTCCCACAGGGATGCACAGGGAAACTGCTCCAAGAAAGAAGCCAGATGCAAAAGACCACATGCCAGGTGACCCCATCCATACTGAGAATAGGCAGCTGCACAGAGACAGGAAGCAGATTAGTGGTTGCCAGGGCCCAGGAGGGAGGGCAACATGATTGGCTGTTAAAGAGTGTGAGATTTCTTGGTGGTGATGACGTGTTCTGACATCAGCTAAGCACAGCTTTGCCAGCCTACCAAAAACCCTGTGATGCACATTATATGAACTGTACATTGTGAACTAAATCTCAAATTTTAAAAGTATATGAATTTCAAATTTCTGTCCCTATAAACACAAATATGCTGGGTGTGGTGGAACACGCCTGTACTCCGAGCACTTAGGGAGGCTGAGACAGGAGGCTCGCGAGTTCAAAGCCAGCCTCAGCAATGGTGAGGCACTAAGCAACTCAGTGAGACCCTGTCTCTGCATAAAACACAAAATAGGGCTGGGGATGTGGCTCAGTGGTCGAGTGCCCCTGAGTTCAATCCCCAGTACCAAAAAATAAAACCCCCAAAACACAAACTTGTTGGCCTACTGTCACACCCATTTGTTGATGTGCTGCTGACTGCTTTCTACTGCTGTGGAGAGCAGAGCATTGCGACAGAGGCAGATGGCCAGTACAAGTGAAAATCTTTGTGATCTTTCTCTTCACAGAAAAATTTTGGTGGCTTCCCAGACTCTAATGCCTGCACTTCCTCGTCCCTATCAGCCTCATCCCTGAGAAGTCCTCCCTGTGGCTCTGCTTAGACCACCCGACTTCCGATCCATCAAGCTTGTTTCTGCCTCAGGGCCTTCACCTTGCTGTTCTTGTTACCTGGAATATGCACGCCAAGCTCCCCTGCCCTAGGTTTCTAATGTTGTCCCCCACTAGAAGGAGCTAGAGTCCCCAAAGAAACAGCCGATCCAAAGCCAGGGGTAGAGGTGGTAAGGTGTGCTTTGCTCTAAAGTAAGGAGCTATTCAAAAACTGTTGGGAGCCAGGAACCGTGGCACAGACCTATAATCCCAGCTACTGTGGAGATTGAGGCAGGAAGATCACAAGTTCAAAGCCAGTCTCAGTAACTTAGCCACACTCTGTCTCTAAATTAAAAAAATAAAAAGGGCCAGGCACTGTAGTGCACGCCTGTAATCCCAGCAGCTTGGGAAGCTGACACAAGAGGATCGCAAGTGCAAAGAGCCTCAGCAAAAAGCGAGGAGCTAAGCAACTCAGTGAGACCCTGTCTCTAAATAAAATACAAAATAGGGCTAGGGATGTGGCTCAGTGGCTGAGTGCTCCTGAGTTCAATCCCTGGTACCCCACCCCCCCGACAAAATAAATTAATTAATTAATAAAAAGACAGGGCCGGGGATGTAGCTCAGTGGCAGAGTGCTTTCCTAGCATGTATGAGGCCCTGGGTCCCATCCCAAGAGAACCAGCTAGAACTTCCTGGTTATCAAATTGAGGACAGTATGAGCACCAAAGTGAATGATTCAAGCAAAGCCATATGCCACGATGAAGTTTTTGTTTTAAAAGTATGAGTCCATACTGATATTTCTAAAACTTAATAAGAGGAAGGAGGTTGGTTTCGGTAGAATGCCCATTTGTACGGGAGGGTGGTACGTGTTAGGTGCAAGCAAGAATCACCAGGAGATGCTCCATCACCCACAACAGAACCTCCCCATAGAATAGCTATTAATTACAGAGAGATGAAAACTTCCTGCATCGCGAAGCAACCCGGGAGCTTCCGCCCTGAGCTAGTGATGGAGGCTGCCACTGCCAATCACCTGGCAGGTGGACTCCATGCACCGGCGTGAAACGCTGAGCTAGTCTCTGCTTCCTTCGGGTAGTATTCCCGCTGAGAATGCGTAACCCGGATCCACTCACGAGGACATTGTGGGACAGTCTACAAAACCACTGACTGCACTGTTCAAAACGCCAACATGAAAGACTGGGGGAAAAAAAGTCAGTGGAACTATATAAAAGACGAAAGAAGAGGCGCCGCAGAGCATTGAACTCCACAGAGTCAGTGCCAGCGCGAGCAGCGCGGGCGGGCAGCGGGCACCTAGCGCCTCGCAGAGCACAACAACTAACCCGGAGCAAGCAGACCCCAAGAGGTCCAGAGGAAAATGTCCTCACGTGCAGTCTTTGTGCGAACTTGTTGGAGGCCCAGAGGAGCGCCCAGAGGCCGCGGTCAGCTTCTCAGAGTTTCTAAGGAGTGTTCAGAGAGTATGGAGTCTAAGGAGAAAGGAAAATTGGAAGACGGTGCAAAGCCGGAATAAAAGAGAAAGGAACACCTAGATCCCTCCTGAACAGAAAGGAAAAAGGAGTTCTAAGATCCAATGCACCCGAGAGGCCTCCTATGGCCCTTTTCTTGTTCTGTTCGGAGTATCAAAGGAGAACATCTTGACCTGTCCACCAGTGACATTGCAAAGAAACCGGGAGCTGAGCGGAAGCAGAAACAAGAGAGGCCTACTGCTGCCCGCCGAGCTAAAGCGAAGCCTGCCTGGGCAGGAGAGGGAGTCTTCAAGGGCCCGGGAAGCCAAACCAAGCAAGAGGAGGGAAACAGGGGGACCCGAGGGAGCCGCGAGGGGAGTGGGAGGAAGATGGATACGTTGGATTCTTCTTATCTTTATAGCTTCTAACCCCCTGGACCTAGGGTACTCCTTTCAAAGAAAAATAATTTTTTTTTTTAAAGATGAAAGGAGGGCTAGGGATATGGCTCAGTTGGTAGAGTGCTTGCCTTGCATGCACAAGGCCCTGAGTTCAATCCCCAGCAACACACACACACACACACACACACACACACACACACACACACAAAAGGAGATTAAACAGACACAGGAAATGCAAGCCATGACCCTAGATTGGATCCTGAGTTAGAAAAAAAAGACCCCAAGGGAATACTCGGCCGACTGCTGCAGTCTGGGTGTGGACTATGCATCCACCATGCAGATTAAACTTCCTGAGTTTGGTATTGTACTGTGGTTTCATAAGAAAATGCCCTTATAGCTGGGTGTGGTAGAGCAAGCCTGTCACCCCAGTGACTCGGAAGATGAGGCAGGAGGATCGAAAGTTCAAGGCTAGCCTGGGCAATTTAGCAAGACCCTGTCTCAACATTTAAAAATGGTTGGGGTTGTAGCTCAGTAGTGAAGTGCCCCTGGGTTCAATCCCCAGTACCAAGGGAAAAATATGCCCTTGTTCTTAGGAGACCCTTGCTAAACTATTTAGGGGTGAAGTATTTGCAACTTATCAAGGTGCCTCTGGATATGTGTGTGTGTATATTTCTGTGTACACATAATGTATATGTTACATATGTAACATGCACGGACACAAGTGTACATGGACATGTGTGAGGAGGAAGCAGCAAATTGTTAAAAACTGGTCTAGGCGAATGCTATCTGACAGTTCGTGGTATTCTTTTTTGCAACTTTTTCATAGGTTTGCATTTTTTTCTAAAACAAAACATTTAAAATAAAAATGAACACCCTAAAACGGGATTTTTCCAAGGTGCCGCAGTGTGGCCTCGCAAATTACTCCTTCATTGCAAAGAGAAAAGCCTATGTCATCACTGGGGAGCTCTGATGGACATCACCTATACCAAGGGCTCAAGCTTCATGTGGCTGAGGCTGACAGGGTGGGGTGGGGATAGTACATTAGTTGCTACTGAAATGATGTGATGTCAAGGTCACAGTGGCATCCCTGGATCTTCCTGCTAACCACGTTTAATCTGCACGTCATCAAGCCTCTAGTCTAGACAACTTCCAGCTTACAGAAAAAATCAGAAAGAGGAACAGATTAAATGAGGAAAGACTCAGCGAATGCAGGATGGGGATACTCTATGGGACCCCCTGTCCTTCAGGGGGTGATGTGTGAATCAAGCTGAAAATTCCCGAGCCAGAGATCAATCCTGGTAGCTCAGGAAGAGGACCAGATGTGAAGCATCTGCTGATGGATGGAATTCAGGAGGACGTGAACAGCACCACCTACCTACAAAGTGCTCTTGCCAAAAACAAAGCAAACCCAGATCTGCCCAAGCTTCCTCTAGATCTTAGACAGCTGAAATGTATTACACCACAGCATGGGGACATGACTGGGAAACTCCAGAACGTGGGGACTATACACTACAAATGGCCAGATTCCTACAAAATACAAATGAAAAAATAAAAACATACAATCAAGGAGAGGGACTAAGATTAAAAGTCTTCAGAGATCTATCAACTAAATGCACATGTGGAATTTGGATCCTGATTTGCAGCAAACTAGCCATAAAAAGGCACTGATGAGCCCAGTGAGTAGGACTGAACCAGATAAGAGATGATATTATTTGTTTGGGCTTGATAATGGCAATGTGGCTATAGTAAATAAAAGAGTACTTCTAACTCAGGGATATACCAAAATACTTGTGGACAAAATGGGTTGCTGTCTGAGGCTGGCTTTAAAATAAGGCAGCAAAGTACAGAAAGGGGACATGGTAGTGTGACTATAAAAAGCCCGCCATATGCTGGCAATCGCTGGAACCCAGTGAAGGGTTCCTGGGGCTTCCCTAACCAGTCTTTCCATATTTTCAGAATGAAATATATTTTGAAAGTCAATGTTGGAAAAGAAAAATTGTGGAACAACCAACCCAGATGAAAAAGACTTATTAATGAAATACCATGTGTGAACCTAGATTCAATCCGTGTTCTGAAGGGAAAGCTCAAAAGGACAGTCTTCTCTCCCTCCCTCCTACTTTCCCTCCTCCCTCCCTCCTTTCTTCCCTCCATCCCTCCCTTCTTTCCTTTCTTCTTTCCTTCTTTTCTTTCCTCACAATGCTGAGGACAGAACCCAAGGTCTCCTGCATGCTAAGCAAGTGCCCTACAAATGAGCTACACCCTCAATCCAAAAAAAAAAAAAAAAAAAAATTCTTGAGACAACTGGACAGTAAGAAAATGGATTAAATTATGTTGTGGAATTTTTGTGAACTATCTAACTGTGCTCGTGGCATTGTGGTCCTATGGAAGAGTATCTGCATCCTTAAAGGATGCATGCTGACATTTACTTTTTAGAGATGAATTATCATAATGCCTACAACTTACTTTCAAATAACAAAGCCAAAAACTGTGTTCTTATGTGTGTAAAAAGGAGTGGAGGGCAAATATTTTAAACTGGGTGATTCCGATGGGTGTGACAGAGCAATGACTCTGCTCTCTGCCCTTAAGCTACTTGTTTTCCTTGATGGCACGTATCACCACCTCACATGCCCCTGCTCGTCACCTCTTTATTGTGCACCTCCCCCAACTCACGAGGAAGCTGGCGACTCTGATGCCAAGACTGTTCACTCGGTTCTCCTCCGTTGCATTCTTAGCACCTAACCCAATACCCAGCAAGGGCGAAATGGAACCTCTGGAAAAGCACATTAGCTGCCTGTGTCTCTTCTTTCAGATTTTAACTAACATATATTTTTATGGCACTGCAGATTGAACCCAGGTAGCACTCTACCAAAGGAGTTACACCCTTACCTTTTTATTTTTTATTCTGAGACAGAGTCTTGCTAAGTTGCCGAGGCTGGCCTAGGACTTGCCATCCTCCTGCCTCAGCCTCCGTGTGGCTGGGATTACAGGCATGTGCCACTGTGCCTGGCTTGCTCTTTCATTTCTTCCAAATCCCACTATTCCTCCGTCCCTTCGAATCATAAAACTTTCTTCACTCTGGACACGATAGCACTTCTGGCCTCTATAATTAAGTATTCCATAATTTCGACACTTGGGAAGAGAGCCTGAGAAAGGCTACCCAGTGGAAAGATTGGAAAGATGGGCAGCTTTACAGAAAACCAAGGAAAACGGAAAACCAAGCAAGTCCAGATGCCACACGTACTCAGTGCCTCAGCCAGATGTGGGGGGTCATCTCCATCCCTGTCTCTCTCCACCACAAAGAGCGGTCACTCACCAAATGGTCTGCGGTACTTCTGAGCCCTTCGGTTATCAAAGCCTTTCCTGCAGCCCCAAGTGCCTCGTCCCAGCTGGGCCTGTTTCAAAGCCTTTCTTGTCCTGCTTCAGATACTGGTTCTTTCCCAAAGCAGCACGAACTCTGCCCCTCTGTTCTCTCGGCTCCTCCTCAGCCCCCTGCCTCCCGCAGGGGAAGGCATCCACCTTCAGCCTAGCAGTCCAGACAATGCAGCTCCTGCTGGCCGCCCGGCCTCCTGGCCCACTCCAGCCCAGAGGTGGGGCCTGTGCTTTACCTTACAGAACTAAATAGCAAACGGTCTCCACAAGCAGAGTGGAGCAGGGTCTGTAGCAAATATCTCCAATGAGGAAAAGACTTTTAAAAAAATAAGCCATTCTTTCTTTTCTCCATCCTGGCCATTTCACAATGGCTGTGATTCTCCAACACACACACACACATACACACACACACACACACACACACACACACACACACACACACACACGCTTCCCTTTTTCTCCCTCCCTCCCCCCTTCCTGTCCCTGTAATCCAGCCCTAGCACTCTCTTCCCACTTCCTCGACTACACCTGCCTACACCTGCTTGGTACTTCTCAGATCTCAGTAGGCAAACATAAAGCTGAAAAGACCCAACCTGGCTTTGGAACACTGGGGTTTCAGCACCATGGACAGCTGCTCCGGCGCCTCTGCACGTGCTGTGAACACTTCCAAACCAGGCAGTTTCTTTTCTTGGAAAATCCTCCCTCGCCCTTTCAACATCAATGCAGACGCCACCTCCTCCTGGAAGCCCTCCCTGGCCACTCCCCTCCCTTTCCCAGAACCCCTGAGCGGTCGCCCCGCCTTCTCCAGGCTCCATTCCACACACCTTCTAGCGTCTACTTCACACCAGCAACTCATCTACGCTCTGCAGACACAAACGAGCCTGTGGGCGTTTGCATTCTGGGAGCGAGAGACTGAACAGCAATGGATTCTATGAAGACATAGAAGGGACTGCTGGATTTGTCAGAGAAAAAGGTCTGAGCCCTTTGAGGATCAGGAGGAAGAGACCCACACAGGGATGAATATGGGTTAGATGTCCTGAGGTCAGGCTGAGATCCACATTCCCAGGGCCAAAAGGGCTAGTGGGTTAGGAGGTGGGGTCAGAGGTGGAGCAGCGGTTGGCTCGAGGAAGAGCAGGTAAGCTGGAGTAGGCATTCTGGTGTATTCTAAGTACGGCGGGAGTCCGCCCAAGGGATAGGAGTAGATGGTGACAGGCTCTGACCAAGGCCCAGATTATTTCTGAACTCCTGTTTAGACTGGGTTGTGTCTCCAGGGCCAAGCACTGGGCCCGGTACCCAGGGTGGCCCATGGCTGCATGAGTGAGCAGAGGCACAGGTCATGGGTGAGGGCGGGGTGCATATGTGGTGTGCATGTGCTTACCTCCTATGGCCTAGAAAAAGAAAATCAATGGCCTTCTAGCCCCTCAGCCAAGTCATGTGGTTCCATTGATCCCCTTGTGATGTCCTTCTCTCCTACAGCTGTCCAGCTGCCCTGTGTCACACCTCCATCCCAGCACTGACCTCATCTGCCCCTGCCTGGACCACTGCACAAGCTGCCTCCTCTGCTTTAGCACTTCTAGTCTCTTTCCCCCTGGTCCATGCCCAGAACAGTTCCCCAGGGATGTTCAACCCCCAGCCATGCCCCTTTCCCTCTCCTGCCCCAACCCCCACCGCTTTCTCCAGAACCCATTGTCAAATCCATTAATGACCCTTCCCTGGGCAACTCCTGTCTCTCTCTGAGACTCAGGGTCCTCATTGTAAACAGGAGGTGATTGGACCAGGTCATTCTGTTCCGAGATCTAAGGTACTGGTGTTAGGTCTGTCCTTATCCTCTCCTTTTAAACTTCCTTTGTTTTTAGGATTTTTCATTTTAGTGGGGCAGGGTAATGCCATGGTGAAGGAGGCCTGGGTTGGAATCTACTTTTAATGCCTAGCAACTTAACCTCTGAGTATTTCTGTTTCCTCAATGGTAAATGGAGATAATAATGGTACCTGCCTATGGCAGAGCACTTGCCTAGCATGTGTGAGGCATTGGGTTCGATTCTCAGCACCACATATAAATAAAGAAAATAAAGGTCCATCAACAACTAATAAAAATATTTAAAAAAAAAATAATGGTACCTGCCTTATAAGGTCAAGATAAATAAATAACTTAATTTGTATGAAGTGCTCAGAACTGCTGGCCCCATGGCAGTCTGTGTTACTACTATCACCTCTGCATTTAAGCGTTTGTTCATTTATTTCCCCTACATGCTGGACACATATTGTTTTAGTTCAGGCACTTTATACCTATGGTCAGAGATTGGCCAACTACAATTTGGTTCACCATGTGTTTCCATATGGCTTACCAACTAAGAACGTTTTTTGCAATTTTTGTCTATTGGTGGGGAAAAACAAAAATAAAAGAAGCATGTTATTTCATGACACATGAAAATTACATTGAATTAAAATTTCAGGGTCCATAAATGAAGTGTCATTGGCAACACTTCAACAAGGGAAGGCGTTAGCTCACCTAGTAGCAGGTGTTAGTGGTAGGATTTGAACCCAGGTCTTTCTAGGTTTGCCTCATGTGCCTTCACCCACTGTACCCCATAAGCCTGAAGGCACAGGAATGGTTCTTTGGGATAGAATGCATTGGTTGTAGTCTATGAAAAAAACTCAAGGAAGAGGTTCAGACACAGGGTTCAATCTCTTCCAAATGACTCTGGTTGGATCAGAAGTCTGACTCCCAGCCCTGACCGCATCATTGACCCTCAGCTTGACCTTGGACAGGCAGTTCTCGGTGCAGTGGTGTGAACACATGATTTGGAATCAGAAT
Source organism: Xerus rutilus (assembly GCA_028644305.1). Taxonomy (NCBI): domain Eukaryota; kingdom Metazoa; phylum Chordata; class Mammalia; order Rodentia; family Sciuridae; genus Xerus; species Xerus rutilus. Next base: position 50,364,638 of record CM053414.1, read on the forward strand.
ACCCTTGGTTCTAATCCCAGTTCTGCCACTGACTAGCTGTCGCCTCTCCGGTCCCTTTCCATTTCTGTGAACTGCACACAACGGGGCTTTCCTCCTAACATTTTGGGTAGGTTCAATACAAATCCCCACGCTACCTACTCCTGCCCCACTTTCTCTCTCTAGGCCACTATTTTTCCATCTGAAAAATGATGAGACCTTTCTGCTGTGACACTCCGGGATGGTGATATTCTATGTGTCTTATTTTAGCTCAGTCTGGCTCCACATGCCACGATCCGAGCTTGCACAGAGGTTGCACCCTGGTTTCCCTGGAAAAGGTCTCGTCAGGCTAGGTTGAGGGCTGGGGGAGGTGTGGCCTACAGAGAGTTGGGTGAGGAGCAGGGAGGAGACTGGAGGAGGGGACCCTGAAGATGCTTCTTCAATGCTGCATAGTCAACTGGAAAGACAGAGCCAAGTGCAGCTCTGGGGGACAGCGTGGAGGTGAGACAGATGGCAGAATTTGTTTATAAAACATCAGCTCAGCTGCAAGTACCTGACTTCAGTTCAATTAAATTGTGGCAAATTAATTCAAATGGAATTGGAGAATTGAGTCAGAATGAATTGGGGTCAGCTGCACTGAAATGACAGAGTTCCCATGTTTGAGATGCACTGAGCTGAGCTGGACTGAACTGGACGGCACCGAGCTGAAATCGGGAAGGGTGAAACTCCAGAAAGGACTCTGCTCTGGGACTCTGGACACTAGGGTCAGCTGGCACCAGTTTATATTGGTATCTTGAGCAACTCTCTACACAATTCTGGATCTCACCACCCTACTTTACCAAGCAAGTGATGGTAACAACTCTGAGAGATGTCACGACTTGAGTATGAGGTCATACAAAGGCCTCGGACCTCAAAAGAAAGAAAACAGAACTGTAAACAAACACTAAAGTCTGGCCGATGCCATGCACAGTGTGGTGTTTAGGGTTAAGTGAAGCTGAAACCTGAAACTTACTTTGAGATGCATCTAAAAAGTAAGAGAGGTGAATGGATGGTTAGAAATATAGACAGAGGCACAGATCCAGGGTAACACCAATCTACCAAGACGCTAATAGCTGACCCAAGTCCTGCGCACATGAGTGTTCACTACAAAACTTTTGACTTTCTCTTTGAGAAAAATTAAAACGGTTCACAGAAAATGAAGAGCCTTGTAAACTGTTAATTGCTAAAATATCAGAGGTGGTTAAAAATACAGCTCTGGAGGCGACTTGCGTGCCTTTGATTCCAGCTCTGCCTCTCACTAGTTTTTGGTCCCCAGCAAATGACTTCATTCCTCTGAGTGTTTTCTTCCATGTCTGTAAAATGGGGCTATTAATAGCACTCACCTCACAGGGCTGCTGTATCAGAACAGAGCCAGGCGCCTAACTAGCACCTAACACGCATTTGCTGTGGTTTGCTCCTCTAAACAATGCCGTGTAATAGGCACGATGCTATGCTAGCTTCACTCCATGGAGAAGGAAAGTGGGGTTCAGAGAAGTTCTGCAACTCCTCCCAAGACACACAGCAAAGAAACATCTTTCTAAGTGGGAAAGGGGCCCCGGTTTCTGGAACTTGAAACAATGTCCCCAACTTGCAAGTCCTTTCCTTGGGCTCACCTGACAGGATGAAGAAGATGCCAGAAACGAAGGCTAGAATGGTCCTCTGCGGGCGGATGTGGCCGATGTTGCTGATGACGAAGGCGGTGAACACCAGGAACAGACTGACCATGGGGAAGGGCGTGGCGGTGCGCACTGTCTCTGGGAGAGGCAGACAGCGAGAGGTAGGGTGAGGGGGAATCCAGTGGCGCACCTCCCCGTGCGCCACCTCCGATCACCCTGCCCGGTCCCTTCGGCTCCTCCCCTTTCCCCTTGACTCCTCCCCTTCCTGGCTAGCTCCACCCTTCTCAGGCCACACCCCTGGCTTGATCCCACCCCTTTCCTGCGACTCCTCCCTGCCCGGCCCTGCCCCGCCCTTGCAACCCCGGACTGCCACCCCCTTTCTCCCTAGCCTCTGCTCTTTCACTGGGACCCCACCCCTTCCCTGCGTCGCCCTTCCTCCCATGACCCTCCTGGTTGCCTGGGCGCCTCCCCCCTCTTCCCCTCACTCAAAATATTCTCCGTGTTTTCCGTCACCAAGTTGATCTCCGGTTCAAGGAAGTATTCCGAGGCCACGCAGCGACCCTTCTCTCGACCTGGTGGGAAGACAAAGATGGCGGGGCTGGATGCCAGGGAAGTTCCAGAGAGGTCGCTGGGGGCGGGACAGACAGTGAGGCCGAAGGAGGAGAGGCCAAACTTCCCCCGAGGGTTCTGGGCTGGTCTATTATTAGGAGTCTGGAAAGAGGTGGGCGGATGATTAGGAGGCCTTGTGAGTTGCCCTGGGGACACCTGGATGGAAGAGGGCAGGCGGGACCCTAGGGCCCTAAGTGAAGAGAAGAGGCTGTGCACCAAGGACTCCGGGACCGAGAGGGACAAGGTCGGCAGGGCCAGGATTCCTAAAAGGCAGGGGTCTCTGCGGTCCACCAGCAGGCGTGGATTCTTTCATCCAGTCCGCGCCACACTGGAACTGTCCAGGTTCTGAGTCTACTGAGTCTAAGGGCGTTAAGTAGACGGGCGTGGGCAGGATGTCTGAGGGCCTCAAGTTTGAGCGTCAGGCTCCTGATCTAGCGAATAAAGGGCGAGGCATGGGGCACCAGAAATTTGGGCTTCCAGGAGGGAAGCAGGCTCAGGTTCTGGATTTGGGGAGCACAGAGGAAAGGACTATGGATAAGGACTCTGGGTCCCAGGCGAGGCGGGACAGGTGAGCGAAGGGCTGGTGAGCTGCTGCACCTGCAAAGAAGCAAACTCGCCAGAGGCCAGCGTGCAGCGCCATCTTGACCTCGGTGGTCTGGTTCTGCGGCAACACGGTGCCCTCCTCCATGTACAGCCAGTAGTCCGTGCTGACCGCGATGCCCACGAGGAGCAGGCCGCAGGCACCAAACACACTGCTCAACAGGGTCAGGGCGCGGCTGCTGCAGTGACTCATCCTCAGCGGCGGGGGGCGCCCTGCGGGGCCTGCAGAACCAGAATCTGAGGTGCAGAGCCCTGAGGGGAACCACCCAAGTCCCCAACCTATGAGGCCAGTTGGAACACTGGGCCCTGGCCAGTGACACTAACTCCACAACCAAACTCTCAAACCAGACTTCTGTGTCCTGAACCAGACTCCAGCCCTGCATTCTGATTGGAGGCACCAACTGTTGACCCCCAACCTCAGGATGTGGTTCCTGGGATCTGCCTAATTGTGCTCTGGCTCTGGATCCAGATCCCAACTCCAGGTTTGGATTTCCAACCACAAGCTTCAAATCTTGACTCCAGCTATGCCTGGACCTGGGTTCCAAATGTCATGAAACTCTAAGTCCAGATTTTCACTTCCAGCACAAGGCTCCCAGTCCTAACCTCCTGCCTTTACCTGAGAACCTGACCTTAGAATCAGACCCCACCAGAGTCCGCAACTTTGAGCCTAACTTAGTGACACAGAACTATTAGGTTGACTGACAGCTTCAACCCTTATTCTGCCCTGCCCCAAGCTCTCAGATGAGTACCCAGCATCTCAACATTGAGCCAGGACTTAGATGCCTGGACCTAGGGTAGTGGGCTTATACCCTGGATGCTGTACAGCTTGAGCTATTGAGAAACTAACCCATGCCCTGATCCAATGTGATATTTTTCTGTTGGACCCTGTCTCTGAACTGCATCTAGAAATTCCCTTAGTGGGTCACTAATCAAGAACTCCTAACCCCCATACCTTGACCTCAGACCCTTGATTTCAGACTTACCTAAGACTTTGAGCAGAGGCCCCCACCAAAGCTTAAACTCTTGGACTTTATCTTGACCCTAACACTCCATTCTAACACCATGAACTTGACCCATTACCTTCTAAAGCTGATCCTGGGCCTTGACCTCAATTTGGCACTCTAATCTAAGATCACTGCCATAGTCCAGAGCCAAGATTCCAGAGCCCCACTTTCACCCTCCCAGATCCAGGCAGCCCCTGAACCTGGGATACTGAGTCTTGGTTACAGGCTTCTGGATCCCAGGACAGTGAGACCCAGAGACCTGGAGCCACAATCTTGACTAGAGACTCCAGAATGCCTAAACAACAAGCTGGGATACTCTGAACCAGCATCCCAACCAGAGCACCCTAGTAAAACCAGGATCCTCATCCTGCTGACTAGGGATCAGTGCTCTTGACTCTCAAAGTCCAACCAGGAATTTTAGGACCCCATCCCCCATCACATGACCCAAAAATTCCCTACCAGAGATTCTGCACCCTGACTTCTCATGCTAGGACTGCTAATAACAGACACTCTTCAACATCGAGCATGGAATGCAGATCCCACACTGGATCCTCTGAACAAGAAATACCCAGTTCATACCTATAGTCTCCCAACGTCCAATTAGGAGCCCAGAGATTCCATCCAGGAGGCTCCTCGACCTGAAACTCCAAGTTCCTTATCTGCAATCCTCACATCCCCTCCAACCCCTAAACCACTCAATGCCATGATGTGGGGGCCTCACCTTGGGATCCTCAGCCTATCTCAGCCAGAGACTTCCACATACCTGAATACCAACTATATCCATCATCCTTTTGACTGGGAAGTTTGAGACCCCCTACCAATGTAATCCGCAAACAATGTAACCAAGACCCGAGGCTCCACCTTCCTTAACCAGAATTCTTGAAACTTTGAAACTCTGTCCCACAATAAGGACGCGGGAGTCAAAGACAACCCCCCACCCTCCTATTTGCAGCATCCAGCGCCCCCCAGGGATCCGGAGCCTGGCAAAGCTCTAGCTAGCTTTTCTCCCAACCCCCACCCCGTGGCTCCAGGGCTTGACCGCCCGCTGCCGGCTCGGCCCTCTGCCTGCTCGGCTTCCAGTCTTCTCAGCTCCCCTCAGTTCAGAAGCATCATCAACCCCGTCGCCCGACTGTCTTAGTCCAGGTGGCTGACAGCTTCCTCTCTGCCTCACACCCAGCTGGGATCTTGCCCGTTTGCACCCCTTTAAACATCCTCCTGCCCGTTCCGGTCCCTCCTTCTCTACCTGGCCGGCCTAAAGCTCCTAATTCTGCAGCCCATCCTCCTATGGGACCCTCCCCCCAGGCCTGGAGCCTCTTTCTCATCCTTTTTCCTAGCCTTTCCCCAACCAGGCATTTGAATGCCGGAGGTCTTGCTCCTCAAACCCAAAATCCAAACTCCTTCTCCCTTCAATCTCTTGGGAGACAGTAACTCCCTCTTTCTGGGGACCCCTTCCAGATTCACACCCTGCTTTCACCGGCCTGGGCCCTCCACCCTCACTCAAGGTACCGCCTTCCTCAAGGACTCTGCCTAGACCCTCCCCAGTGGCAATGGTCTCTGAGACACGGGCACTGGAGTATAGTTTCTCCGCTCTGGGACCCTCGGACTCGTCCTCTGGGAATCGCCAGGCCCAATTTCCCCTACATCCCCATAGCCTCCTGAATTGAGGCGTCCTGACCGCCAGAGTCCTGCCCCTGGCGCCACTCAGGCCCCTTCTGGCCCCAGCTGCAGCGTCCAGACTCCTCCAGGGGCGCCCCCGGCCTTCCAGGACCCTCCTCTCGCGCTCACCTCGCTCAGGGCTGGGCGGACGCTCCGGGCCGCGGGCCCCGCAGCCGCATGACCGGCCCCGCGGCTTCCCCCGGCCGCCGCCGCCGCCGCCACCGGGGTCGCCGGTGCCCGCGCCCCCCGCCCCCGCCCCGGAGCCCGGCGTCCCGGCCCCCTCCCGGCCTCCCACCCCCCACCCCCCGCGCCCGCGGCCTCACTCGGCGGACGGAGCCGGGAGCAGGGACCGGCGGCCGCTCATTGGCTACTGCGGAGGAGGGGAGGGGCGGGGAGAGAGGGAGAAGGATGCAGGGAGGGAGGGAGATGGGCCTTGAGGATGGGGGAGGCAGAGAGGGAGAGAAGATAGGAACAGAGGCAGAGCGCCCGAGAGGGACAGAGGGTCAGACACAAAGAGAGAGAGAGAGAGAGAGAGAGAGAGAGAGAGAGAGAGAGAGAGAGAGGAGAGAGACACGCAGAGACCTTGAGGCTGAGAGTCAGAGACACACGAGTCCTGAGACTGGAGGAGACAGAGGGAAAGGGAGAGACAGAGGAGTTTAAGATCCCCCACCCCCTCTACTACCGAGGCTCAGAGATTCGAAGGCCGAGGAAGTGGAGAGGTCAGAGACCCAGAAAGAGAAAGAAGAGAGCGCTCAGAAGCCTTGGGCTCAGAGAGGCTGAAATCCAGAGACCTTGAGCTTGGGGAAGAGAGAGACAGAGACAGCAAGAGGCAGACAGAGACAGAAGAGAGACAGACAGACCCTGAGAAGGAGAGAGCGCAGGGGCAAGCCGGAGGTGGGGGTTTCCCTGATAAAGACTGGGAGTCTAGCCAGGCCAGGGGCTGGAGGAGGCGGGAGGGGGCGTCCCGGGCCGGGGTCCCCAGAGCAGCGGGCGGGCGCAGAGGAGCAGAGCCAGGTCCTGCAGCCGCCGCGGAGCTGGGAGCCGGGCCAACCCCCCTCCCCGCCGTGATGTCAGCGGGGCCACTCTTAAAGGGGCAGGCCGCCCGCCGAGGGTCGAAGCAGGGGCTGGGGCCTGCGGGCATAGAATGGGGGGTACAGCAGCGATGATACGGGAGACAGAGGCAGCCTCAGCATCCAGTTGGACTGGAGGCCGGAAACCCAGGAGCGTGCAGACCAGAAAGGATGCCAGGCCCTCAAGGGGGCCTGCGAAGTTCTGGGGCTCAACCCCTCCAAACATACAGACAGGCACACCACTCTGCTTGCCTGCCCCGTCCAGGGACTACATTCCCCATCAGTCCTGGCGGCCAGGGGCTGCATATGGGGGGAAGGGTCTGTCGCGGTATGTGCTGGGAAATGTAGTCCATATAGACTGGCCCCTCGACTCCCCTCTCTCCCCCCATTTGCAAGTGGGTCAGGGGAGGAGACAGGCCAGAGGACACTTCTACCTGCCTTCTGACTCACTGGCCCACTGATTGCTGGGCTCCAAGGTTCTGCTTGTTTTGATTTCTCGGTTGTAAGTTCTCTTTCTCTAATCAAGCCTTCAGGTCTCTATCTAGGAGGCCAGCCTTTCATGTGTTCTCCCAGGATCTCCCAGTGTCTGGACCTTGGTATGGTGTGTGTGTGTGTGTGTGTTTTCACACATGTGTGCGCACACACACCCTTGTATGTTGCTCTGGATAGATGTATGCATGCTGTGTCTCCGTGCAGGGGATCTCTACCATACACTTTGAATGGTCTAGCTATACATTTCTCATTGTGTAAGTGTCCACTTTGGTCCTCTCTAGAGCAGGATCGCTCCCTTTTTCTGTGTCCAATCTCTCAGTAGTCTTTTCTCTTCCCTCTCTCATGCTATGGGTATCTTCTCTTTTGGGGGGAGGATCTCTGCTTTCTCTCTCTGCGCCCCCCCCAGCCTGTTTTTTTCTATATACAGTCATTGTCCCACCTCCGCATCCCCTTCATTCTCCAAGCTTACAAGAAAACATCTAAACACTTCAGCATCAGCATCCCAAATTTATTCTCCAGCAGCTGTGTCTGGGTGGGAGAGGCTAAGGGAAGAGGAGGGGGAAGAGGGGGAGGAGGGGAGAGAGTCCCAGTGGCAGGCACTGGGCAGGGGGGGTGAGAGGTTCCCAGTAAAACTGGAGCCATGCATGGGCTGGTAAGCTGTGATGGGTTGGGCATGGGGGAGTCTAGAACAAAAGCTGAATCCTCCATACATCCCAGGAATACCTGAGTGTGGTAGGGAGGTGGCCTGGAGAATGGGGGCACAGCCTCCCTCTTACTCTACAACTGGGGCGGAAGTGGGAGGGGCCTCAGAGGAGGGGGTGGATCTAATCCGAGTCTGGAGCAGGGAAGCCCAAGAGACTTCTGCCCCAGGGTGGGATGGGAGAAAGAGGCATTGAACTACCAAGATGGAGTTTAGAACCCCATGGAGTTGGAATGGTAGTCATGGTTCTGGAAGCCAGTGGAGGAGCATCCAGAACGCTGGGGTGGGGGACAATATAGGGCTCAGCACAGCAGAATCTAGAACCCAGGAAGGCTCTAGAGACTCCATGGAGTTTGGAATTCCAGGAATGCTTGAGAGGAGCATCTAGAACCCATGGGGGGCAGAGGCCAGAATGCTGGGGGCAGTGTCTAGAATGGGGAAGGGGGCGGAGAGGTGGAGGCTACGACTGGCGAGCAGAGGGGGCACTGGGGACACCTAGCGGCAGCAGGTGAGATTACATGACGGGCACAGGCACCGGGCTGGTGGGGCTGCGGGCGTCCGGGTGTACGAAGTCTGGGTTGACGTAGGTGAAGCCCTGGAAATCCGCCTGGTCAATACTGGCCAGGACCAGGCGGTCTGGCGGGGTCAGCGCTGGCGCCGCCCGAGTGAAGAACTTGTCGAAGTTCTCACCGCTGCGGCCACACTGTGGGAAAGTAGGAAAGCAAAGGCAAGCTCCACCAGCTCCTTGGGGGCCTGTTCCCCGTACCCCATTCCTGATTCCTCCAGTCTATACACGCCCTGCAGGACCTCTGCACCTCCCTACAGGGGTGTCTCCGCAGAGGGATCCCACCGCCCCATAAGGGCACTGTTCCTCAGGAGCGTCCCCTCCCCCACCCAGAACAAGGCTTGCGCTCCGGCTCCAGGAGACTGACCGGGCGTGGCCTGAACGGAGGCGCGATCTCCAACCGCTCCAGCCGCTCCCAGTCAATCCAGCGGAAAAAGCCGTGCGCCCGGATGGTGGGCTCCCCGTCAGGCCCGGAGCCTAGGCGCTTCCCTGGGTGCTTGGTCAAGAACTGTCGGAAACAGAAAGAGAGGACAGACAGAGTCCAAGGAAGGCCCAGAGAGTGAGGAGAAAGACGACCACCGAGGAACAAAGAGACACAGGCACGGCAATCCAGGGGGAGAGCAGCACGGGGGACAGAAACGGGGAGGAGAGAGAAAGAGGAAGAGGGAGGCCAAGAGTGGAGTGGGATAGAGACGGGAAGAGATGCAATGCGGACCCAGAGGCCAGGGGACGGTCAGAAAAGCAGGGAAAAAATCAGGGGTGAGGGGCAGGACCCAGAAAGAGAGGAGTGGACACATGGGGCAAATCCCAGAGCAGGAGAGGGGAAGGGAGGAGACCAGAGGGAAGGAGGAACAGCGATTCAGAGGGAGGGATGTGGAGAGGCAGAGGGCAGAGGCCCAGAGCAGGCGGGACAAGAGATCCCAGTGTGTTTTTATGAGACTAGGAGGAGAGCAGCAGGGACCCAGAGAGAGAGGCACAAATTCAAAGTGTGGACAGAGGTACCCGAGGAAACACCGAGGAACAACAGAGACACAAGGCCCATCATATGCAGATGGAGGCAGAGAGGTGAGACAGAAACCTAGAGAGGCGTGCGTTCAGAGGGATGGGGAGACAGCCAGAAGCAGAAGTGTGCTAGCACTTCTTGAAGACCCCGCGGGTCAGGCACCTTCTGCAAGAGGAGACTGAGGGTCACAGTTCTGGTGACTTACTAAGAGCCCACCAGACACAAAAGCTGCAGGAGTTCAGTCTACCTGACCCACCAGGTTCTGGAGACACAGGCTCTGGTCTTTCAGCACTTCCTGCAGTGAGCCAGGGGGTGGGGCGCCAAATAGGATAGGGTGGAGGCCACCTCCCTTGGGTGGCAGCAGAGCAACACACTGTGATTCTAACAGAACCTGTGCATTCCATGATTTCCCAGAAGGTGGAGGTAAAGGCATTTGAGGAATGGGAGTCTTTTTACAGAGAGAGCACAAGGGGGGCAGGGCTGGTGAGGCTGGAGAAGCTGAGAGTTGGGGTCCTCACCCCCTTGCAGATGGCCACAGCCTCCCGGGAAAGTGACTTGGGGTAGGTGACTGTTTGCTCCATGATGGCCTGAAACAGCTCCTCCTCATCTTCCCCATCGAAGGGTGGCTATGGACGTGAGGAAAAGAAGTCAGAGACTTTCCAAACTACTTTTTCAAACCTTAACACCCTCATAACCTGCCACGAACCCGACCAACCAGTGACACTGCCATCCACTGCCACCAACAGCTTCCCAGGAAGAGTAGACCAAACTACCAAAGTTTCATCTCTCTGCAGTTTGCATGCGTGTGTGTGTGTGTGTGTCTCACATGCCTCAGCCCAATGCTTCTCTCCACTGTCTGGCTCTATTTACCTGATATGTCAATCAACAGGGTGTTAAATAGGCAATATGCCATTTAAATAGAGGAGAGGAATACCACAGGACAGACTAGATGCACTCTCCTGCTGAATGCACAGTTCTGGGGCAGGAAGGCAACACCAAGGTGAGGGGTCTGACTTTGGAGTCTAGGTGGTCTGTGTAGACAACCTGGTGGGGGGCATGTATTTGGGTAGGGGAAAATGGCACTTTATCTCTTCAAGCTGCTAGCTGATTGTTCACATTCTCTCCAACTGTGAATGTCAGCAATGCTCTGCAATAGCAATACCTACAACTTCATCACCAACAGACATCACAGTGTTCTATCATGAGAGGCGCAGATACTTCAGAGTGTCAGTTACCAGTCATTCCCACCTCAATATTACTGTAAGATCTTCTTAAAACTCTGTTACCATTAGAGCCTACTACTTAATGGATTGATAAGAGCAGCATATGTTCATACCCCCATTTTAATAGACCACTGTATATATTTAAATTAATTTAGTTATATTTAAATTAATTTAGTCGTTAGATTCAATTAAATACCAAAAAGTTTTGAAATCTATGTGACTGACTTTGTCATTCTATCATTTTATTTTGTGTACATGAAAACAATATTTTGAGAAGGAGCTCGCAGGCCTCACCAGGCTAGTGGGGTCCAGGGCAGCAAAAAGTGAGGTGGCTAGGAAGCCCGGACGACGGTTAAGATAATGCTTCAGGACCCGGGACAGTGCTGCCCGGGCTCATCCTTTGCCTGGCTGGTGGCACCTTAGACTTTTGACCTCCCTTCTACCCTGCTTCTCCCAGATAAAGGCCACACAAACGCGCGCACCTCTGTGTTGCCTCTAGCAAAGCAAGCATCTCCCATCTTCCCTTACCTGTCCTGCCAGCATCTCATATAGCAGAACCCCGAAGGACCACCAGTCGACAGACTTCCCGTAGGGCTGGTAGGCAATGATCTGGAGGGAGGCCCAAAGCAAAGGAATCACGATTTTTCTTTAAGAAGCCCAGGATTCCCCTGGCCCCACTCCCGGGATCCCTACCCACTGCAAGTGCTTCTAGCACAAATTCTTCCCACTCTGAATATTTTGGCTAGAGCTCCACCCTTTGGAAAATTCATGAAACAAACTTCATCTATTTAGAACATTCCTTTGCTCTCAAACAGAAAGACCACCTAAAGGCCAAGGTACAAGTTCCACCCATCTAGAACATTTGGGTAGCTGAACTTTGCTTTTGAATGTCAAATATAGGGGGCTGAATTTCAGAGTCTAGAGAACACATTCATCTAAGGGATTATTTAAAAAATAGATGCTCCTGTTCTGAAGAATTCTGGCCTCAATGAGCCAGAGTGGCCCTCAGGAATATGTATGTCTCTAATGTTCCACAGGTGATTCTGTTACCAGCCAGCTTTTGTGACCACTGACATTATTTGGGCATTAGCATTGATCAGATGAAAAGATCAAGGAACAGCAACTCCAACACAACCTCCTCCGCAACTTAGGGAAGTTAGGACACACAGCACCCATCTGGATGCACATCCAGAACATGAGCTCCAGCCCCTTCACAAAGCCAGGGCGATTCTCTGCCCACTGAGAGTACTCAAGGAAGTACAGCTGCCCCAGGGTCTGGCCCTTCCATCTGGGAGTGGCAGAAGGGCGGTCCACTGAGATCAAAGAGCCATGACCCCGGGGTTCAATCCCCAGCAGCTCAGAAACAAAACAAAACAAATCCATGTGCAAAATGCACCAAAGAGCTTTCCTCCAATGAATATGGAGGGCAGGCCCCGCCCAGCTGGAGTACAGGAGGGGACAGCCTCAGCGCATGTATAGTATTCTTAGGGGACAGGCCCCTGCCCACACAAAGTACCCTAGAAATAGTCTCCACCCCCTTAGGATGATCCAGGCCCTACTCACTCAGCATTCCTACCAGCTGGTGCCACTGCCTTCCAACATCCACCCACTGGTCCTGCTCACGCTGCCTATTTAGAGACCCAGATCCCCCACTTAGAGTGCTCAGCCAGTAGGCCTCTCCATGCAGATTCTGAGGGGAGCCCTGGTTCCAACTCCCACAGGGACCCTGAGCACCACCCTCTGTGAATACTACACAGCCACATCCACCAAGGGATGCCAGAATGTGCCCAGAGCAGCACCTTCAACCCTAAGGTTACCTCGGGGGCTATGTAGTCCGGGGTCCCACAGAAGGTGCGGGTTGTGGTCCCAGGGAAGACGTTCTCCTTACACATGCCAAAGTCAGTGATTTTGATGTGTCCTTCAGCATCCAGCATTACGTTGTCCAGTTTCAGGTCCCTGGAGGATAGGGGTGCAGAGGAGGAATTGGGGGAAGGGCTCGGTTCAGCAGGCTGCAGTCCTAATCCCTTCCCCTCTCAGGCCAGACTTCCCTCCAGGGGGAGTCCCGGGGCTGACCTGTAGATGATGCCCTGGTTGTGAAGGAAGAAGAGGCCAATGGCGATTTCAGCTGCGTAGAACCTGCAAAAGCCGGTGCCAAGTTGGAAGGTCAATGGGCCTGGCCCCTTCCACCTCCCCTCCCTTCTTTCTTAGCTGAGACTCACGCTGCATGGGGCTCCTTAAACTTGCCCAACTGCTGAATGTGGTACATCAAGTCACCCCCGGTGACGTACTCCATCACAAAATACAGGCGGTCCTGGAGAGGAGGGGGCAGGGCTTAGAGGCAGACACTCATCTGGGGTAGGAAAAGCCCTTCGTTGCCCACTCAGGGCAAATGTGGAGGGCTCTGCATCCAACCAGCCACAACCCAGAGCAACTGGCCACCCCAACACAAAGGGCCCTGAGTTTCTAACCCAGCCTCCTCAAAGTCTGGATGGCCCAGTCCTCGCTCCTTACACCCATCAGGAGATCTGACCCCAGCTGTCTCAGCATTGAATACTAAGGCTCACACACTGGACTACAGGGACACCAAAACCTCTTTCCACGTCCGGCCACCCACACGTGTAATTCTGGCTACCTATGACCAAAGGTGGTCAGGCTTCACTTGTACTTATGAGTTTTTAATCCAGGAAATTGGTCACACCTCCCCAAACCCTGAAGGTCAAACTCCTCGCCCTATGTGTGAGCCATAGTCTCAGAGAATTTCCCCTTTCTGACCTATCCTCCATTCAGAATTCAGAAATGATGACCTTATTATTTGAGCCGCATTCCGAACACATCTACTCCTGTGCTCAAAGATCCAGAGAGCGGGCTGCACATACTCAGAACCAAGCTTGCCAGTGGCACTGGCATCGTGGCCACGCCCACTCTGTATCCCATCCCCTGGCCACTCCCCAGAGTGCTATCCGTCCTGAGCAAGCTCAGGAGTCCATCGACTGGCCACGCCCATTCAAGAGTGCGCAAGGTTCCTCTGCCTTGCCCTAAACTCAGAATCCCAAAGCAGACACCAAAATCCATCCAGAGGGGGAGAGGCAAGGTCGCTGGGCCAGCCTCTGTCCCCTCCCTCCTCACCGGGGTCTGGAAGGTGGAGTGGAGCTGGGTGAGGAAGTGGGGCCGGCCACCAGGGCCTCGGCCCCCCAGTGCCAGCACGCGTTTCTCCACCAGAGTACAGTCCACATCGTCGTCCTGGACGATCACATCCTTTTTCAGGATCTTTATGGCATAGAGCTCATCAGAGCCTCTGCGCTCTGCTAGCATCACCTATGGACAGAGATCCAAACAGGACAGTCCATGTGGGGAAATCAGGGGTGCAGGACCTTGCCCCATCTTCTTGCAGGGACAGAGAATAGGGTCCCAGTTACCTTGCCCTCTCCTAAGCGGTTAGGTGCCCTTATTTTGCTCCCATCCCCTCAAGGAAGTCTACACCTTTATACCTCTTCCCTCCAGGAACCCAAGCAGCCCAACCCAAATCAACTTGGGAACATGGAGCCCAGCCTCTCCACACCCTTGCTTTTCTAAAAAAGAAAAGCAAAATCCAGCCTCCCCACAGATATCCTCCCCTTCCCCTAGAACCCCAGAAATCCAACCTTCCCAAAACTGCCTTTTCCTAGAACCATGAGGAAGCTGAAGTCGGAGATGTGCAGGCGTCCTGGGCCGGTCCCGAAGAAGCAGCGTTTGGAGTCTGTGGGACTAGGGGACGGGGAGGGGATGGGAGAGGAAGAGGGGCCCATCCGCACTCTCTGTGAGAAAGGGGAGAATGAGGTCCAGAGGTAGTCAAGCCCCAGACAAGGATAAGAAGATGCCCCCAAGGGAGGCAATGTCCAGAATGAGAGGGGTGGGGCGAGACAGGAGAGGAAAAGGTGGCACTCCTCCCACCCTGCGCGTGGCTTAGGAGCGCTCTCTGACTCCCCCATATCCTGAAGAACTATGCCTAACACTTATGCCACCCCTGGAAAACCTTGCTATCATCCCCATTTTGCAGAAGAAACCAACCAGAAGGGGTTAAGTACTCTACCCCAAGTCAGAGAGGGTGTGCACCCAGCAGCAGTCAGACCGTGCCTTCCTCTCTGCAGCCTTGCTGCTCTCAGCCTGAGCCTGAATGCCCTAGAGGGTTTGGCAAAACCAGTCAAGGGGTCCCACTCCCCGAGAATCTGCATTTCCAACACGTCCCGTGCCTTGCCTGCTGCTGGCCTGGAGACTACCTGCCAGGCCTGCTGCACCTCTTCCGGCCTGGACCTCCAGGAGGGTCCCCTGAGTGAACGGCTGCTTCGGCTTCCCACACCGTCCCTGTCCGTTGCCTGCTGCTCTTTCTAATGTGCTTCTCTGCTCGGCAGGCAAAGGACCAATTTAAAAATAAATAAACCAGGTCATGTCTCCTCTGTGCTTCCAACCTTCTAACGGCTTCTCCCTGCATTTGATTTCGTTCCATGTGGCTTCACGGATCCTGCGTGTGGCCTGCCTCCCTCCTCCTCCGTGTCCAGCCTCCCTGGCCTCAGATGCAGTCCTTCCTCCCACTGCAGGATGCCCTGCTCCCCTTCCCTCCTGGTTCTCTCTTAAGCATCCTCTGGACCTTGGCTCAAGCCTTTGGCGGCTTCTGCAGAGTGCTTGAACGGGGTCAGTTGCCTCTCATGGCCTCTGCTACTGTGGACAGCTCCTTCATAGCCCCTAGTCACTTACCTCGATCTAAGTGCCTATCTACTCACACCCCAAGGGCCAGCTCCCTGCCACAGGGGTCTTGTTCTCCAAGATGCAGTGACAGTGCCTGGGGCGTAGTTGGAGCTCAGTAAATATTTACTGCTGTGTAGTCTGGTGGTGAAGAGCAGTCGGACCTCCTGGTTTCAGACCCTGCCACTGCTGGGAAATCTCCATGACCTCCCTAGGATGCTGGGGTAATAGGAGTGACAGGCGGAGCAGCTGGGACATGTGCAAAGCCCCCAGAAGGTGCCTAGAATGTGACAGGGGCTGCGACAGGGGCTGCTGTGTTGGCCATGGCTGCGATGCCCACAGGACCCCCCATAGGGGCTGCCACCTGTGGTAACATTAATTGGTAACATTAGTCTGTGCCTATCACCGAGTGGCAAAGGACACCACAGGCACATCTGCCTACCGGTGGTATTCATGGACTACAGAATTCATAGAATCCAAAGGTAGAGCTCAAAGGAGACTGAACACACTACCACATGCGTGCGTTTCCTTTTGCTTTGTGTTCCTAATTTCTAATTTCCAAAGGAACCTATTAACCCCCCACAAGGCTGAGAGAGCAAGATTAGATCACAGGCTCTAGATTTGGGTACTCCAGGACATGCCACCCCAAGCCACACCTCCCTCCACTGTCACTCACGACCTCTGTACTTCAGGCACATGCCATTTCCAACTTCCTGCCACCGGGCCTCTGCCCACTATGTGCCAGGTGTCTGCAGACCAACGCTTCTCAGCTAAACGCACAGGCAGATGTTATGCATGCCCGCCATGCAGCTGCTGCCGGACTCTGGCCAAAGGCTCTGCCTCTCTGGTCTGAATTTCCTCCCTCTGTCTGCCCTTCAGGACAGCCAGTGCTCAGATTTCACTATGCAAAAGACCTAGGGGAGAATTTGCTTAGAACGCAGATAGTCTCACTTAGTGGGTCTGCAAAGAGGTGGGAAACACACTTTTTGAAGCAAATGCTCTTCTATCTCTGATCAGGTGACCACAAACACTACCAGAGCCCGGTGGGCGCTGCTCCAGGAGTCCAGGACGGACTACCTGTGCTGCTGCTGTCGCATCTCCCCCGCGGCCGTGGCCCCCTCCCTGGGTAACCACCTGACAGCCCCTCTGTCCTCGTGATCTGTGCAGAGGGCTCTGAGATCGTTTCCTGCAGCAGTCTGGGCAGCGAGAAGCTTCCCCAGCATTGCCCCCTCCTCATGTGGCACACAGGTCTGGCGAGAGGGTACTGAGCCGATGAAGGCCCCGGGAGCCAGAGGCTGAGTGCACTTCCGGTTCCTCCTGCCCAGGTCGACAGCAGCCTTCTTCCCGCTTCCGCCTTAGCCTTCCTGGCCTACGCTCCACACAAAGCAGTCACCTTGTTGAACCTCCCTCAGCTCAGGCCAGCCCCCTGCTCAGCTGCTCCCGGCCTCCCCCTCACTCAGGGTGATCCTCCAGGGATGACCCTTCCTCTGCTCCAGCCTCACTGTCCAGGCATCCTGACCTGCTCTGGCCTCAGAACCCGTGCATGTGCCCTTCCCGCTGCCTGGGAGGCCCTTCTCCCAGGGATCCTTGAGGCTCACTGTCTCTCACCGCCTCTTGGTCTTTGCCTGACAGCCACTTTCCCGGTGAAGCCCTTTGCCTGCTGAGATTACAATCACTGAACCCCTCCAGCAGACTTCCCTGTCCTCCCTAATGCTCATGTTCCTTCTTTCCACTCGTCACTTGTCACCTTTTACACAGGATCACATACTTATTTATTTTGTTTCATGTCGTCTACCAAGTGTAAGCCCCAGGAGGGGAGGATTTTTTCTGTCTTGTCCCCTACTACAAAGATCCCAGTGACCAGAACCAGGCTTTGCACACGGAGATGTTCCACAAAGTGTTCTTTGAAAGAGGAGCTGGGGAGAGAGCCTGCCTGCCTCCCTCCAGGCTCTGGGGAGCTGTCCCCACTCTCCCAGCCTGTCCCCACTCCCCAGTGCCTGAACCATCTCCATTTTCAAACACAGGTCCCTTGCCTTGACCGTCTCAGGCTGCCTCCTCTTCAGAGGAACAGCATGCTTCTAACCCAGGACGAGGCCCGGCTACTGCCATGCCTCAGGACTACTGCTCTGGGGCTGGGTGAGCAAAGGGAGCAGGGAGAGCCCCAGCCATGACAGATGGAAAACCTGACGGCCAGTTCAGATATCACTGCCTCAGGGAAGCCCGCCTGGCCACCTACCCTCTGGCTGGCTCTTGGCTTCTTCCAGGCCTCTGCAGTACCCCTGCCACCTCTAATTCAGCAGACCTTCCTTTGTTTAAGTATCTGTGACAGGTCTCTGCCTCGGGGCACTCGGATTATCCAGCACTCACTGGATGTACCTGGCACAGAGTGTGTGCTCAACCTCCTGTGTAGAACTGAAGGGAGAGATGGGGGAGCCAGGGACAGGTGGAGAGGGAGAGGAGCAGCAGGCCTCATCAGAGCCCAGCTGTACTCACCTCATACAACTCCAAGGGGTAGTTACAGGCCTGGGGGAGAAGAAAGCAGAGTCAGGACCCCAAGAGAGCAGGGGACTGCCCAAGACTGGGGGCCAGGGCCCCTGATACCCATAAGTCGTGGGGATGAAGAACTACAATTTCCATCAGGCTCTGGGGCTAGAGCCCCCAGAAGGGCAGAGGAAGGAGCTCCCAGAGTCTTCTGGGAATTGTAGACCCAGGACCAGAGGGCAACCAGTGGGCAGAGGGCAAGGCCAGCTCTGAACTGGGGGCGGCTGGGCTGTGCTCCCCTGGGGAAGCCGTCCAGGTACCTCAAACTTCTGGAGGAGGCTGCAGTTGTCAGCATCGGCCACCGGTACATTGTAATACTCGCCCTCCTCCTGGTTCAGTAACTTGTACCTGACACACAGACGGAGACCAGGGCCGGGCAGGGGCAGGGGAAGCAGGGCACCCAAGGGAGAGGCAGAGACAACCAAAGGGAGGAAAGAGACACAGAGAGACAGACACAGAGATGGAGAGAAAGAGTGAGATAAGGAGGGGGAGAGGGAGGGTCAGGGAGAGGGGAAAGAGAAGAGGAGGAGGAGGAGGAGGGGGAAGGAGGAGGAGCGAGGAGGGGAGAGAGGAGGGAAAAGAGGAGGAGGAGGGAGAGTGCTTCCAGGCAGAAGGGATGACGGTGGTCTTGAGGAGAGACCACACATGGATGGAGAACGTGAGAGGAGTCGGCTCCAGCCCCAGCCCCCTGCTCACCAGCCATCCACGGGGGCCTTCAGCAGTTCCGAGACACCAAAGGACATGGCCCCCATGAAGTCATTGCGGGAAGTCCGGTCCCAGTCCCACACCTCCACACTCAGCCTGCGCTCTACATCCCCCGGCTTCAGGTTGCTGCAGCAGGACAGGGGCAGGCTGAGGGCAGCTGTTCCTTGCCCTGCAGCCACCTCTGCCCTCCAGAAGGGAGTCTCTCTTCACCCTGGCTGGTGGGCCCAAGGAAACCTCCAGGGCTTGCAGTAGCCCCCTCCCTCCCGGCCTCTAGGCCCTTGGGCAGCCCTGTCTCCTGCTCTGTCCCCAGTCCTGTCCTGTCTTCCTGGCTGCTCCCGGTGCCCTGCCCCTCCCTGCCCTCCCTGTCCTGTCTCTCTTGGGCTCAGGCCTCTCCTGACACCTCTCTCTCTCCCGGGTCAGGTCTCTGTGCCTCTCTCTGGTCTGTTCCTCCTAGTGACTGCCTCTGCCTGTCCCTCTCTCCTCCAGACTCTTTCTGGATCTCCTCTTCTCTCTAGTCTGCCTCTTTCTCCACCCCCTCCCCACCTATCCTGACCACCTCTGAGTATCTGTGAGTCTATCTGCCTGTCCCCTGAGCTCGAGGGTCATCTCTGTCCTGCCTCTCCTCTCACCACTGTCTCACTCTAAACTGGAGGGCTTTCTCTCAGCTTCTGTATCTCCATCCCTCTCCCTCAGTCATTCCATTCCTCTATGCTACTACCTTCTTTTGGTCCTTTTTGGGAGAGTCTCTCTATCCTAATACCTCCCCTCAGCTCTCTGGGGTTTTCTGGGCCACCAGGACCCTTAGATCCTCTTCTGTCAGTCATCATAGCCTCCCCAGCACCCCAGCTCACAATACAAAGGTCTCATTCCACACAGGGTTTAGTGTGGCTTTCACTGTCCGGGTCTTCTGTTTTGTCAGGTTCCGAGGGTCTGGGATGAGCTTCAATTTCACATAAGGATCAGACAGACCGTTGGGGTCCATAGGAATGAGGTTACGGGCCTCACCAACTGAAGCACAAAAGAGGGGGTGGTCACTTGAGTTAGAGGCCCAGGAAGAGGCTCCTAGCCCTCTTCAGTCCATTCAAGAACTCCAAGCTCTGACTTTTTCTCATGTCTGCTCACCTCTCCAGGACCGGAAGACCAAGCATAAGGCTCTTCCCCCAACCATTCACCCAGAAACCAGACCCTTGATCCTCTTTGGGAACCAGGTCCTCCCACATCCAGCCCTTTCAAGGATCCTGACCCCTAGAAGTTGCAAGAGCCAAGGCTGGAAGGAGGGCACGGTGGGTGGGCGTGGCATCAAGAGGGCGTGGCCTCGCTGTTGTGGGTGTAAGCCCCCAAGGTGGGGCTCTGTCACTCAGTCTCACATCTGGGAAGGGCGGGGCCTCACCAGTCACGTGGATCTCATCGGCTGTAGGGGCCCGGATTTCCAGCTGCAGGCGCCCTCGGCGCTCGGTGTGGTCCACCCCGCACAGCGAGGGCACGCTCCGCACACAGCGCCGGTGCACGTTCATCTCGCAGCCTGGCAGGACGAAACTGGAGCTAGTGCAAGCGCACCCCAGGTCCCACACTGCACCCAGCATTTCCCCAACCTAGACCCTGCGCTTTCAAGGGGGCCAGGCACTCACAGGAGCACTTCATGCCCTGGTGCACCAGTCCGTAGAGCAGCGACCCGCAGTGGTCGCAGAAGGTGGGGCTGCTGTAGCTGTGCAGGCGAAACTTGTGCTTGTTCCGGGGGTCCTGGCGGAGGAGAGTCGCTTAGGGGAGTGGAGAGAGCCCCGCGGCCTGGCAAGAGGAGGCTTTTATCTCCTTTCGCCTTGCTCTCTGCCTGCCTGCCGCTCCATCTGCTCACTTCGGGCTACAAATATTCACCAGGCACCTACTGTGCGCCCAGCACTGTTCTGGGTAACAGGATCTGGCATTGAACAAATCAAATAAACAGCTCCCTGCTACCTGGAGTTTACTTCCTAGTGGAGGAAGGCAGAGTATAAACATGGTAAATAAAATACATAGTGTGATGGACGGTAATAGATGCTCTGGAGGAAAAAAGGCAGTAGGGACGGGGACTGATACAAGTTGGGGGACTGGAATTTGAAACGGGGTGGTCGAAGGAGCCCTACTAACAAAATGGCAGCTGGGCAGAACATGAAGGAGGGGGCTTCTAACATCCTCCCACAAGTTGTTTTCTGAGAACTTTTGGGCCGCCCTGAACCCCAGGATTGTTTCCTGACAGCCTCAGTCAGTGTCTGCTCTCTGGGTGCTCTGCCTGCTCTGAGCCTCAAGTCGGGTAGGGGTTATCACCCCTCAGTATGGCAGGCACCCAGGAGACCAGGACGAACTGGCATGGAACACACAGCAGGACTCTGGGGGTTAGGTGTGCTCAATGACTGCTCTGACTGCAGGCACTGCCAGTCCTGCGTAGCCCCGAGTTTAAACAAGAGCTTGTGATTGTGCACAAGCCATTCCGTCTTGAGCCTCAGTGTCCTCCTCTCTAATGGAAATAAGCAATCCACAGCTTGAAGCAAGGCTAACTTTCCAGAGTCGTTTCCACAGGAATTTGGGACACCTGAGCAGCATCTCCTACCACCCTCCACCTTCTACCCCCAGGGCAATGTCTGGTTGTTAAATAACTTGATTTTTTCTTTTTCTAATAATTCATTGAAAGAATTATGATTGGGAAATAATTTAGAACGGTCTTGGCCTTTATTTTAGCAGGGTTTCTATTTTGAATATATATATTTGGGTAGGGGAAGAGTTGGCAGTGGCCATGATATCCTTCAAGGTTCTGGGCCTCTAACTCAAAGGGTTCTTGCCACCCTAAATAGGATGTCTGTGCCAGGGTGTGTGTGTTGGGGAGGGGATTCTCAGCAGGGTGCCTGACATAAGCTATCCACAGACAGAAGCTGTTATTCTCAAGGTGAAAGTCCTTGCTAAAAGGAGACAGCAGAGATCCTCCAATTAGGTAGATCCAGGTCTAAGTCTTGGATCTACCCATTACCTGGTTCTGGGCCTCCCCATGACAAGGCTTTTCAGGACTTAGGTTTCCCTATTGCAAAATGGGGGCCACGAGCCCACCCTGGAAAGGATCCATGAGGACCAAGTGAAATCATGCTTCCAAGCCCTTGGCATTTCTAAAGCCCTTGATCTGTGTTACTTACCACAAGATCAAAAGCAGTAAGAAGAAAAGAGAGAGGCACAGAGGGAAGATTCCCTCCTCACTGCTCCTCCTTCCTCTCTGATGATAGCACTTGCAGCAATGATAATAATAAATAAGATTCTGGTCCTGTGTTCCAGATACCATCCATGAGTGTTTGACTCACTGAAACCTCTAAGCAGTTCCTCAGTGGGCATGATTGCCACCCCCATCTTACAGATCAGTAACTTGAGATGGAAGCCCACAGAACCAGAGGTGGAAGGGCTGTGATCCCTGCAGGGCAGGCCAGGAGAGCGCTTCAGCTAACCTTACTGGCTGTCGAGATTCCTTCTACTCCACGTCCAGAGAACCTGTGTGTGCACACGTGAAGACGCCACAGACCAGAGCCAGTGCCGGTGAAGGTGGGCAGGCGACCAGAACACACAGGCGCTGGTAGACGGAGGCGCTCAACATGTGCTCTGTGAGGTCTTACCCCTACGGAAACCTCAACTTTCGTCACCTGACCAGCTGGCAGAGTATCTCCCGGGCGACCTTTCTCTCCTTGCTTTTCTTCTAATCACAAAGCAGTCACCCACCTGTGTCACACCCTGGACAAGTCAACCCACCTGGCTTCAGGGAACTGTCAACACAAGCCAGGGACATCTATCTAGATTTGTGCTGTCCCACTCAGTAGCCACTAACCACATGTAGCTCTTTAAGTTTAAATCAGTTGGAATGAAATGGATTGAGACTCCTGCCTGCAGGTGGAAGCAGACCTACTTCATCTGCTCACTAGCTGCACCTGGCAGTGCACACAGGACACTTCCACCATCAAAGAGCTCTACTAGCCAGGGCCAGATCGCCAGCCCCATTCTACAGAAGAGGAAACTGAGGCTCAGAGAGAAAGTGGAGAGGCTAGGAGAGGCACCCAGAGTTGACTGTTCTTGTCAGCCTTTGATAGGTAGAGGGACAGGGTGGGGAGGCCGTGTGGACTTGAGTGTGTGTGCATGTGTGGGTGTGTGCCGCAGGGTCTCCGGGCCACCCTCTCTCAGCATCACTAAAGGTCCAGGATCCACCATGTCCTATTTTAGCCTCTCTCAGGTATCTGCGTGTCTGCCTCTGATTCTCAGCCTGTATCCAGACCCTCTCTTCCCCTCTGTTGCTTTCTGTTCCATTTCTCTTTCTTTTTCTGTATCAGTCTCTTCTCTTGTGTCTCCTTGTCTGCATCTCTGTCCCTTTTTCTGTCTTATCTTCAAGGTATCGGTGTCCACATTGATCTCTCTGTTCCTCAGGCCTCATTTTCTTAAATCCCTCTGCCTCTGGATCGTAGCCTGCCCCTCCAGTGCTGGTCTTCTGTCTCCTCACTCCTACCTCCTCTCTGTCCCCCACCTGTGTCCCTAGCCTGTCCCAGGCCCCCTCGCATTCCCCCTTTCCAGGCCAAGGGCAAAGAATCTGGGCCAGACTAGCTCCCCCTATCTCTTCAGCCCCCCTCCCCTCCCAGCCTTAAAAATAGCAGGAGAAATTGGGACGGACGCCGAGGGGGTGAGGGTGGGGGCGCGGCTCGAGGAGGAAGAACCAGGTGTCCGGACACTCACATCCGTCTGGGGGCCCTTCCCAGCGCCTGGACACTCGAAGGTCACAAATTCGTGGCATCGTCGATGAACCACAAAGCTGCAGACTGAAGGTGAGAATCATAGAGACAGAGGCAGGGAGAGATGGGCAGATCCAGAGAGACCCCAGCAGCCACACAATCGGAAAGAGACACACATTCTGAGAGACAACCAGAGAGGGTTCCAACATGCAGAGTCCAACGGGGAGGGGGGTGGTGGCAAGAATTCTGGCAAGAATTCTCAGAAATGCAGAGAATCATAGACACGGAGCACAGAGCCTCAGTGCGCAAACACAGCTCAAGGGAGACAGACAGGGAGAAAGCAAATAGGACTCCATGGACAAACAGACCCCAGCCTACAGATGGAGATAAGAAAGCCAGGAGAGAGGCAGACAGATTTGAGGAGAAAACACAGATATATCCTCAGACAGGCAGAGTAGCAACTTGGGCAGAAGTGAGTCTGGGGGCGCTGCTCCGGCCCGCCTCCCACCCTGACTCACTCTGTTCTGAGCAGTGGCAGCTGGTGCTTTAGGACTCGCCCCCCTCTCCGCCCCCCAGAACTGCCGGTGGCTGGGCCCCCACCCGCCCATCCTTGACCCCACCCGGCCTGCCCCTGCCTAGGATGGCGTTGTCATGGTGATGGCCGCTTGGGTGGGGGGGCTCTGACTTTGCATCTCCAGCCCCTTCCCCCTTCAGCTCCCCTTTTCCAAATCTCCCTGTTCCCATGGCAACAGATTCTCCAAATATCTGTCCCCACCTGGAGCCGGCCGAGGGAGGGGCCCCCAGCACCACCTCCGCGGTGGCCCTGCCATTAGAGCTCCCTCCCCACCACAGGCTGTGTCTCTGCCACACCCCCCGCCCCGGGCTCCCCCGCGCCTCTCTGGGGACCAGAGAACACGTGTGTCAGCAGCCTCAGCTGTGAAGCCCCAGCCTCCACCCTCAGGGGTCCCAGCAGTCCAGGTCCCAGGTCTTACCTTGACACTGCAGACCCTGCTTTCCAATTCCCCTGGAAGAGCAAGGGTCTGAGGTCAGTGCAGGGAAGGGTGCCTGGACCCTCCCTCCTCTGAGAGCCTAGGAGGTCGGAGGTCTTGGCCTCTGACCTTTGGTTCTGGGCCCAAGTAGCTGAGCCCCAGCTACCTCCCCTTTCTAGAAGCCAGAGATTCTGGACTCCAGCCCCTCCTCCGTCAGACCCTGGATTCCAAAGCCGGGCCCCTCTTCCCTCAGACCCAGGGGCCCAGATCCCAGGCTCCCACCATGCTAGAACCCAGGAGTCGGGGCTGCAGCCCCTCTCTGCTCCTCGCTCCGAGGACTGTGTGACACGAGTCTGCACCTCCAGTCCCTTCCTCTCTCAGGCCCCCAGCCCCTTCCCTCACCAGATGAAGTCGGTACAGTGGCTGCAGAAGGTTGGCTGCTTGAAGAAGCGAGCGGTGAACTTGTGGCTCTTGACTTCGTGGACAACCTTCTGCCTCAGGGCCCCCTTTCTGCAAAACAGGGGTCGGGGTCCCCCCTCTGAATCGCCTCCGCCGGGGCCCAGACCCGCCATGGCCCCAGGACGGCAGCAGGGACCAGGATCCTGCCTTTCTGGGGAAACAGGTGGACCCGAGAGGAGCGGGGACGCGGGAGATTCCGAGGTGGGAAGGAGAGGGGCGAGGCACCTCCAGGTGCCAGCGCCGGGCAGGGAGCGGCGCCCCGCCGGCCCCGCCTGGGGCAGCGGGCGGGTGCGGGCGAGCAGAGCAGGGGCGCAGCGGAGCCGGAGGCACGGGCGGCGGCGGGAGCTCGGGCTCGGCACCTGCTGAAATGTGGGAGCCCCGGGTGGGGGGAGGCGTTGCCATGGCGACCGAGGGGCGGGGTTTCTGCTTAAAGGCGCCCCCCTCCCAGAGACACCGGTCGAAGGCCCTCCCTCTCCCTTACACGTGCACACACCCACTCCGCGAGTTGGCTGCGGGAGGGCATCCTCTGAGCCTTGTCCCCCCTCAATCTGTTATCCTGCTCAGCTCCCTCTTTCTCCTCCCAGTTGCCTTAGTGGGTCCTGTTCGCCCTCTGGTCTCCGCTAGGGTCTCCGTCTTTCTGACGGTGTCACTCTGCGTCAATCAACAAACTTTCTGCTTAGTGCTGAGAATCCAACGGTGAACCGAGAGATTTGGTGTTTCACTTTCCCCGATGCTCCTGGAGTCTCATTTTCCCCTACTCCCGATCTCTGAATAAAAAAATTCCATACGTCTCTCTCTGGAAGCGTCTCTTCCTCTTGACTTTGTCCTCTCCCTCTATTCGTGGAGATTCATACTCTCATTTTCTCTCTCTCTCCCTCTACCCCTCCCCCACCCCCATCTCCCTGGATCTGTTTTCCTTTCCCGTGCCAGAGAATGTCTGTTTCTATTTCTCGCTTTCCTTTGCTGTGTGTCTCCATCAATGCCTGTCACCCTCTCTGGATCTTGGTGTTAGGAGGATCAATCTCTGCCCTCTGACTGTTCTTGCGGCTCTTCTCTCTCCCACATCCCTGTCTATACATGCTTGTCTCTGTTTCTCTTTATGGCTAATCTGTTTGTGCTTGCCTCTTTCTCCTGAATCTCTGGTTTAATATGTTTCTCTTTGCCTGTCCCTCTCTGGCTCTGTCAATCTCTCTGTCGCTAGGGAAAAGCTCTGAATATTTGCATCCGTCTCTCCCTCCCTGTGTCTCTTTGTGATTCAGTGTCTCTCCATCTAATCTTCTCCGTCTCTGTACCTTGCCCTCTGATCCACTATTTGCCCCCTGGCCCTGTGACTCTGTTTCTGGGGGTCCCTCCTTCTGTATCTCCCTGGGAATCAATGTCCTGGAGGTTGCTTCCCCATGTCTCTGGCTCTGGGAATCTCTGATCTCTGGGGGTAGGTCCTCTCCACCTGTGTCTCCCTGAGTGATTCCATCTCTGGGGTTCTCCTCCCATGTCTCCCTGGGACTATTCATCTCTGGGGGTCGCCCCGACCCCGGGACTCTCAGTCTCTGGGCGTCGCTCCCCGAGTCTCCCTGGGAGTCTGTGCACCCAGCTGCCTGCAACCTGCCGGCTCCCCTCCGCTGGGCGGCGTCCTCCGCTCTCGCGCGCTTCCGGGTCCGGGCTCGCGGAGGCCGCCCAGTTGCCAGGACAACAAGGCCCGCCCCGGGCTGCGGGCGCAGTGCACCCTGGGACCTGCAGTCCGCGTCGCGCGCGGGCTGAGCCTGGGCGCGGCCCGCCTTCCTTTCCCGGCGTGCCGCGCGCGGTGGGCGGGGCCGCGCTGGGGTTCCCAGGGGGGCGGATGCCGGCTTTGAGCTCTTGCTCGGTAAGCGTGGGTCCTGCGACCTTCCCCTCACCTGCAGGATTCCCGCCGGCGGACCCTGGAGACCGGCCTGGGAGCCCCTCCGCCTTCTAGGCCAGCGGGCTCGGCCCTTTCCCGAGGGCCCGGCGCTCCCCCGCCCCCGTGGGGACGGTGATAGCTGTGCTTTCTGGTGCCTTCCAGAGGCCGGGGCCGGGAGGGCAGCGAGACGCCCTCTGCGAAGACGGGTTGGTGCAGGTCGGACTCCCGCAGGGACGGAGAGGCTTTTCACCACGCCAAAGGAGTGTGCCCTCTTCGGCCCTAGCCCCTCTCCTTCCAAACTTCTCGGTGTACCTTCCTAATTGCTTTTGCAGGTGTAGGGGCACACAGGGGTTTGCATGACCCTGGAGTTTTCCTAGATATACGATTGTCCTCAGTTTGGGGAAACCTCTGTGGGACAGAGGTTCACGCAGGAGTAATCCACTTCATCTTTACCAGGGTTTTCTATTGGTGTGTGGTCAAGGCGTACACAGCAAATAAGACCACGGAGCTGAAAGCAGGAATGTAGGCAGGCTCAGATCCTGAAGGCCTTGAATGCCACTGAGGGCTTTTGTAGCACCTGTAGCCAGCGTGGAGTGGGATGTGGAAGGGTTTCACAGGGGACGGCAGCATCAGCTATGGACAGTTGGGAAATTCCCTGAGGCTTGGGAAGGCTGGACGTAAGATGGTCCAGGAGGAGGCTGGGACAGTAGCTCAGGTGAAACAGAATGGAACTTAAGGGAACAGGTGTAAATGGTGCTCAGGAGAAGGAATAGATGGTGTTTTAGAGTAGGGGCTTGGCTTCTCGGCTGAGAGGCTGTGGCCAGCCAGGGGACCTGGGAGGAACAGTTGATTTCAGAGGAAAAGATGCTGCACTCAGTGGGACATTGTGTTTCTGAGGTACTCAAGGGACACTACGGAAGGGAAAATCTTTTTCATTTTTATCCCACCCAGCCCTTTTGGCTTGGGGAGGAATCTAGAAGACCCAGATTGTGCTAGTGTTAGCTTGGGTTTTTTGGCAGAGGGAGAGAGGGTGCTGGGGGTTGAACCCAGAAGTGCTTTACCACTGAGCCACATCTCCAACCCTTTTTATTTTTTATTTTGAAACAAGGTCTCACTAACTTGCTGAGGGCCTTGCTGAATTGCCCAGGCTGGCCTTGAACTTGTAATCCTCCTGCCTCAGCCTCCTTAGTTGCTGGGATTACAACACCCTGCACAGCTAGGGTTTTCTGATGAGGCCAGGATTGTCTAGGCTCCAACCTCCACATCTCATCAGACAGAGAAATCTGTCTGGGCCTCACCACTCTCCTGGAGCCCTCCCCAGAAATAAAGCAAGCACACATTCTCCTTTTATCTTTATATTGATATTTTTAAGAACATTATGGATGTGGGGGTGGGGGAAGGGACAAGGCTTCTATGACTGACAGCACAAGCTATTGGAACAAAAGCTCCAGGGAATTAAAAAAAAATAAAATATATATTTATACATTTACATATCACATTATGCATGTGAGTCCCAGAGAAGCAGGAAGCAGCAGCAAGAAGCATCTAGCACACAGACACGCACGCACATGCACCACACTCAGCAGTGCCACCATTCCCCTGGCTGTGGCAGCAGCAATCCCCGTTCCCCACCCACCCAAAGAGAAAAGAAAGCTGGAAAGAAACTTCGCTCTTGCAGAATAGGGCTACTCAGTAATTTCTGCCTCCATGACCAGGAAGAAGAACAAAACCCAGGCGGATGTTGCCTTTAAGGCTGGCAGTGGCCATTTTATTCCCATCCTTGCCAAAGCAGGACATGTTTGTTTTTGTTTTTGTTTTGGTACCAAGGATTCAACTCAGGGGCACTCGACCACTGAGCCACATCCCCAGCCCTATTTTGTGTTTTATGTAGAGACAGGGTCTCACTGAGCTGCTTAGCACCTCACCCTTGCTGAGGCTGGCTTTGAACTTGCGATCCTCCTGTCTCTGCCTCCCAAAGTGCTGGGATTACAAGCATGCACCACGCCCAGCTAGGACATGTATTTTTAACACTGAGGACCATATCACTGCCCCTCACAAATACTTCAGATGGTCATCTTCAAGACCATGTGATTCTTGCCTTTTTTTTTTTTTTTAATAGCACAGAATAATTGGGATGCACCTCTTGCTGCCTTTAAAATGGCTTTTAGGCAGTGGGATTTTAGTAAGCCTGGCAACAATTCTGCAGTCAGCCTTGGCAAGACAGTGCCAGGCAGGGCCTAGGAACCCAGGGTCTGTGCTTAAAGCCTCCCGCCCACTAGGAATTATTGACCTCCAGGGAGTTTTTTTTTTAGTTTAAAGGGGAGGAGCACTGTACACCCTCCTCCACTGGGAGAATGGGGGGCTGATGCCTAGCTACCCACCCTCACCCCCCCAACACACAAATACACAAGAACTAAGGCACAGCGAGGGCAGGCAGACATGCTTTGGCAATGAGGCCCCTCAGGAGGCCAGGCATGGACAGCTGCAGTGAGGGGTGGGGGGTGTGTGGAACTCAGCACCTTTGGAGGTGGGGTGGAGGGAGATGGAAAGGTCTCAGGGCTCCCAAAGAAGGAGGAAGACGTGATCAGAAAACAGGCTAAAGGAAAAACCAGAGATGAGAAGAGGTAGAATGGGGCTGGGGAGAAACCGCTCGGGGCAAAACAGGATGTGGGCAAGCAAACAAAACAGGAAGGAAGGGAAACAGCAAGAGGACAGAGAAGAAAATTGGAGACAGCATGAAGAACAGAGAGAGGGAAGAAGGAATCAGAGGAAATAAAGGCTCAACTGGAGAGCGCGGGTGAGAAGAATGAAGAGGTTGGAAAGAGGGACACGGGAGCCCTTTGTGAGTCTTAGACCTTGACAAACACCAGGCGGGCAGAGTACACCAGGTCAGCCACGTAGGCCAGCAGGTTGATGGCTGTCAAGATGGCCACGGCCAGCCGGCGGTCCCAGCTACACACAGAGTGGGGGTGACTGTTGGCACAGCCCCCATCCCTCGCCCGCTGGGGCTGGCCACCATACCTCTCGTCAAACTGGTACAGAGGCCAGAGGACCAGGGCGGTGGCGTACATGAGGACAGACAGCAGGGCCAGGCCCGACAGGAAGCTGGGGAAGGGGATGGGCAGCATGTTGGTACAGTCCCCCAGGTTCAGCAAGATGGCCACCGCTGCCAGGATGAAGCAGATGGCATACACTGCCACACACCACTCCAGGGCCGGCTTCTGCTGGTACAGGTAGGGGCTGCTGATGAAGGCGAAGATGATGCAGGCTACGAAGGTCTCCAGCACCTTGAGCAGTCCTGGCACAGTAGCCATATAACCAGTGATTTCACCGGGCCTTGCCCGGGTCCAGGCCACTTCAGTGGCATAAGCCACACATGCGATGCAGGAGAAGGCAGTGGCTGCAATGGCGTGGTCCCGAGTGCGACCGTGAGACAGGAACTGCACGTAGGTGGTGGGGTAGATGATGGAGGACGACAGGCAGAAGAGGGCCGCGTAGCAGGCGAAGGTGATGGGGAAGTTTCGCCAAGACAGGGGGAAGCGGGACTGAAGCCCACCCAGCTCCACGATGAGGATGATGAGGGTCACGGAGAAGCAGAAGCACCAGGTGAACATGGACCAGTTACCCATGGGGCCCGTCCAGGCGCCCACGCTGGCCACCAGCGAGAAGGCCACACAGGTGGACAGTAGCTGCAGCAGGCGCAGGAGGCCCAGGGGCTGGGTCAGTGCCCGAGGGGACCCCACAATAGTTGAGGACCCCATGCCTGAGGATGATGTGGTCGTAATGGTTGTGCGGGTCACTGTCACCGGCATGGCTGAGAAAGGCGAAAGATGGTGTCCCAGTGAGGGCCCAGACAAAGAAATCCAGGTGCCCAGCCCTCATCTCTCCCGGGACAAATTATTCTAGGACATGGGGCTTCCCGTGTGCAAAACAAGACAGTCCCAAGCATATAAGAATGAGTCGGCTACCCTGGTTCTTGGCTTAGACCACCTCACCTGAGTCAGACCCAGAATTCGAGGTCTCTGTATTTCTCCTCCCTGCCCCTGACACGCAGAGCTGTCCTTCCCTGCTTACGGATGGGACTCTGGCAACTCCGCAACCGGCAACCCAGCCACTTAACTTTGACCCCGCCTGGGCCTACCCACATATGAAGACAAGAGGCTTGTCTCGCAGGCTCCAAAATCCCCTCTGAACTTCCTCCTCCTCATGGAGACTGAAGGCTGTGCACGCCAGCCCCTATAAACAAACTTCCTTCTTTCATCAGCTAACAGCAACTCAGCTCTGGGCCCTGCTTATCCAAGAGTTCATGTGCTCTGCTCTCACATGTCTGATCAGAGCTCCCACCCTCCCACCTCGATGGTCTCACAAGCTTCTGGAAGCAGGTGTAAACTACTGCTCCCACCTCTCTCCACCCCACCGCAGAGGGCAGGAGTCAGATTTAGATCAAGGAGGGCTAGGTTTCCTCCCTTGTCTGCTCCCCCACACTGAGTGTACCCTCCCCTAGGAGGCCCCAAGTTCTGGGAAACTCAGCTCCTCACATTCCCAACTCACCAGCACCCCAGCTCCATGCAGTGAAGTCTCTAGCCCCCACGGGTCTATTACTCAGCCCTCAGCCTCCGGTGCGTCACATTCTAGAGACTCGGGAAGCTAACTCCTTTCTGCCCACTTCCCAATTGTACATCTCCTACTTCCCGTCCTGAAGACCCTCAGGTATCAGGACCAGATGCTCAGACCCTTCCTCAGGATGCAAAAAATGCCTGATCTCAGCTGACAGCCCTAAAAATACCGGGACATGGCTTTCAGCCAACAAACGAGGTTGCAAAAGTGTCAGGCACACAACAGGGCAAAAGCCAGGCTTTACCTCTCCAGGGGCCTGTCAGCAACAGCTCCCAGAGGACACAGAACACTCCACTTCCCCCACGGATGTCAGAGACTCTGTTCTTTGGAACCCAAGCTTCAGGTGTCTTCTCCCTCAGATCAGGGTCTGGGCCCCAGACCCCGCCCTCAGGCCCCAGAGTTCAGCCCCAGCCTCTTCCCCAGCCCCAGGTGTTTCGTTCGGGCCTCAGCGTACTCACTCACCAGCGGTCTTAGCTGAGCGCGCCAAAGAGAAAGATCCGGCAGGGAAGGCGACTCAGCCGCACACCTGGAAGACTGCTCAGAGCACCTGGAGCAGAGAGAGGCCCTCTGCGTCAGCCCACATCTAGCTGTCCTGGCTCCTCCCCCGGGGCCCAAGCGGCCAGAGCCGGCCATGGACTCCTCAGTCTCCGCGCGCCTCCTGGTCGGGGCCAGGACTTGGCTCCAAGCCCAGACCGGTCCAGGAGGTGACCCCAGAGAAACACCGCCCCTTCTTCCTCCCCTGGTACAAACTGTGGGCGGGAGTGAAGAGAAACAGGCGAAGGAGCGAGGCCCGCAGCCAGCAAGGGGCGTGTGCGATCTTAACTCTGTCCTGGCCAAGGAAGTCCGCGGCGGGCGGCGGGAGGCCCGGGGCGGTGGCTGCGGGGGCGGGCTGCCCAGCCGGGCCAACGTCTCCACGCCTTATAAGGGCTTCGAGCGGTGCAGCCGTCTGGAATGTGGCGCGGACCGAGAGGCGGTGCCGGGACCCCAGCTCCACACTGGCTAGTGCCTTGTCCACCCCTCGCCTGGCTGTCGGAGGAGGGGCGCCCCGACCCCCAGATCCGAGCAATGCTGGCACCCCGAATTTCTGGGTTCCAAAAGTGTGAGCTCTGGGCCCCTGAAGTATGGGCTGGGAACCTGGACCTCCATGAAGGTCTCTAAGAGAGGGCTGAGCTGGGACCCTAGACGCCCGGCTTCACTTTGCGGAGGTCCCCTGGCTCCAGGCCGGAAATCTGGAGCACAGTGCCCAGAGATCAGTAGCCACACATCCATGAACCAGGAACGCAGGTCCCCGGCTAGGGCTTGCCTAGCGGGCACCTGGGAGGTGCCACACGAAGCCTGACACCTCCAGCTCCCTAGACCTGGCCAGGACCTGTTAGCAGGAAGTCGGGACTAGCCGCACCCCCAGAGCTCCCGAAGGAGGGCTACTGCCCAGCCGCCCACCGGAGGAGGAAGGAGGAGCAGCGTAGCTCATTCAGTCCTCGCGGAAGGTGGGTCTGCAGCGGTGGGTGGGGGGCGGGGATCCTGCGGAGCGGGGGTCCCACCCCGCCTTGAAAGCCTCTAGCAGCGGCCTGAGGTCAGAGCTCAGGAATGCAAAGCCGCAGACCGAAGCTAGAGGGGGAAACGCCCCTTCGGGCTTCCACGCGAGCTCGACTCCCCAGCCACACCCAGCACCTCTGCGTCCTCCTCTCCACTCCAGGCGCCACACCCATCTCTCCACAGACATGGAGGCCACCCCGAACCCCCAATCTGGCCTCTCTCCACACCAGGAGCTAGACAGCCTTGTGCTTTCCTGGGCTCCCGCTCTGGCCGTACTTTAGGAGCGTAGGTGCCGGATCGCAGCCCCCGCCTTTCAGAGAAGCACCAAGATCCAATTCTGTTCGTCCCCTGGAGGGAGAGGGTCGGAAATCTGAATTCCAGCCACTCTCCTTCCCAAACCCAGGAGTCCCAGCCCCAAGTCCCTCCCTCTTTCTCTCCTGAGCATCTCGCACATCAGATTCCAGCCCCAGCCGGGCACGTGGGAGACCCATCTGTCCACGCCCTCAGGCCCAGGGGTCCGGGCAGCAGCTCCTGCTCCAGTCCAGCCCTCCTTCCTCAGACCCAGAGTCCAAGCCCCAGCTCTTCTCTTCCAGATGTGTGACCTGTGCGAGTCCAGTTCTCAGCCCTCTACTCCGCAGAACCCTGGAATCTTGATCCAGCCCCAGTCTTTCTAGGGACGTAGACATTCTGAATCACAGCCCGTTCCTCGCTGGGGACTCAAGGACCCTGAACCGTTGCTCCCGCCCTCTGGGGCCCTCAGCCTCACCTCTCTGGTCAGCGGCGGTTGCAGCCGAAGCAGAGGCGACAGCTGCAGACCAGAAGGGTCCGCGAGCTGGGTGGGGTTGGCGGGCTGGGGAGGGAGCGCGGGCGGAGCCGGGGGCGGGTCGGGGGCCGGGGACAAGCTCCGGGCTGGAGCGGTGGAAAGGGACATCCCCGAGCCGGGGCTATCCCCTGCCCGCCCCGAGGGCGGAGCCAAGATCAGACCACGCCCCTCCGGCGACGAAGCAGTAGCGATTCTCAAGCCCTACCAGTGAGCCCGGCGGAGGACTGAGGTCACCGTTGCCATGGTGACAAAACAGGAAAACACAACAGCTGGCGGAGTGGGGGCTCCTGGGGGATGCCCTCCCGACACAGCCCATAGAAGTCTCCAGGATAGGCCCGGAAAGGCTGTTTCCATGGAAACCCACATGTTTGTGGTTTGTTTAGAACAGAGTCCCCCAGCCTCATCTCACTCAGTTGTGCCTCTCTCTTCATGCCCCCTCCCGCCTTGTCTGCTCCAGTCCCCGCTCTGCTAAGACAGAACAAATCTTAGCTACCTGGTTGCAACGGATTGGGATCCCAGGCCCTTGGTTGAATAGGACCTACACGCTAGGGTCTCTGTCTCCCAAAAGAAGACAGAACTGAGGGTGCCAGTCCCGGGCTCTACGTGAGGTCCTGGGCTAGCTGGAATCCCTGACTCCTGGGTTCCCCAAAAGAATAGAGGCTGGATTCCTGTATTTAAGGGTATTGGGGAGGGAGGTCCCCCAACCACATTTACACTGGTATGTGCGGTGTGAGGACGGGTAGGACAGACTCCTGGGTCTGATATCACAGTCTATAGGGGGGAGGGGTGTTGTAGCAAAATTCCTGGGACCCAGTGCAGTAGGAGTTGGGGGCACGGACTACTGGGCTCCACATGCTGCCTAAGCTGGGGGGCCCAGGTTCCTGGCTGAAAAGAGCAATCTGAACTCGGCTCCCGGGGCTTCTCAGAGCTGATGTGGTTGCAAGCCGAGCCTCCTGGGCCTGGAAAGATATTTTTGGCCTGCATTCCTGGCTCCTGGACAGAGACAGGAACTCAGAGTCTTAATGAGGACAGGGCTGGGACTGGGGGCTCTGGATTCCGGGTCGTGCAAGAGGGAGGGATCCCATGGGCCAATGTGTCAGGGCCCAGAGCAGACAAGGGCTGCAGGGTTTATTTTTTTAGGGGCGGCTCTGCGGCCCTGAAACGGACTGACAGAACCAAGAAAAAAAAGGGAGCTGAAGGTCGGGGCTGGGATGCTAGGCCCCCGGGGAGGGGCTGGGCGGGGACCCGGGACGCCTGGTTCCCTCCCTCGCGGCCGCGCTCACTCACCGCGCTCTGCAGCGGTCCCGGGCGCGGCCCTGCCTGGCTGCAGCTGGGCGGGGCCTGGTGGCGACTGCGGATGCTTCGCGACGCTCAGCTAACCCGAGCTTCCCCTGCTGCTGCCGCTGGGCACCTTCCGGGGGACGACTGAGGAGGATTTGAGGCCGAGTCCCAGGGTGAAAGCCGCGCACTTGGCGGAGGGAGGGTCCAAAGGGGTCCAGGAGCTCGGTGTACCGGGCTGCGTGCCCTGCGGAGGAGGGAGGGGCTGGAGGGCGCCTGGGCTCCCCGCTCTGCAGGAGTGGGGGCGGTAGTGGAAAGTCTGTGAGCTCGCTTTTGTGCCCCGGCAGAGTGAGGGGGTTCTGACACTGTCATTCTGTGTCTTGCGTAGGGGAGGGTTTGTTTTTGTTTGTTTTGCGGTTCTGGGGATTGAATCCTGGGCCTTGGCAAGTGCTCCAGCTCTGAGCTATGTTTCCAATCTCTCTGTTTTGAGACAGGGTCCTGCTGAATTGCCCAGGCTGGTCCCTAGTGTCGGAGATTACAGGAGATTACAGGGGGAGGGTTTTCATCTGGGGCGTGAGGTGACAGGGAGGGCCTTTTACAGCTCCCAGTATCTGGCCTTGTCTAAAAAGGGTGGGCCTATGTATTGATACAAGTCAATTATTAGTGGAAGGCTCCCTGGAGCCTCCCCAGGTTGTTGACCCACTTCTTGGCCCCATCTCTCTCCCTGTCCTACCTAGTCACTCACCCTCTTTGCCTGACCCCATTGTGGCAGACTTGAGGTTCAGGGGGAACTGTGCTTGCACAGGTAGTATGCTGTGTCCTGTGGTGGAAGCATGTCCTCTCTGGGCACTAAACTCCTCTATAGCAGGGTCCAGGGTAAAACAGGATGCAAACCGTTGGCTTTTTCCATTTTTTCCCCCTAGGGCTGGAGATGGAACCCCAGGCCTCAGCTCATGTGTGTTAGGCAAAGTTCTCTGCCACCAAGCTACACCCCCAGCCCAAGACGCAAACATTTGAAGACTGAGTCACTGGGTGTGATCCTCAGAAATGGCCCTCTTAGGTTCCCAGGTCTGTGTAATCTGGCACCGCATATGTGCCACTGGTTCAGTGTTTACCCATCCTGTAGGACAGTCCCGCGACTCCAAGCTGTTATCCCCAACCTGGAACTGCCAACCAGCCTCACACAGGCTGTGCCTCTGTCCCACGAAGCTAGCTGCACTGGGGTAATGGGGTACATAGGCAGCACTCCCCACCACATGCTGACTTCCTCATAAATGGAGTTCCTTGATCAGAAGCAATATTGTGTGTGTGTTAACATCGTGGTGAATGGAGCCATTCACTGCACACGGAGAGGCTGCTTTTGGCAGATGTGCAAAGGGCAAGGAAAGCAAATAGCAAGGCCAGAGTTATTTATTCCAGGGAGGAAAACTCACTGCCCAATCCGTGATGGAAAGGGTCCAATGTAATCCTCAACTGACCAGGCATTTGATGAACATTCCTAGGAGACTCTCTTGGTGGGGGCTCAGCAATAGCTGCTGCCAACAAGGTGGGCATTCCTCAGTGATGGCGCTGGCTAAGGTTGGTGGGGCGAATCCATGGCGGTGCACCATGACCATGTTGCTCAGGAGTCCACTGAGCAAGCACTAGGGAGGCTAGGGAAGTCTGACCAAGAGCCACAGTGCAGCTGGCTGACCCACCAGATGACATAATGGCAGTCCCTGTGACATTCTCTGTTTGGGGGAGAGTTTGCCTGGGAAACAGATTATAGGCCATTTTCCACCCCTAGTGCTTCTAACACTAAATATGTGCATTTTATTTTTAACACCAACAGTCAAGTTTCTGGCACTCCAGGTACCCACTGGGTAACCAACCAGTGTTTTAATTCCATCCCAGCACTGCCCGGAGTTAGTGTCTAGCCCCATGGCTGAGGGCTCCATCCCTCCAGGCTGCCTCCGCCTCCTATGGCTCTGAACAGCTTCTGTATTAGAGACCCCAAGTCTCCCTCCTCAGATTTGATGATTTGCTCGAAGAGTACATATAATTTGGGAATGTACTTTAGTTGCTATTAGTGGTGCTTTTTTTTTTTTTTTTTGGTACTGGAGATTGAACTCAAGGACACTGGACCGCTGAGCCACATCCCCAGCCCTGTTTGTGTTTTATGTAGAGACAGGGTCTCATTGAGTTGCTTAGCACCTCTCTGTTGCTGAGGCTGGCTTTGAACTCGCGATTCTCCTGTCTCAGCCTCCCTAAATGCTGAGATTATAGGCTTGCGCCACTGCGCCCAGCTTAGTGGTGCATTTTAAAGGACATATTTCTTATATCACAGTCTCATACAGATGTGCCATACTTTGGGCCCATTTGACATTTGTTTAGTCACACATGAATATTTAAGAGAACCTCTTACATTGGAACAAAGCAGGCTAAAAAATGTCTACTCTCCTGGAGGACATCTTCCCTTTCATCGGTGACACAGGGGTCAAGATGAAATAACTTCTTCATCTGAAGAGGATGTTCTTACTGTCCTCAGGCAGTAGGGTTCCCAGTGCCTTCCCTGGGGTGCATGCTTGCAGTTTCCTGGGACTGATAATCTCCCCTGTATTTGTTCCTTCCTGGTTTGGGAGTCTTTTTTTTTTTTTTTTTTTGGTACCAGGGATTGAACTCAGGGCTACTCGACCACTGAGCCACCTCCCCAGCCCTATTTTGTGTTTTATGTAGAGACAGGGTCTCACTGAGTTGCTTAGCACCTCGCCATTGCTGAGGCTGGCTTTGAACTCGCGATTCTCCTGTCTAGCCTCCCAAAGTGCTGGGATTACAGGCGTGCACCACCACGCCTGTCTTGGTTTTGGGGTCTTATCAGCACAGTATCATCAGAGCAGCTGACTAGAAAGCTGTCCAAGAGATTTTGAAATATCAGATCTCCTGGGGAGTCCATTTGGAACTGACTCGAAGAAAGAATTTCACCTATAGAACTGCCATTCATTAGAGTTAGCTTTCTAGGGCCGCTAGCACAAATTATCACAATCTTTTCCTCTTCTTTTTTTCCTCCTTCCTTCCTTCCTTTTTTTTTTCTTTTTTTAACGATACTAGGGATTGAATTCATACATGCTAGACAAGTACTCTACCACTGAACTACACCCTCAGCCCTCTTCTTTTTTTTTTTTAAGGTTACACAATAATTTATTGAGAGACCTCCCTCCCTGTCCTTGCAGTCTCTAGGTCACTTTTTCCGCTTGTAGATCTTGTTGGCTAGCCCCAGGAAGATGGTGGGGGGCAGGGGCGCAGCATACTGCTTGATGAGACTCATAACGTGGCTGTACCTGCCTTCTTTATACTTTGAGAACACAGCTGGTAGATTCATCTCCTCATATAATGCCTTCACCTGGGCCACCTTCTTGGGGTCCTTTTGCCCATAATTGTCCTGCAAGATCTGGCGCTGTTTTGGAGTGGCCCGTTGCAGACACTGAACCACCAGCCAGCTGCACTTGTCCTGGATGTCAGTGCCCACCTTTGCCGTCACACTGGGGTCGCCAAAGAGGTCAAGGTAATCATCCTGAATCTGAAAGAACTCTCCCATCTCAGACAGGATCTTCTTGGCATTGGCATGTTCCTTCTCCCCATCAATGCCTGCCATGTACATGGCAGCAGTGACAGGCAGGTAGAAAGAGTAGGAAGCTGTCTTGTACTTGACAATGGATTTGTACCTTTTTTCAGTATATATGCCAAGATCCACATTGCCCTGGGGGGCTGCAATGTGGTCCAGGGTCTGCCCAATCTCCGTCTGATAGGAACTCTGCAGGAAGAGCTCAATCACGTTCAGAT
The DNA here is from genome assembly GCA_028644305.1 of Xerus rutilus. Classification (NCBI taxonomy): domain Eukaryota; kingdom Metazoa; phylum Chordata; class Mammalia; order Rodentia; family Sciuridae; genus Xerus; species Xerus rutilus. The sequence goes on from CM053414.1 coordinate 50,403,277, forward strand.
AGTAGGGCTGATCTCGGCAGTAGAACTGCAGCAGGCGATAGATACATGCTTCCAGAAGCAGGGCATCATTGATGGCATCCAAACCTATGCCTGGCTTCTGATACCCGCAGAGCTGTCCCCGGTGGGTAAGGGATGAATCCATGATGTCATCTGACACCAGGAAGAAAGCTAGCAGCAGTTCCACACACCAGCCCACTGTCTGGGCCCTCTGGAGACTACCGGCATCCTGTTTTCTTGGATCCACCAGCTCCCGGAATGCTAACACCACCGTCAAACTCCGGTTGTACTTGCCTCCGATGGCATTATATTCCAGGACCTCCTTGGGTTGAGCAATAGCATCTCCTGTCTCTGGGTGCCCCATCTCATCTTCAGTCAGCATCTTGACTATCTGGGAGAAGTGCTGGATGAAATCCCGCTTTTCTTGGGCATAAACATCTGATTTCTGGTCTCCGTTCATTCTGAGAGAGGAGCAAAGTGCTCTGTTCCTGGATGCTGGTTCTTGTTTCCCCTCAGCCCTCTTTTTTTTTTTTTTAAATATTTTTTTTTAGTTGTAGATGGACACAATGTCTTTATTTTATTGCTTTGTATGTGGTGCTGAGGATCGAACCCAGGGCCTCACGCATGCGAGGCAAGCGCTCTACCACTGAGCTACAACCCCAGCCCCCTCAGCCCTCTTTTAAAATTTTACTTTAAGCCAGGCACGGTGGCACACACCTATAATCCCAGCAACTCAGTAAGCTGAAGCAGGAGGATTGTAAGTTCAAAGCCAGCCTCAGCAACTTAAGTAGGCCCTAAGCAATTTAGCAAGACCTTGTCTCAAAATAAAAAATAAGAAAGGCTGGTGATGTGTCTTGGTGGTTAAGCACCTCTGGGTTCAATTCCTGGTGCGCACGCACACGTGTGCATGTGTGAACACACACACAAATTTCTTTTACTTTAAGATAAGGTGATGCTAAGTTCACCAAGAAGACCTCCAACTTGAGATCCTCCTCCTTCAGCCTCCTGAGTAGCTGGGATTACAGGTGTGTGCTACTGTGCCTGGCAAATTATCATAATCCTGGTGGTTTACAACAATAGAAAACATTAATCTCCCCCAGTTCTGGCCCTGGACAAGGGTTCCTGCCCTCTTCTGACTCTCTGCCTCCATCTACACATTGCTCTCTCCTGTGTGTGTGTTTCCAATCTCCCCCGCTCTCATCATGATAGCTATCATTGTGTTATGGTTTAGCTCTTCAGCGTCCCCCAGAGACACCGTTGTTGAAGACGTGGTCCTCAGCTGATGGTGCTGTTGGGTGGTGGAACCTTTACGAGGTGGGGCTGGTGGAAAGAAGTTAGGCACCAGAGATGTGCCCTTGGAGGGGCTATGGGGACCCTGGGCCCTCCTCTCTCATTTTCCTTTCTAGCTTCCACCAAGGAGCAGCTTTCCTCTATTGGATGCTCCCTGCCACAACGTTCTGCCTCACCCTGGGCCCCAAAACAATGGAGTCATCCAATCATGGATCAACACCTCTGAGCCATGAGCCAAGATAAATGTTTCCTCCTTATAAATTGATTGCCTCGGCAAGATGGCAACTACCATGGGCTTGGACACTTTATGAAAACTGAATATATAACCTTAAAGTAGAATGTGGACCTAAATACCTAAAAGCACCCCCCTTTGTAAGATTTGTAACAAAAATTAATATGAGTGGAGCTAACAGCTCTGATGGAGTAGTGGACCCAAGAGCCATAACAGTGTTAGCAAAGTGGCAGAATTCATACAGCATCAAAGTTGTTCTGCAAGAGCTGCGGCGCTTAATGATGTCTAAAGAAAATATGAAACTCCCTCAGCCACTGGAAGGACAGTGTTACAGCAATTAATCAAGAAACACCACAGGCCCTCCCCCTCCCCCATTTCATTTAAGCAGTCTTCGTAAATTTTCTAGATATGTCTTGTAGACCTCAAAGTACTGGAAAGGAAGCTCCCATTCAAAGGCAATTTGTCTTAAGATACTGTAAATGATACTAATTTTTTGTCCATTTGAAATGTATAAGTTGTGCTAAAAAAACTTGCCTCAGTTATTTTGTTTGTTTTTTTTTTTTTTTGGGTACTGGGGATTGAACTCAGGGGCACTTGACCACCGAGCCATATCCCCAGCCCTATTTTGTTTTTTATGTAGAAACAGGGTCTCACTGAGTTGCTTAGCGCCTCGCCGTTGCTGAGGCTGGCTTTGAACTCGCAATTCTCCTGTCTCAGCCTCCCTAAGTGCTGGGATTACAGGCTTGAGCCACCGCGCCCGGCTTGCCTCAGTTATTTTGAAATGCCAATGGGAGGCTGACTAATATACTTTGGATCTGGGATCCACCTGGGTAATCTAGTATGATCTCATCTCCAGAAACTGAATTTAATTGTATCTGCAAAGATCTTTCTCCAAATAAGGTCATATTGACAGTTTTCAGGGATTGGGATGTGGAAATACCTTTGAGGCCACAATTCAACTCATCCATCCACCATCCCACAGGAAGGACTGCTTCTCGTTTTCCCATGTGCCGTGGTAAAGCTACATAAAGTGGCCATGTTAGGTGCCAGTAACCGAGTGGATCTCGTCCCATAAGGAGATCACATCCGGAAGAGCAGCTGCGATTGCGGTTGCCCCATGGTGTCCTGAGCCCTGTGAAGGAGGGATCCTGTATGTCCAGATTTCAGCTTTTCCCCGGGAGGCTGGGTTTCTTGAGACAGTGGAGACTCTGCATCCAGAACTAGGCAGAAGGAGGAATACTCGTGCTAGAGCTGAAATCTCAATCTCCGTTACCACCGGCTCCAATGCGTCTTGCTCTCCCCGCTCTGGACTTTCTCCAGAGCAAATTCCCCTATGAGAGCTCCTCTCGACCCCGTCCCACGGATGGAACCCAGGGCCTTGCACATGCTAACAGGCACTCTACAACGCAGCCATATTCCAGCCCCACACCTTCTGCTTTAACTGCTTCCTCCTCTTGCCTTTACTGGGAGAGAGAGCCTCGAAGCTGTTTGCTGGCTCTGACACCTTTCCGCTGTCTGTGGACCTCCTGGCCACTTGCCCTCAAGAGCTTCCCACCTGCTTTGCCCTGGACCCATGAGGTATGGATGCCCTTTGTCTTCTGAGTGCGCTGGTTGGCCTTGGCCATGGCAGTCTCTTTGGCTGACCCCAGCATGCTGTAAGAAGAGCTTCCTATTTCTTTTTGCCCCACAATGTGAAAATGTATGGGAGCCACTGACTTAGAAGACCTGAAGCACTGACCATCGTCCCTCGGTGGCAGACGTCTGTCCCCTTCGTGATCCTCAGCTCTCACACACCACGGCCTCTCCTTCCATCTCACTTTCTCAGAATTTCCACTGGACCTTTTCTTCACCTGAGAGAAACCCCAGTTCACCAGCCGCCTCCTCTCTCCACTTTGCTCCTTGTTTAGATGTGACTGCACATCCAATTTCAACAGCACTCTGGCCACCTTGGGGTCCCTAACGCCCCTGTGCCCTCTGTCTTGGTATTGCCCCAGTCTTGGAGAAGAAGAGACCTGTGTGTGGTGGGAGGGTTGGAGTGGTCCCCCTCAGCTGGTCAGCAGGACCACAGAGAGTCCTGTGGCAGAGCCAAGCAGTTCAGCCATACATCACCAAACGCTGTTCTCCAACTCCCAGTGATCCTCCCGCCTCTGCCCCCTAAGTGCTGGGGCTACAGGTTGGTGACATCAAGCCTAGCTTTGATCGTCAAGCTCAAATATGCCCTCATCACTGTCCACAGCCCTGTTGTGGTCCTCGCGAACATCTACTCCTTCGTTTCCTACAATGACAGGAAGAGGTGGGGGATTTATGTATTTATGTTTTTATGTATTTATTTATTTTTTATTTTTTTTCTTTCTTTCTTTAGTGTTGGGGATGGAACTCAGGGCCTTGCTCATGCCAAGGAAGTGCTCCCCACTGAGTCAATTAAGTGCTCCCCACTGGCCAGGTGGAGCATCCTTAATCCCAAATCAGAAAGCCCCCAAAATACAAAAACTTTTTGAGTACTGAAATGATGCCATGGGTAGAAAATTTCATACCATGAAACTTTGGTTCATGCACAAAAATACTGAGGGACTGAGGTGATGGCTCCATGGTAGAGTGCTTGCCTAGCACGTGTGAGGTACTGGGTTCAATTCTTAGCACCATATATAAATAAATAAATAAATAAATAAATAAATAAATAAATAAATAAAATAAAGGCATCGTGTTCACGTACAACTAAAAATATTTTTTGTAAGAAGTATTGTATAAAATTACCTTCAAGCTACGTGTACAAAAATTTCACATTTAGCCTCGGGTCATGTCACCAAAATATTCCAGTATATGCAAATACACCAAAATATTTAAAAAGTCTGAGACTCCCCCAAACACATCTGGTCCCAAGCATTTTGGATAAAGGAATATTCAGTTTGTACCCTATTTCTATTCTCCTCAAGCTTTGACACCCCTCCTCCCTCTCCTCTCCCCCTAGGGTCTAGAGTCTCTAAACAGAAGCTAGGCTGGGAAGCTCTGAACTTCCGCATTCTGAAGCCACAGTCCAGCGCTCAGGCAGGGCTATTCCCCAACGATAAACTGTCTGCATCTCATGCCAACCTTCCTTTCAACTTTTTTTTTTCCGGTACAGGGGATTGAACTCAGGGGCACTTGACCACTGAGCCACATCCCCAGCCCTATTTTGTGTTTTATGTAGAGACAGGGTCTCACTGAGTTGCTTAGCGCCTCGCCGTTGCTGAGGCTGGCTTTGAACTCGCGATTCTCCTGTCTCAGCCTCCCCAAGTGCTGGGACTACAGGCGTGCGCCACCGAGCCCAGCTCCTTTCAACTTTTGATCGCTCCTTTTGAAGGGAAGGTGCTTAGTTTCAAACTCAGGGCCGCGCCCCTGCCGGGCCTCATTCTCTCTCTGTCTCTCTCTCTCTCCCCCCGCCCCTTTTCTCCCCCTCTCTCTGTGTGTGTGTCACTAGGGATTGAACCCGGGGTGCTCCACCATTGAGCCACATCTTCAGCTCTTTTCATTTTCATTTTGAGCCTGGGTCTCCCTGAGTTGCCTAGTCTGGCCTCTGACTTGCAATCCTCTGGCCTCACCCCGCAGTCGCTTGGGGTCCCAGCCCCGTGCTGCCACCCAGCAGACCCCCACCTCGTTCTTTCTCGGCCCCGCCCTGATCCCTCCCACGCTCTCCAGCCGTCACTCTTCCTGCCCTTTACCCGGCCTAGCAGAGAGCACTCATGAGCTATTGCGCCATGAGCAACCTGCGCCCCGCTTGGCGGCTTCAAACCCAGTTTTCCTATCTCACCCTTTGGGCCGTTTCAGCCTGTTGGAGCTGGGCGCTCAGCAAGGCAGTCGTCGGGGCCCAGGCCGGGCCTGCGTGGTCATCTGGGGGCTGAGCTGGGGCAGGGTCTGCTTCCGCACTCGTGTGGGTGGGATCTACTTCGCCGTGGCTCCAGAGTTCAGGAGACTCGCTCCTCAGTCAGCAATGGGGGCTTCAGGGCGAGGGTCCAGTGAGGAACCCCAGACAGTGCTCCCCACTTCCTGGCGGAGGCCTGCAGCTACGGATAATCAAACCCTGTGTGGTCTGTTTTCCCCTATGCGCGCCTATGGTAAAGGTTAATGTATAAAGCAGGCATAGTAAGAGGTGAACGGTAGTAAGTAACAATAAAGTAAGAACCAAGCAATGCACTGCAGCGAAAGGCACGTGAATGCAGTCTCTCTGGGTGCATCTTTCATGTGTATGTGCAATGCGGGGACTGAACCCAGGGCTGCTCTACCACCGAGCCACATCCCCAGCCCTTTCTATATTTTATTTTGAAACAGCTCTGGCCAACTTGCTGAGGCTGGCCTGCGACTTGCAATCCTCCTGCCTCAGCCTCCTGAGTAGCTGGAATGACAGACGTGTGCCAGCACACCTGTCGGTGTCTCTAGATATGTTTTATTGTACTGTCCTGGCCTTTCTTGTGATGATGTGAGGTGATAAAGGAAGCACCCGCAGCTTTGCTTTGGCATATCCAAATTGCCGGCATGACTACTCTTGGGCTTTGGTCCAATTATTAAGCAAAATAAAAGTTACTTGAACATAATCACTCTGATACCTTGACAGTCAATCTGATAACCAAGATTGCTACTAGTGACTAAGAGGAGAGTAGTGTATACAGCGTAGACACCCTGGACAAAGGGATAGTTCACTTCTCAGGCTAGGAAGACTGAAACAGTGAGATTTCACCATGCTACTAGGAATTAAACTTATCAATTTTTTATTTCTGGAATTTTTCACACACTGTAAACCCAATGACTCGGGAGGCTGAGGAAGGAGGATCACATGTTTGGGACCAGGCTCAGCAACTTAGCGAGACCCTGTCTTGAAATAAAAAATAAAAAGGCTGGGGATGTAACTGAGTGGTGGAGTGCCCCTTGCTTCAGCCCCCAGTGCGTGTGTGTGTGTGTGTGTGTGTGTGTGTGTAGGAGATACATAGATATATAGATATTTATAGTTTATTTGTTTCAAGAAACTGAAACCTGAGGAACCTCCGGGTCCGAGACCCACTGTATTATGTTCATTCATCTTCACGAGGCCCCTTCTGTGGCAGGTCATACACACACGGCTGCATGTTTTAAGTTGGTAGTGTAAACAGGGGTGACAGTGAAGTCCCTCATCTATCCCTGTTCTCACGTTGCCCAGTTCCTCTCCCCTTCTGCTTTTACTGATTTATTTTGTATCTTCCCAGAAATATCCATTGCATAATTTCATGCTTTTGTATCTCTCCAGAAATATCCATGCACACAGATACATATCTACACAATGTGCACAGTTACATCAGCTAATGCGTACAGATATAAGGTAGTGCTGATTGAGTCATGTAACAAACAAGCAGATATTATTTTAAACACACAATACAACAATAAGTTCAGGATATAAAAACGCGTGTGTACACACAAGGAAGTCCCATCCCCCCACTGTACGATGATCTCAATTTTGCTCTCAGACCTAACCACTTCCATTAGCTTCTTGTATGTTCTTCCAGTGTTTATATGAACATAATGAAACAGAAATGTAAACTTATTTTTATGTTCACACACACACACACACACACACACACACACACACGACATCCTGACACCCGTTCTGCCTCCTACCCTGTTCTCCTAGGACTGTGTCCTGAATGTTTTTCTGTTGCATGAATGCTGTTTTCTAACCCTCACTTAACATTGCTGCCGTAGCCGAGAGCACCGTGGTTTATCCAGTTTGCTCTAGATAGAGACTTGGTCGATTTCCAATCTGATAAGTACATTCAACAGGAGTTTTAGAAATCAAATAGATTTCCTTCCTCATCCCCCAAAGTGCAGCCTACGTCTTCAAAACAGAAGCCTTCAGCTTATTCTGCTTAAGAATGACAAAGACACCATCTGTGAATCCAATCTGCAGCTGAGGAAAAGGAACTTCATTTCATAGATGCAAAAGCCCCTTTAGGCTACAGAAAGGGGGATTCCTGAGGGTCCCCTGCAGTGCAGCCCTGAGACCTTCTATCTACCAAGGGTCTTGTTTGCAGACCAGATGTTGCTTCTGGTCCTGTGAAGCAGAGGAGGAGCGTGTAGAAGGAGCCTGAGATCCCAGGAGGCTCAGGAAGCTTGCAGAATCAGGCTCAGAAATTTGGCAAAAAGCCAAGACTAGACAGCAGAGGGAATGTTCCTAAAGTCATAAGCAACCACAGCCGGGCTGGGAGCTGCCCCTGCCACCAGCAGCTCTGTGCACACCAAGCCTCTGCTGACCTGCAAGTCCATCACCCCGGCTGCTGCATGCAAACGCTTGCTGACACGGTTGCCTTGTTCCTTGTTCTAATTGCTACGGTCTGACAGGATCTGAGTGTGTCACCCAAAGGGTGATGTGCAGGGCTCTTGGTCCCCAGTATGGCCATGTTGGGAGGTGGTGGCCTCTTTAAGAAATGGGACCTAAACTGGGCACGGTGGCGCACGCTTGTAATCCCAGCACTTTGGGAGACCAAGATAGGAGGATTTCAAGTTCAAAGCCAGCCTCAGCAATGGCGAGGCGCTAAGCAACTCAGTGAGACCCTGTCTCTACATAAAACACAAAATAGGGCTGGGAATGTGGCTCCGTGGTCGAGTGCCCCTGAGTTCATTCCTGGGTACCAAAAAATAAATAAATAAATAAAGGAAAAGGAAAAAGAAAGAAATGGAGTGCGCATGCCCATAATCCCAGCAACTCGAGAGGCTGAGGCAGGAGGATTGTGAATTCAAAGCCAGCCTCAGTGAGGCCCTAAGCAACTCAGTGAAATCTTGACTCTAAATAAAATACAGAAAAGGGCTGTGGATGTGGCTCAGTGGTGAGTGCCCCTGAGTTCCATCCTGGGTATTCCCCCGCAAAATAAGTGGGTGCCTAGTGGAACATGATTAGGAGCACTGCCCTCGGAAGGAATGTATGCAATTCTTTTTTTTTTTAAATATTTTTTTAGTTATAGATGGACACAATGTCTTTATTTTATTGCTTTGTATGTGGTACCGAGGATGGAACCCAGGGCCTCACGCATGCAAGGCAAGCGCTCTACCGCTGAGCTACAATCCCAGCCCGAATGTATGCAATTCTTGTAGAACATTGGTTAATTATCAAAAACAGTGAGCCCAGCCCTAAATCTCTCTGGCCATGTGAACTCTCCCTGTCTTGTGGGTTGCCACCATGTTGCCATAACATGTGATGCAGGGAGAAAGCTCTTGTCAGAGCTGAGTTGAGTTATTGTCATGTGTCTCCAGAACTGTGAGCTACATAAACTTCTTTTCTTTATAGAGTACTCAGCCTCAGGGATTTTACTATAGCAAGAGAAAGTGGGCTGAGACACTAATCCAAAGCTTCTCAGGAGGAAGCAGCCAATTGTCTATAGGGAGCTAGGGAGAAGGTTTATCATCTTAGTAAACTAGATACCAACTCCCATGAGTATGTCTACAGTGGGGAATCACCTGCCCTCTCAAATAAGTCAGGATTTACATGCTGGGAAGCCCCCCAAATATCAACAAGGTGTACAGACTTCATATATGCTGCAGTCCCACAACGAGTATTCTGAGAAGTAGGGGTTTTAGACACCCTGAAAGCAGAGACCAGAGAATCCATTCACAGCTCAGGAGCCCAGGAGGGCCATAGATACCTTATGTCTGTGGAACTATAAATTCCTATTTATTCAGTGTTTTAAAAAATATCTTTAGATACCAAGTGTGGTCAAGCCCACTGTTAGGAAGTACGGGAGGATCACAGGGACTGCCCCGCTTGGCTCTGTTATGGTGGATCTCACAATGGCTTCCTGGTGTCAGCCATCCTTGCTTTCCGAAGGCAATCCTCACCTGACTGCCCTGGACTGTGTGTTAAGACACTGCTGGGATCTGAACGCTAATGCAGGCTGACTCACTCCAAAAAGGAGTTCCATTCTGTGCCACCGTGGGCACTTCTCCTTATCACCTTCATCACCGTCATCGCCGTCATCGCCGTCATTTTGAGATGGAGGTTTTGCTGTATTGCCCACTGGCCTCCAACTCCTGGGCCCACGCTGGGACTAGAGGGGCATGCCAGCCACCACGCCTGGCTCTAAATCAATATGATTTGGAACTGACAGATCCTAATTGTTTACACTTACGGAGTACAATGTGATATTCGGCATATGTGTCCAATGCAGAATGATTAAACCAAACGAAAACACACACGCCTCCGTCACCTCGCCTGTCTTGTGTGGTGGTGAGACATTTGGAATTTGCTCTTATTTTGTTTAATTAATTTATGTATTAATTTTAGTGCTGGGGATTGAACCCAGGGGTGCTTTTCCACTGAGCTACATCCCCAGTCCTTTTTGTTTTTTGTTTTTGTTTTTTTTGTTTTTTGTTTTTTGGTACTGGGGATTGAACTCAGGGCACTCAACCACTGAGCCACATCCCCAGCCCTATTTTGTGTTTTATGTAGAGACAGGGTCTCACTGAGTTGCTTAGCGCCTCGCCGTTGCTGAGGCTGGCTTTGAATTCGCGATCCTCCTGTCTCAGCCTCCCAAAGTGCTGGGATTACAAGCGTGAGCCACCACGCCCGGCTCCTTTTTGTTTTTTATCTGGACACAGGTTTTGCTGAGTTGTCCAGACTGGCCTTGAATGTGTTGTCCTGCCTCAGTCTCCCAGGCAGCTGGGATTACAGGTATGTGCTACCATGCCTGGCTTCCAAGTAGCTGGGACTATACATTTGACCTTGTTTGTTTGTTTGTTTATTGTTTTTTGTCTTTCTGTGGTGCTGGGGATGGAACCCAGGGCCTTGGGCTTGCTAGGCAGGTGCTCCACCACTGGGCCACCTCTAGCCCAGCCCCCGGGCCTTCTCTACAGGGACTCTGGACTGTTGAAAGCTCATGCATGCTGAGGTCTCCCTCTAGGGGGCTGTGATGGGAAAAACACATTCATTCTGTGTGGTGATAAAGAGGAGGATGATTCTTTCAATCTTTCTGTTTATGACCATGCCGTTCTAGGGAGAGAGGCAGGCAACAAATAAGAAAACCCATGAATAAGAGGCTCTCCGATATGGAAAGTTCAAGGGAAGTATCTGAGTACCTGCTGTAGGGGTGCAGCTTTAGCCTGGCCACGCAGGCAGGGTGGGCTGAGGAGACAAGTTTGTTTATTTGTTTGAGATACTAAGTTTTGCCTACCGAATTGGCAGTGATTTGCTTTATTTTATTTTGTTAATTTTTGCTACTGGGGGATTGAACGCAGGGGCTCTGTACCTCTGAGCCACATCCCCAGCCCTTTTTATTTTATATTTTGAAACAGGGTCTTGCTAAATTGCTGAGGCTGGCCTCAAACTTATCCTCCTGCCTCAGCCTCCTAGTGGCTGAGAGTATGGGCATGGGCCACTGTGCCTGAAAAGCAGTGATTTGTTTTTCATGGACAAGTTAAAATTGTGTATACTTATGGTGTACACATGGTGGATGCATACATACACTGTGGAGTGGCTAAATTGAGTTACTTAACATGCACGTTGCCCACACATGGGTTTTGGTGATCTGCATGCTTAGCAGCTATTGGGAGGTTTTCAATGCTATGATACATTGTTATGAACTATAGCTACCACGTTGTACAATGAGCCTCCTGAACTCCTTCCTTCTAATCAAAATTCTGTATCCTCTGAGGAGGATACATAGCATCCTCAGTACCTCCTGTCCCCAGCTGGTGGGGACCATTCTCTGCCTCCATGAGTTCAGTAGTTTTCAATTCCGTGAGTAACATGATGCAGTATTTTTCTTGCTGTTGTCTGGTCTCTTTCATTGGCATCATGTCCTTCAGGTTCGTCCACGTTGTAGCAAACGGCAGGGCTCCTTCCTTCTTCCTTTTTCTTTTCTTCATTTTGCAATACTGGGCATCCAACCCAGGGAACATGATAGGCAGGCACTCTACCACTGAGCAACACCCTCTGTCTCCCCCCACCCCCTTTTTAAGGCTAGATGATATTTCTTTGTGAATAATACCACATTTTCTTGGTGTCTGCTTACATCGTTTCCCTGTCTTGGTGACTGAGAATATTTCTTCAACAAGTATGCAGACGGCTCTTCAACATGCTGACTTCATTTCCTTTGGATATATATCAAAGAGTAGGATCGTTGGATCATATGGTAGTTCTATTTTTAATTTTTCAAGGATCCTGAGATGATAACATTTACACTGAGAACTGAAGGATGAGGAAGAGCCAGTCACCCAAAGATCCCAACAAAGGCTGGACATCTCAAACACGGGGAAGAGTTAGTGAAAGGGCCCACATAAGGCAATCTATTTAAGTGCATGACAAGGCCCCACGGCTAATGTAGGTGGGGAGGTGACGGATCATGTAATGGGGGGTTAGAAACGAAAGCAGCAGGAGCTGGATCATAAAGGCATTTTAGGACATGGTAGAGAATCTTGCTTTTGTTCTAAGTGGAAAGGAAAGCAATTAGAGGCCTTTAAGCTGGAAGTGACATAATCTGATTTCTGTTTTTGAAAGGATCTTGCTGGGTAGAGGAAAGATAGCAAAGAAGTCAGCATAAAAACAGGCAGGCTGAGCCCCACCCAGGGTGCGAGCACACCTGCACGCGCAACTACTGGGGGCTCAGGAAGGAGGATGCCAAATTCAAGTCCAGCCTGGGAATTTTAGTGAGTCAAGAATAAAAAATAAACCAGGAGTGGTAGTGCACAGCTGTGATCCCAGCAGCTCAGGAGGCGGAGGAGGGAAGACCACAAATTCTAGACCAGTCTCAGCAATTTAATCAAGCCCTCGGCAACGTCGGGAGACCCCGTCTCAAAATAAAAATAAAAAGGGCTGGGGATGTGGCTCAGTGGTTAAGCACCCCAGTACTACCGCTACTAAGAATAACTTGCAGGCACTTGTGCTCTTTGCAGGCACTGCAGAGAGGAAGCTCTTTGACTGTAAGGGCAGACTGACAATGAGCCACTCGCACTCAGGGCCTTGCATGCAGTGACAGTGGTATGAGCGCGAGGAGGGGCAGGTACAGAACCACAGGGTCCAGGGGCCGTTCCAGGTAAAGTGGGCAGGGAAGGCCTCTCTGAGGACGAGGCTTGACTTGGGGCCTCCGTGCCTCCAAGGAGAGCAGTCCTGGAAGACGGAAGAGCCACTTCCGATGCCCAGAGGTGGAAGTGCATGTGGCTGAAACAGCAAAACGGACACTGTGACTAGAACAGAGCGCAGGGGAGAGGACCAAGAACGGCGACCTGGGGAGGAGGGAGAGACATTCGGAGAACAGATCCCGAAGGGCTGGAGCATGGTCCTGGCTGGGCCGCCCCTGAGCAACTGCGTGGCCTGCTGCAAGTTCATCCGTGGCTGTCGCTGAGGTCACCAATAGCAAGGTCCCCTCACCCATGGCCGTCCTAACTCATGGACTTTGTTCTTTTGTTTGTTTGTTTTGTTCTTTTCCTCTCCTTCCTTTTTTTTTTAGAAATACAAGTATACACACACACACACACTCAGTCTGATTAGAGGAGATTACTATTAGTATGCGGGGATTAGTATTAACTAACATTGTACTGCTGCGGGGATTAGTATTAACTAATATCTCCATTAAATCCATATGTTGAAACCTAATCCCCAATGTGATAGGATTAAAAGGTAGGGCCTCTTTTGTGTGGTGAGTGCATCACTGTGGAAGAGCCGTCCTTCCAGGGTTTATCTGAAGGGCCCATGAGCACCAACACACGGCTAGGAGAGGCAGTCCTACATGTTGTCACTGGATATGCCAGGGACACAAGGTCCTGCCACTCCTTACCTGGCTGTTTCTCAGGCTGGAGTCTGCCGTGGGCAACCTTGATGGATGAGAGCAGTCTCCCCCTGGGATAAAGTGGGTGGATTCTCTGGAATTTGGATTCTCTAAATTCTCTAGGATTTGCTCTGTGTAGCCCAAGTGAGACTTGGGGACTAGAGAAACAGACCCAAACACGATACTCATGCTGCCTGCTCTGCTGCCTCAGACCTAGGAGTCTGTGTCTCCTGCCAGCATCCATGGAACATGAACAGGATGATTTCTTAGTACATATGTACCATAAAATCCCAGGCCTGACAGATCCGCCCTTGAGGAAGAGGCTGCTCACCACTCCACGGCCTCTGACACTCTAAATTCCAGACTTGGAGGAATAGAACCTTGGTTCCCATTCAGGCTTAAGAGCTTGGTCTCTCAAAGGATTTGGAAGGACATATGGAGCATAGTAAAATGTTAAGAGGAAGTAACTGTTCTGAGAATTCTTGCATTGCTGTTAGGGGGCATGCAGATGCATCCTGTAAGAGGAAAAAGCATTCATCTGGATTATTCTGTGAGCCCAATGGGTATATCCAGAGGATTTAGCCAAGGTGCTCTGGGAGGCAGATACATTTATTTGGTGGTTTGGCTGCCCACACTCGGAGGGGCTGCTTAGCTGGCAGTCACGGCTAACGGGATGATGATTCCTATCTACCTCCACTAAACATGGAGTCCCAGGAGAAGGGACTCAAGATACTTTGCCTTTATCCTCAGAGCCCATCACAGAGTTTGGGACATGGTGGAATGAATGGATGCTGTGTGGGTGAAGAGATGACTGAAAGAAAGGGTGGGGGAAAATGACAGGAAGAGCAAGCGCAGGAGGGAAAGAGAAAATAAAGGTGCATGTGAAGAGCACAAGAGGGAAGATGGGAAGTGTGTGATTTCATTCTCTCATTACTTCATTTATTTAATAATTTTTGTCTTGAATATCATGAGTCAGCCCTGCAGCTGTCGGTAGAGATACCATAAGGAGACAGAAAAATGATCCTGCTGTTATGGAGCTTGGAGTCTAGTGGGGAAAGAGACATTAATAAAAATTATGCATGTAAGGACGGAAGTCTTGTGTGGGAAAGAGAGTAAGAGGGTTAGTCTGCAAGGCAAGAAAAGTGGATTAAAGAACCCGGACAGGGGAAGGAGAAAGAGGATCAGTCCAGGTCCCAGGCCCTGCATATCTAGCTCAGGCCCCCACCTGTTGTACTGGGAAATTCCAACACAAGCTCTTAGAGAAAAGAATCATTTCTTTTTTGGGGGGAGGGGGTACCAGGGAGTGAACTCAGGGGCACTCAACCACTGAGCCCAGCCCTGTTTTGTATTTTATTTAAGACAGAGTCTCACTGAGATCCTTGGTGCCTCATTTTTGCTGAGGCTGGCTTTGAACTCACGATCCTCCTGCCTCAGCCTCCTGAGCCACTGGGATTACAGGCCCAGCTGAGAAAAGAAGCATTTCTAATAAATTAGGGGAAATCTAAGACAGGCATGGTGGCTCAAGCCTGTAATCCCAGCACTTTGGAGGCTGAGATAGGAGAATCACGAGTTCAAAGCCAGCCTCAGCAATGGTGAGGCACTAAGCAACTCAGTGAGACCCTGTGTCTACATAAAACACAAAATAGGGCTGGGAATGTGGCTCAGTGGTTGAAGACCCCTGAGTTCAATCCCCAGTACCAAAAAAAAAAAAAAAAAAATGGAGGAAATCTGGGATTCAATGGATCTCTGCACCTTGACCCTCACTGTGCATAATATTTCAAGCAAAATGCATTGTGTTGTTTCCAAAGTTTGTGACACACAATTCTCTTGTCACATCTATTATTACCTTTGGGGAAACAATGGTGTAGAATCATAGTTTGGGGGCTGCTGACATTTCTTACATCCTGGCTCAAACTTGCCCCAAAGAAGTGAGGTTTGGCCAACCTGGATGAGGAGATGGGTCCCGCAAGCCTCTATCAGAGAGGTACTCGCACTGTGCAGGATTCATACTGAGATTTCTTGTCGGAATTAGCCCAGAGCCGGTTTTGCCAGCCCGTTCTGCCCTCTGCACAAGGCTGTTTGACAATGTGTTGGACGTGAAGTGGGGAGGGCCAGCTATGAGGAAGGGGAGGTGCATCTGACCTGAGGGAGACGAAGATGAAATGGAACCAGAGCTCTGGGTACGGATGGGATGGAGCACTTGCCTAGCCAGTGTGAGGCCCTGGGCTCCACCCCCAGCACTACAAAGAAAAGGAAGCAGATTTGTGTCTCACTGCCTCTAATTGCTTTAAAATACGTGGGCTGCTGGGTGACTAATCACTCAATGCACTAGAGTCCTTAGGTCACTGCCCGGCCTATCGGAGCACTAGAGACATTGTGACCGCGTGGTCATTCAGGCCTGAGAAAGCCCCCTAACCTCACCAGCCTCACCATATGCTGCCATCTGACGGCTCATGGCTGCTAGGGAAATAGGACGGAAGGGCAGGATGCCTATCTTTAATCACAATTATTGTTGAGCCCTGAGTCCAGCTTCAACGTGCAGTGCAAAGGAGAAAATCCCAGGGCAAGCACTTTTAAGGAAATAATTACTGAAACTTCCATTTGGTATAAATGCAAAGAAAACTGCACTTGGGCCTGTCACAGTCAAGCTGCTGGTGGCCCAAAATAAAGGGAAAACCTTGAAAGCTGGCAGAGATCGACAAGGCAGCCCTACAGGAACAATGATTTGAATCATCACTCATCTCTAATAAGAAACAGTGGAGGCCATTCCCTGATAAGTGTGTGTGAGTGTGTGTGTGTGTGAGTGTGTGTGTATTTTTTTTCTCCCAGCGCTGGGGATCCAATGCAGGGCTTTGGGCAAGTGTTCTACCACTGAGCTACATCTACAGTCTGTCTTTCTTTTCTTTTCTTTTTTTAATATTTATTAGCAGTCAATGGACCTTTATTTTATTTATTTATATGTGGTGCTGAGAACTGAACACAGTGCCTCACACATGCTTGGCCAGCGCTCTTCCACTGAGCTACAACCACACTCAATCCACTGCCTTTTTAATTTTATTTTGAGACAGAGCCTTGCTAAATTGTCCAGACCCGTCTCAAATTTGTGGTCCTCCTGAATTAGTCTTGCAAGTCACTGGGATTACAGGCATGTGTCACCACGAGCGGCCCAAATGACGTTTTTAATCTGCTAAAAGGTAAAACAAAAATTGAGCCAGGTGAGATGGCCCATGTCTGTAATCCCAACCACTCAGGAGGCTGAGGCAGGAGGATTGCAAATATGAGGCCAGACAGAGCAATATAGCAAGACCCTATCTCAGAGTGAAAAATTAAAAGGGCTAGAGATGTAGCTCTGTGGTAAAACACTCCCGGGTTCCATCCTTAGTACAAAAAGAGGGAGAGGGTAGTTTGGGACTCACAGATCCCAGGGGCATGGGCACGCTCTGCAGTTTGTCAGGAGGCAGCGGGAGCCAGAGGAAATAATGCAGGCTGTGGTTTTCATGGGAAGAAATGAAACCGGTAGGGCAAGTGGGTTTAGGATTAGCTGGTTGGAATGATTTCAGCAGGTGGGGGGGACATGGGGTTGCCCAGAGTTGTCCTGCACCTGCCCTGGGGAGATGCAGCAGTGAACCTTGACCCAGAGCGTGAGAACCTGATAGAGGAGGTGTCTGGACTTGGGCTCCGGATCCCTGGCGGGTAAGGAGAGGCTTCTGTGGAAATGTGCCACCTCTGGGACCTGCCCAGCCCTGGGAGGGATGCTCTCTCCAGCAAGAGCAAGGTCAGCAGGGTCAAAGCACCAAGCCCACACAACAGGAAGACATGACTCGTCCCCCTCTGGGGGCCCCCTGCCACGCCTCCAGATACCACGTTGTCACTGCTGGGGGAGGTGGGGTAGTGCTGCGGGGATCTAGCCAGCAGAGCCAAGCAGGCGGGGTGCTGCTCAGCGCCAGCAACACACAGGACGGCTCCCCACTCCTTACCCCATGTGCTGAGGCCAAGAAACCTTGGTTTCGAACCAAACTCAAAACCTCCTTTCTTTCCCCAGTTGATTTACTAGTTTCCTGATTCAGTAGACTTCCTGTGCTAAAACAGAGTGGCAAACACGGTGGGTGGACCTGGCCCACCTCAGAGACAGCCGTCTCCATCTCTGATATATTTAACTGACTCAAGACCCTCCCTCCCTCTTTCTTTCCTTCTGTCTTCCTATTTATTTATTTATTTATTTATTGATACTGGGAATTGAACTCTGGGGTGCTCTACCACTGAGCTCCAACCCTCTTTGTTTTATTTGAGACAAGGTCTTGCTAAGTTGTTGAGGCTAGCCTCAAACTTGGGTTCCTCCTGTCTCAGCCTCCTGAGTCCCTGGAATTACAGGTGTATGCCACCATGCCTAGCCCTTCCTCCTCCTCCTCCTCCTTTTCTTCCTCCTCCTCTTTCTTTTTCTTTTTTTGGTACCAGGGATTGAACCCAGGGGCACTTAACCCTTGAGCCACATCCCCAGCCCTTTTTATTTTTTATTTTGAGACAGGATCTCGCTAAGTTGCTTAGAGACTCACTAAGTTGCTGAAGCTGGCTTTAAACTTGTGATTCTCCTGCCTCAGCCTCCCCAGCAGCTGGGATTACAGGAATGTGCCACCCGCCTGGCTCCTTCTTTCTTTTTGCTGCTGCTGATGGTAGTGGTGGTGTTAGTGATAATGACTGTGATACTGGAGATTAAACCCAGGAGCAATTTATCTCTGAGTTACATCCCCAACCCTTTTATAAAATTTTATTTTGAGGCAGAGTCTCATTAAATTGCAGGCTGACCTCAAATTTGCGATCCTCCTGCTCAGCCTCCCCAGTAGCTGGGATTGCATGTGTGCACCGCCATGCTTGGCCCCATCCCTATTATTTAAATAAAGAAGTTAATGAGGGCTGGGTTGTAGCTCAGTGGTAGAGTGCTTGTCTAGCATGCTTGAGGCCCTGGTTCTATCCCCAGCACTGAAAACAAAAAACAAATAAACAAAAACAAATGGCTTTTCCTGCCTATGAATGCCTATTTTATCTGGTAGCACTGAAAACATTCCAGCTGTGTTGGCAGAGCTGAATCACTCCACAAATGTTTGCTGAATAAAGTTTGCTGAAGCATTTGTGATAGAATCACCCCTAAGGTCTTAATGAGGCCGGAGGGATGGCTAGTGGTGGGCCTGGCACGTGTGAGGCCCTGGTTCAGGCTCAGCACCACTTAAAAGGAAAAAGGGAGCCGGGTGCAGTGGGGTGCGCCTGTAATCCCAGCAACTCAGGAGGCTGAGACAGAAGGATCAAGAGTTCAAAGCCAGCCTCAGCAACGGCAAGGCACTAAGCAACTCAGTGAGACCCTGTCTCTAAATAGAACACAAAATAAGGCTGAGGATGTGGCTCAGTGTTTGAGTACCCCTGAGTTCAATCTCCAGTAACAAGAACAACAAAAATAAAGAAAGAAAGAAAAAAAGAAAGAAAGAAAGAAAAGAAAGAAAAAAGCAAAAGAAATAAAGGGATCTAAATATGTGAAACACATCAGTTTCCACAGCTGGCCTGATCCTGTGACCTGGCTTTGCCCTGTGCTGATCATCACTGCCTTAAAATAATTATGAGGATTTTTCTTTCCTTCCAAGAACAATGGCATCCTTTAATGTGTGTTTTTAGTGTTTCATTAGATTATCTGAACTCGGCTCCTTGCCCTGCGTCTCTGCAGCCCCTGCTCACTGAGGCCCCTTCGACCTGCACGTCTTCGCCAAGGTGACTCATTTCAGTTGGGGGCTCAATGTTTTACTTCCCCTTTAGAGTCTCCACCTGTGCCTCAGCTCTCTCTTTTTTTTTTTTGGAACCGGGGATTGAACTCAGGGGCACTCGACCACTGAGCCACATCCCCAGCCCTATTTTGTGTTTTATGTAGAGACAGGGTCTCACTGAGTTGCTTAGTGCCTCGCCCTTGCTGAGACTGGCTTTGAACTCGCGATTCTCCTGTCTCAGCCTCCCTAAGTGCTGGGATTACAGGCTTGAGCCAC